>PVKS010000028.1:0-343939 GCA_004027875.1 Aplodontia rufa | reverse complement strand
GCAGCAGACTTCCACCTGGCACGCCCTCTGCCTTCCTTGTCCTTCATTGTCCTCTGTGACTTGGCAGATGGGAGCACAAATGCGTGGGAGTGTGTACCCAGGCACCAGGCCCGGTTCTGGGCGGGAATGGCCTCTTAACTTAAGTGTCTTGTTTTGGCAAAACAGCTTCCTCTCGGCATAGCAACAACGGGGTGGACTGCTCCTGGCCAGGTGGGCAGGGAGCGGGTGGGTAGGCTTGAGAGAACCACCTCGTCAGCCACGCAGAGGCCTTGGTGGCCCCAGGTGCAGGCTGCTCCCTCCTGAGGAAGCAATACCCAGGATGGCCCTGGGAGACCCCACCACGCACCAGCCCTGGCCTGCGTCACAACCCCTGTGTTGGCAGAGAGGGAAGACACGGACACAGGGAGAAACGGAGGCAGGGAATAGAATTCGTTTGACAATAGTCAACACTGAATGTTCCTTGAAGCATTTGATGAATGAATGAACAAGGAGGTGTTTTGTTCTGATGTGACGGGGAGCCCCCAGGCTCTGTCAGGTGTACACGAGACATCCTAAACCAAAGGAAACTTCATGCCCATCCAAGAGGTCATTTTCAAGTTCTTCGTAGGAAGTGCCTCTTTTCTTCAAGTGAAACCTTATGGGAAGGACCCTGTATAAAACTCTAAAGTGGATTTGTTTCTCGAAGTTGGAGGAGGGCTCAGAGCACCCACTACCCTTGCCACTGGTCTCTGCAGCGCCTCCGTGGGACTGTAACACTCTGTGGGACCCCTTAGAAAACCACTGGTTATTCAACCCCTTCGTTTTATGCATGAAGAAGCTGAGTCTCACAGGCATGTCCCCAAGGTCACACGACTGGTTAGGACCAAAAGCAAGAGCCCTAAGCATCCCTCGCAGGGCATAGGAGGCCTTGTGGCTCTGGCTCCTTAGCCTGATGCTCAGCTGGACAAATGGACCAGTGGGGCTCCTGAGGCTAATGTGGGTGCGTGGGGATGCTGGTGCTGGTGTCTGGAGGCGCTGGTGAGTTTCCCTGCACTCCAAGACCCTTCAGGCAGACAGAGTAGGAGAGAGCCCTGTGACCCTGAAGGCACAGTGAAGCCTGGGCCAGGCAGGGAGGCAGGGAAAGAAGCCATAATCCACCCTGCTCAGCCCAGTCCATGCTGCCATGGGGTCAGGGCTACCCCACCATAGCCCATGGGTTCTCAGTATCCCACAGGCAAGGAAGTGTTTTAGGCCCTGCCAAAGGGAGCTCCTTCCTGATTCTGCTTGGCACCGCTAGGGCTCCCAGCGGGGATGGGGGCCACCTCTTCCTGCCACTGCCCTGATGGGACATGTGATCTTCAGCAAGTCACTGAGCCTTCTGGGCCTTCACCGCCTTTTTGATGGGATAAAGGGCTTGGGCTGGAGGGTTTCAAATCCCTCCTAGCTCTGACAGTCTGAAGTGCCCAGCTTCCATGCTGCGGGGGGGGGGGTGGTATGAAAACGCCCCAAGGATGGAGCCTTCCACTGGACCTAGAGGGGCCCCATGGGCCTGCCCAGGCTGGGAAGATCCTTATCACTGCTGCCACCACAGCCACTGGACATTCTTCAGGTCTGCCAGGAGAGCTTTATGGGGTCCTTCTCACTGTGTTCCTGGGGCTGTAAGCGACCACATCTGTAGCAGAGTTCATGCTGCTGCCTGGGGATACAAGAGCCTTTACGCAGAGCCTGGGGCTCAGGCCACAGTACAGCCACATAGCCA
Source organism: Aplodontia rufa (assembly GCA_004027875.1). NCBI lineage: Eukaryota > Metazoa > Chordata > Mammalia > Rodentia > Aplodontiidae > Aplodontia > Aplodontia rufa. The sequence goes on along the minus strand of PVKS010000028.1, from coordinate 342,201 downwards.
GAGATGAAGCCATGAGCTGGCTGTGACGTCACTCAGCGCAGACAGAGGGCCCTTCTCCTTCATGACCTCACTGACGGAGCTCATGGGAGACCCAGGGGAAGCCAAAGGCGGGGCACCCTCAGGGGCTTGTTAACTAACTCCTATCCCACACCAGGGTAGGGGTCCAAAGAACAGAGTCGCCACAGGAAACCGTAAAAACGCCACTCACCTGGATGTGCAGAATCTACCCTTAGAAACTGACATATCGAGAGCACTGAACTGGAGGAAAGGGGCCTTGAATTTCTGCTATAAGACAGACCTGAGCAATCAGGCAAAGCACACAAATGTTTCGGGTCTCCCTGGGGGCTCTGGTGCACACCTGTTATCCCAGCGCGCAAGTTCAAAGCCAGCCTCAGCAACGTAATGAGGCCCTAAGCAACTTAGTAAGACCTTATTGCAAAATAAAAAAATTAAAAGGGCCATGGCTGTGGCTCAGTGGCAAAGTGCTCCTGGGTTCAATCCCCAGCGCCTAACGACAACAATAAATGTCTCAGGCCTCTATTTCCTAGTCTGTAAAATGGGAATGATAATTCTATGGATTCCTGTCCAGGGAAACGGTTGAGAAGAACTTGGAGCCAAGATCTCTTTTTCGCCCTCCTCCTGGCTGCCCTCCTTGCCGCAGAGGCTTCCCATGCTGCCCCCTGCTCCAGCACGTTTGGAAGGTCTAGACACTGTGTAAACAGGAGCCCTGGGAGCCGCCAAGGCACAGTCAGGGGACAGCAGGCCTGTTCATGACTCTGGTACCCCAAGACTCCCCTCCAGGGTAGGTGAGGAGGACACGCAGGGCCAGGAAAGAACAATGGTCAGGAAAAAGGTACAGCGTCACCCAGGCTCTGCTCTGCTTTTTCATCGTCCCCATGTGCACGGCAGGGCCTCTGATCTGCAGGAAGGTTGTGAAGACGTTAGGGTTCAGCAAGGATTTGGTCATCTGAGTTCCACTCCTGGGCCTTGTGCTTATGGTCAAAGACAAGGATTTGGGAGACTTGGGTTCTGCTCCTCGCTCTGCCCCTTGTATTTTGGATGAGAAGTCTCCTCCCTTTCCTTTAAGACATCTGCCCCCAGGATGAGGTCAAGCCTCTGGGTAGGAGGATGGAATTTTAACATCTTGCTTTCCAAGAATTGAGGGAAAGAAATGAGTTAGTGCTATAGCAGGTTACACATCAGGAAGAACTTCCAGCAGGGTGGGGTGGCAGGCCATGAAATGTCTGAAGAGGGATTGTTGTGGGATCTCTCATTCTGATGGCCCCTGAAGGTGAAGATGCTTCTTAAAGTCCTGTGATGTTTAGGTCAAGCTTCAGAGTCAGGGAACGGAGTGGAGGACCTCATTCTGGATGCTGCTTCTCTGGCCCTGCTCTGAGGGGCCCAGTGCTCTTCACCTGCCTTCCACTAACTCTGGCAACAGAGTGCTGGCCCTACCAAAGCCAGGGCTGAGCACCAGCTCAGGGCTGCCGGCGGTCTTGCAGACATTGCTCCATCTGGCTGCTCCAGGCTTCCCCATACCTGCCCACCCTCTTCCTCCCTGGCCAACTCTCTGTCTGCTCCAAAATCGTGAAACACACCCCCAGCCTCCCACCCATCTTCCTCAGCACCTGGCCCCCTGTGACCCTCTCAGCCCTCTCTCCTCCAGCCCCAGCCCTTTGTTCCTACCTCTCATGATGAGGTGTTAGGGACAGGGTCTCAGGGTTCAGGTGGAAACAGCCTGAGCACTTCCCTGGGAATTAGAAGATTGTGTTAGAGGCCTGGCGGTGGCGGGGATAGGCCTACTATCCAGCCCTTCTGAGTCCCAGTTCCTCTTGTAGAAACTGGGGAGAATCATTCCTGCCCAGCTCGCTCACTGGGAGCATGGTGAGATTCAATGGAACAATGCAGGTGAAACTGCAAATACCACGTCCTGGAGAGAGGAGGAAATTCCCCCGGGCATTTGGGCTGCTGTTGGTCAAGACTCTACTTGCTCCTAGCAGACCTGGTTAGAATCCAAGCCGTGTCACTTGCCTGGTATGTGAATCTGGGCATATTCTTAACCACCCTGGACCTTGATTTCCATGTCTAAAAAATGGGTGCTAATGATACCACCCGCAAAGAGCTGTTGCGGGATTGAAACAGGATCAAGCAAAGTTTCTCGCAGGCTTTTAACTTTATTACAGTTGAACGCACATTTACAGACCAGGACATCTCGTGTGCATTCCCCATTTATCTGGGGAAAGGAAGTGAGATTAACCCCGTTTCACCCATGTGGAGTCAGGCTCTGATGGGCTCCGTGTAGCCTGCTCTAGGTAACCCGGTTAGAAAGGGATGCAGTCATCCTCAAACAGATCTATTTCGAGCCCAGCTTTCTCAAACAACAAATGAACAAAACCCACCAGCAGTCCCACTCCCCAAGCCCTTGCTTTTTTGGCAAGTGCTCTGCCATATCACCTTTGACTACTATGCCATGGAGGAGGGTGACCTGGATCTTACAGATAAGGAAGCTGAGATGTAAAAGGGTGAAGTCAGCTGGGTGCAATGGCACATGCCGATAGTCCCAGCAGCTCTGGAGGCTGAGGTAAGAAGTCACAAGTTCAAAGCCAGCCTCAGCAACTTAGTAAGACCCTGTCTGGAAAAAATAAAATAAAAAGGGCTGGGGACATGGCTCAGTGGTAAAGCTCCCCTGGGTTCAATCCCCAGTACCAAAAGAAGGATGAAAGCCACTTGCCCAGTGCTGGAGTCCAGCATGGTCACTCTGACTCGGACCACTGCTGCTACAAGTCACTAGGCTCTGTCCAGTCCTGGCAGGCCACAGGGCCCAAACGTGCTGGAAGATACCACAAGACCAACTTCCCTGCGGGAACCCCTGAGTTCTACACGTAGGCTCCTGATGGAGCTGCTGGCCTTACAAAGTTCCAGGTCCCAGTCTTTGGCCATGTGCCTAAGCACAAGCAAATGGTGTCAGGAGACTCTCCTCACTCAAGAGAGGCAGGGACTCATGCCTTTCACTCAGGTGGAAGGAATCCTGACTGTGTGGTTCTGGCGATGTAGCTCTGAGCCTTGACTTGCTTATCTGTAAAATGGGCTCCTAGAATTACCAACTTCTCAGGATGAGATACGAGGACCTCATAAGGCCACAGACATGAACCACAGCTGTAAGCTCTAAAGTGCCATATGCATGTGAGTGATCCATATTTTATTATATAGAATAATAGGAAATACCCTTGTAGTTGGGAAGGGAGGGAGACCTGGCAGGTCGTGTCAGGGGCCCTCACAGGTGAGCAGCTCAGGGTCTTACGTGGCTGGAACTTTTCCCTCTAAGAGAAGAACTTCCTTCTGGCCTTTGTCCAGCACCCGTCTGTTCCTGCCCGGGATGAGCTCACCCACTGCTCAGCCCCTCCGCCGTGCCTGTGGCTGTTGAATCTGAGTGTGGTTGGTGCTGTGTGCTTCAAGGCAAGGGGGAGAGGAACAGCCATTTGCTGGTAGCTTCTGTGTGCAGACACTCGGAAGGGCTTTCTTAAGGGGTTTTTTATAGATGAAGAAAAAGGCTCAGAATTTAATTGCTGGCCCAAAGTCACGTTGATACTAAGTAGTAGGGACCCAGGATTGGGACCCAAGTCTGCTTGACTCAAAGTCAGTGCAATTAGCGGATACGTTCCCTTCTTCCACCTCTTCTTGACTCCAACCCCAGTCCAGCTCCACTTTCAGCTGCCAGAGTCTAACCTGTCCTCGTTTTATGGAAATCTAGTCTCAAGGCAATGGCCATGAGAGGGCGACCTCAGCTCTAGCTCAGGTTCCTAAACACACTCAAGTGCACCCCTGCTCAGCTGGACAGGGAGCAGCACTTGAGTGTACTTTACCCAGCCCCACTAATGCATCTCCCTGCGAGAGCCCCCAGAAAAAGGGGGACATAACCAAATCTATTACCTCTGACTCCCAGAAGACGGAATTTTAAATGTAAAACCGAAAAGACCTACCTGGTAGGGATGATGGCATGGCCTCCGGCCGGATGTTCTGATGAGGGGGACTGAGTTGTCTCAGGCTCCCAGGGCACAGCAGGCAACCTCCACTATTCCCCTGTTCCCAGGACAGCTGCCCTCCTGAGCAGCCAATCAACTCTAGCAGATACTATAAGGAGGGTTAGAGGTAGCCCTTGTACAAGCCCAGTTCCTGCCATGGGGACTCAGGAGAGGGCTGCAGAGACAGAGATGGCAGGAGGGAGTTCAGAGGGACCTCTATAAGGGTGGTGAGAAGACAGCTAGGCTCATGGGAAGCAAGCTGGAGATACTCAAGACCTGACAGCCCAGGGGCTGGAGCGGTGGCTCGGCGGTTATGGCACTTGCCTGGCATGCGCAGGTACATGAATTCAGACCCCAGCACCCACGTACACAGCTTAGTGTCGGAGCAATTAAAGCCATGTGAAAAACTCAATAAAAAGTGATTCCCTCTCTCTAGCTGTCCTCTCTTTAAAAAAAAAAAAATCCGACAGCCCACCAGCTCTGTCTCCCAGACGTAGCACACCCCAAAGCTCCGGCTCTCCAGAGAGGAGCAACCCTGGGATTCTTTGACTGCCCTCCGGGGCCAGCTGCTGCCTTCCTTGATGCAGCTCTTTGCAGAGAGCCCAGGAGCCCACCTCTCTGGGCTCAAGCCCTGACTTCACTGCTTTCTAGCTCTGAGGACTTGATCAAGTTGCTTAATCTCTCTACCACTACCCCCTGCACAAATGGAACTAACAATGCTTCCTCCCTCATGGGGTTGTTAAGAAGATGAAATGAGTAAACATATCTAAAGCACTTAGAGAACATTAAATCTTCTGTACATACAAATTAACATGGTAAATATAAATTAATACTCACTCTACCTAAGGACCTTGTCCCATTGTGGTGGAGCCACACCCCAGCCTCCACCTTCTCTTGCATCTTGCCCCTTGAGGTTCCCTGGTATGTGTGTGTGCGCGCGTGTGCATGTGTGAGCACATGTACACACACACATCAGTCCTAGTGCTAATGGGGGCAGGTCAAGGCAGCCAAGGGCTTTTCTGAAACTGTGTGCTTCACTTTTTCACAACAGCTCACAGTGAGAAAATACTTTATGATCTAGCACATACATGAAAGGAAAAGATGGAGATGTAGAGGGACATGAGGAAGGTAGAAAGGGTGGTCACTTTCCCCGCAGGGGACTGGATTTCCTTGATCTGACATCTCAGAGTGAGTGGACAGCCTAACAGCCCCTTCTTTTGACCTAAGTAGGTGCCCCAAGCCCATAGCACATGGCTGGCTGCCCTCTGCCCACCTCTGCAGGTCCCTGTAGGGAGGCAGCGGGCAGCAGGCTCTCTCTATCCTTGCCCATGCTTGACCACCCCCAGCCGCATGCCCCAGAGCATGTGTCCCCCAGCTCAGCCTGAGGCCACCCCTCCGCTCTGTTTACAGAATGCTTCCCCAGCAAGCACAACCCCAGCCCGGGCTTCTCCAGCAAGGACATCTCCAGCTCGGGCCTCCCCATCCAGGTCATCGTCAGGTGGGTCTTCATCTGCCAGGTCAGCCTCCATGACATCCTCTCCAACAAGAGTGTACCTCGTTAGAGCAACACCAGTGGGGGCTGTCCCCATCCGGACATCTGCCAGGCCAGCGCCAGCCACCAGGGCCACCCAGGAGAGGCCAGGTAAGGGAGCACCGCAGGGAGGGCAGGAGGATCAGGGAAGCAGTCTGTGGGTGAGAGGAGCTCTCAGCTGGCACTCTCTGCTCCTCATGCCTCTGGGATAAAGGCACTGGGTGTGGGTGGGGTGGGCGAGGTCAGAAAGGAACATCACACGAAAACCCAAGAGTGGAAATTAGGGACAGAGAGTGTGTGAGGGCGGAGAAGCAGGGCCCATCAGAGCAGAGTGCAATCAGAGACCGCACAGCCCTGGGGAGAGCAAGGGCTCCTGCCCAGAGCTGGGGGCTATTTCCTTGGGCTGTCCTGTGTGTGTGCTGGGGAAACTGGGGTCTGCAGCAGAGCAAGGTCATGATTAGTGGGCCCATCTGTGAGTGGACGAGGGAAGGAAGGGATTGTGAGCAGCCAGGCACCTCCTCTCCTGTTTCCACGCTGTGGATTGTATGGTTACCAGGAAATCAGAGAGAAGGCCTGGGGGACTGGCTATGCCCTTGAGGAAGCTGTTTCCACTCACGCAGACTTCAGACTGTGACCACCCCACCGCGATGCAAGCAGGTCCAAGGGACCACCATGGTCCCCAAATCTCTTTCTCACAGTGACACTCAGACACCTTCAGCCTGAGTTATTTCCAACCCTCCCAACCCCCTGCCCAGATCGCACTGATCTCCTGAGGACAAGGCAGTGTGATGTGTGCTCTTTATTTCACCCTACTGAGGTCCCCCACTCTGCTGGGCTCCTCATAATCAAAGAGGTTTGGGGACCACCCCAGTCTTGCTTCTCAAAGTGGGTGAGGCAGTTGGGTGGTGCAAGACACTCTGCATGTGCATCTCTAGCCAAGTAGCCTCGGGCGAATCATTTCATTCTCATGAGCCTCCGTTTCCCCATCTATGCAATGGGCCTAATAAGACTCAGCTCACAGGATGCTGTGAGAACGAAGTTCGAGAGCGCATTCAGTGTCTGGCTGGCCCAGAGGAGGAGCCCCATAAAAGGGCTGGTATCAGGCAGTGTGGAGGCACATTCTGGGTGCAGAGGTCCCTCAGGGCCCTCCTGGGCAGCCTCGCTTCCTTCTCCTCCGCCTTGCTGGACTCCTCCCCACCAGCTTCATCCTCCCCTGATGCCCTGCTCCTAGGTCTCAGCTTGTCCAAGTTCTCCTGGCAGGAGAGCCAGAAGCAGCTGCCGTTCATCGGGTGCGTCCTGCTCCTCATCGCCCTCGTGGTCTCGCTCATCCTTCTCTGTGAGTTGAACGGAGGGATCAGGGGTGGGTTCTGGTCATTGCCCAGTGGCACAGGGCCTAGCCATGGGGCATATGTCAGGCACAAGGCACCACATGCTCACCCACATTCACACAGGGACACTACTGCAAATGGCCTTGGCCTGTGGTGCAGCCTGGTCCCTTTGAGGCAGCGGAGCTAAGTGTGTGGGACACAGAGGAGCCCAGGCTTGGGTCGTCTGTGCTTTTCCTGTGTACCTTACTTGGGCAAATGAGATCACCCAGCTGAGCTCAGTTTCTGTGTCTTCACGTGTGAGAAACTCATCTACTCAGTTCAACTTCCACGTACCCCATCAGGTCTCAATCTGGCTTCACAGGGTAATGAGGACCAAATGAGATGATGGCACAAGGCCTGGCACAAAATCTCACTCTCATAATGCTGGGTATTAAAAAAATGAATATATTGATTGGAAAAGTATCCCGTGGACATTCGGCCAGTTCAACGTTCAGGGGTCCAGAACCCTTCAATGTCTCCCTCTTTATGAAAGATATCCGGGGCATGTCCCAGGCTCTCTGCTTGGCAGATGGCAAGGAGCAGCCTAGCACAGTGGGGAACCTCCATAGGGTGCAAAAGGGAGAACTCACAGCCCTGCCCTGTCCTCAGGGAGATCACAGTCTCCTTGGGGGTCGGGGGTGCTGGAAAAAACTCAGCCCAAGTGTATTTGAGAAAGAGGTGACAGCTGCATGGGCCAGGGTGCAGGGCTGGATGGAGACCTGGAAGACAGGAGAGCAGCTATGCCCTGGACTGTGCGTTGGAGCAGATGAGAGCCACTGGAAACGTGGGGGATCCGGCGGTCAAGGCCACAATGGGGAGGGGAGGGGACCTGCAAGCCAGCGGGGAGAAAATGCATTTGAGGGCCTGGGAGCCATCTGTTTGGCTCAGCAAGGCCAGGCCATGCAGCAGTACCTGGCCAAGGAGCAGAGGTTCGAAAGCAGCTCAGTGCAGGGAAGGGTGGGGTGGATGAGGAAGAGGCTTATGTGAGAGGAGGCAGGGTGCAGCTTCAGCACCACACACCCCTGCCCTCGCTCCCTGCTCTGCTTCCTACCAGCTACCTGACTTCAGCAAGTGAGTCAACACGCTGGCCTCAGTTTCCACACCTGTTAGCCACGTGGTGGTGGTGCTGTGATGATGCATGTAAAGGCCTCTACAGGGTGCCAGACACCTGGCACCTCCTGGGGCTCCTGCCTGGCTCCCTCTCTCTTCCCCAACACCGGGCACCATGAGAGCAGGGGAAAATGACCCGTGGAAGGAGCATATAACACCAAGGGTGGGCTCACTGAGTAGAATTATGCTCCTGGTCTGGTTTCGCAGCATTTCCTGAAGTCCCCAGTGGCTCCTTCAGGAAGGACTGGAGACCAGGGCCAGGAAGGTGGTGTGACTTGTGAAGGTCATTGCACAGCCACATGGTGGACTAGAGCCCAGCCGGACCTCCGGCTGCTGTCCTCTGCCCTCTCCACCACACGTTGAGGTGGCAACTTTATGAACACTCTGAGAGTTGTGCTGCCCAGAGTTTCCCACAAGGTCAAGGACTGGGAGGGCAGGAGGACCAAGACATGGAGAGGAGGGGCAGAGATTAGGAGGGATTTGTGTCTGGGCCTGCAAGGAGCAGTCACAGCAAGTGGCCTTCACCTTGGTGACTGAGAGCACACAGTGGAGCCAGCGGGAGAATGTGAGGCTGGGGCTGAGGAGTCAGTGAGGCTGGAGGCTGGTGAGGGGTGAGGACTGCCAGGTGTCTGAGGAGAGGTGTCTCCAGGCAGTAGGAGCCACAGCAGCTGGTGTTGGAAGAGATTGCTGTTAGAGACAGAGGAGATCAAGAAGCTGATTCTCACTTGAGGTTCAAGAAGCGGTTTAATCATACATTGGAGAATCAGCCACCGACAGCTACTTGTTAAATGAGAAGACGTAAAAGATGAGTAGCAGGACAAGAACTGGGCACAGGGGACACCCCTCATTTAGGGAAGAGGGAGAAGGAAGCACATCCAGGAACTTTCTGGGCTGGAAGGACCATCACTTTTTTTTTTTTTTTTTTTTTTTTTAAGAAACAGGGGACAGTGAGAGAGAGGGAAAGAGAGAAGTAATTTTTTATTTAGTTTTTCATGTGACCTTCATTTCTTGGACACTTTGTTGTGTACGTGGTGCTGGGGTTTGAACTTGGGTACTTGCGCATGCCAGGCAAGTGCCTTAACCACCAAGCCACCGCTCCAGCCCCTGGACCATCACTCTTGACAGGACAGGACAGGTGGTGACTGAGTGAGCTTGATCATAAAGATAATGTCTGCTATGACCCTGTGGAGCACAGAGGAAAGGGGATGCCAGAGGGTTCTGAGGGGCTCTGGGACACTGGTGGAGGTGGTTTCTGCAACCACTACCTCAGCCACATGTAGGGCAGGGAAGTCCCGTGTATCGCCTTCCCCCATCACCTCCATCTCTCTCTCTCTCTCTCTCTTCCTCCTCTCTCTGAGTGGCTGGCTGCTCGATTCTGCCTGGGGCTGCCCTGCTTGCAGGAGCTTTCTGGAGCATTCCGGAGCATTCCTGAGCAGTCTTTCTTCCATGCAGATGGGGAACGAGAGCCCCAGAGTACAAGAGGGATTGCAGGTCGGTGTCTCAGAACTCCCAGGGCCTCGGGCTTCTCCGTGTCTTGCCTCTCAGGGGCTGGCAGTGACCCAGCTGTTTGCCTCTGTTTTTCCAGTCTACTTCTGGAGAGGCCACACAGGGATCAAGTACAAGGAGCCGGTGGAGAGCTGCCCCAAGCATGCTGTTCGCTGCGATGGGGTGGTGGACTGCAAGCTGAAGAGTGACGAACTGGGCTGTGGTAAGCTGGGAATGGGGGGGGGGGAGAAAGGGAGAGAGAGCGTGTGCATGCATTCTCTGGTGAATTCTCACCGTGATGCAGTCTTCAAGAGCTCAAACAGGCAGTAATGGACAGAGATTCAGAAAATCCGGGTTCTAGTTATAGTAGACTTGGATTTAAAACCTGGCTTGAGTGCTGCATGACCTGCAAAGCCACTTACCTTCTCTGGGCTTCGGTTGCCTAATTTGTAAAGTGAGTCAGTTGGACAAGAGTAGCGACTCTGCAATAAAGTCTGACAACTCTCAAATATCAGACTGACCAAAGCAAAGCTGCTCTGCTTGGAGATGGTCAGGGGTCCAGAGCCCCATCCCTGTGCCCTCCTTTCTGTCCAGGGGTGACCTCTGCTCTGCCACTCCCACAGTTTCTCCAATCGCTCTGGTCCTGTGTGGTTTGCGTGCGTGGTCTGTGCAGTTCTGCTGAGGTGTGTGCGTGGCCATGCATGTCCCGTCGATTTCACCTGAGCATTTACATGTCCGGTCTGCCCTGGGAGCACTCAATCAAATCACAGATCTGGTTTCTTTTGTCACCTCCTCATTTGGGCATGGCACTGTCCTCTCAGGGTGATGGCTCCTTGTGATGCTTGCCCCTTCTCCCAGCAATGCCCCCCTGGGTCTGCTGGATGGAGAGCCCTCGCCCTGCCCCACCCCTTGCCTTGGCTCTGAATTCTGAGTCCTTGCTGCCATTGCTACTGGAGCCAACCTCCTGGATGTCTCTGAGGCCTGAGGGAGCAGCCCCAGGACAGGAGCCTCTTGAAGATTTCCTTCACTCATCCCCTGAGAGCTTGAAGCCTCCTGGGTGCTGAGGACCTGCTCTGCCCTTTTCTGCCCTGCAGTGAGGTTTGACTGGGACAAGTCTCTGCTTAAAGTCTACTCTGGGTCCTCCCATGAGTGGCTTCCTGTCTGTAGCAGCAGTTGGAATGACTCGGACTCAGAGAAGACCTGTCGGCAGCTGGGCTTTGAAAGGTAAACCTCCCAGGGGTCCCCAGGGATGCTGCAGGCACTCACTTACCTTGATAAAAAGACCCTCAGAGACCAGGGCTGATCCCACTAGCTCAGATCAACCCCAAGTCATTCAAAATTACAGTGGCCCGGGGATCTTATGCGTGTCGGGCTAGCCGTTTCCCTGAGGCCTGGGTAGTTATTTGTAGAGCTAGAACACTACCAGTCTCCTCTGCAGCTCTGCAGCCAAGCAGCCGTGTGTTCATTATATATTGAATGATTTCACGGGTGGCCGGGGAAGTGGCTGGACATTTGATCGGGTCTCATCTTCTGACAACTGGGAACCAGAAGCTCAGGCTATGCAAAACTCTCTAGTTGGGGTTGGGGATTTAGCTCAGTAGCAGAGCGCTTGCCTAGCATGCACAAGGCCCGGAGTTCGGTCCTCAGCTCTGGAAAAAAAAATTCTCTGGTTAACTCTGAACAGTAGTAGTTTTTGTTTGGATTAGAACGCATGAAATGGGAAATCAGATGGGGTAGGTGTGATCAGGTGAAGTCATAAAAAGCTTTGGCTCTAAAATTTTAAAATCAAAGAACCAACGTTGGTGGGTGGAGCAGGGAGCAGGGTCAACAATGACATTCCCACCTGAAGCAGCCTCCAATCTTCAACCTCCCTCTTGGTCTGAGTTTTTTTTATTTATTTTTTAATTAGATGAATATGGAATTACAATCATATGTGGAAGCTAGAATACATTGGTCCGAGTTTTTAAGCTGAGAGGTTTTGTGTGTGAGGTTGTGGGGAAATGGTTTAGGATCTCCCTGTGGGTTCTCTGTAAAAGAATCACTTGGAAAACCATGGTTAGGGGTTGCAACTGTCATCCTCTCCTCAGCCTCAGAGTCTTGGTGCAGGACAGGGAGATCTGAGTGATCCAGTAGAAAACCATTGCCATCTTTTATCTGTGAATTGTATGACCTCATACAAGACTGAACCCTCTTGGACATTCAGATCTTTGAATGTGATTTATTCAAAGAGCATTCATTGAGCTTTTATGAGATGCTAGAAGCTATGTGATACCTGGACACAGTGGAGTAAGAGGTGATCCCACTCTTGAAGAGGCTTCAGCAAGAGAGACTTACACCAGCAATCCCATGCGAAGGCTATGTGTGAAACACTGTGGGCACCTGACAGAGAAGGTGCCTAACTGCTTTTAGAGGAGAGAGCAGAGGATGGAAAAACAGGTCCTCCCTCTGGGTAAAGGAACAGTATGTGTGAAGGCCACATACCACATTCCAGAAATGTGCACAAGTTCCACACAGAGGGCCGAACGCACCAGAATCACGTGGGCTACTCGTGAAGATTAGGATTTAGAACCTGCTTAGTACTCACCCAAACTGATTCCTAGGCGCACTGTGCTCTGAGTCACCAGTGTGCTTGTCTGGGGTTTTCAAACTTTAAAAATGCAGATCATCAATGGGGATGCACTGCAGATTCCGATTCAGCAGGTCTGGGGCGTTACTGCTATGGCTGCTGGTCCGTGGATCACAGTTTGGTGGTGTTTCTCAATCAAGATCACTCATCAGAATGCCAGAGGGCCCGTTAAAGGAAAGATTGCTGGGAGCGTTCCCAGACCTTCTGATTCAGTAGGTCTGGGGTCGGATTTCTGAAAAACCTCCAGGTGACTTTGATGCTACCTGTCTAGGACCACACTTTGAGAACCACTGCGCTAGTGCGTGGGGCTAGGGAGTTGGGGCAGAATATGTGTGTGGGGTCCGACTGCCGCATGGAAGAGTGGCCACCGTAGACTACTGCAGTGCAGCCTCTCTCTGTTAGGAGGCTGCTGGGGTCGGGCTCTAATGCCGACCAGAGAACGTGGGGCAGTCTATCTCTGGTGGTTCATTCTTCTTCCCCTTCCTCCCTTGCAGTGCTTACCGGACAACTGAGGTGGCTCGCAGGGATTTTGGCAGCAGTTTCTCAATCTCTGAGTACAACAGCACCATCCAGGACAGCCTCCGCAGGTGTGGTGGGGCGGGCCAGGCTACTGACCTGCGAGCATTCAATGAGGGCTGGGGAGGGGTCTTTGAGTCAGGGAGCCCTCTCCCTTGCCTTTTGTGGACCCAGGCCCTAGGAGTCTGTCACGACCATTCAGGGTCATCTTGATATGGTCCAAGTGCACCACATCGCCCCCTGGCTTAAAAGTTCTATTCAAGGCTGTGCAGAGAGTTTGCCTGGTTGACAGAGACGACACTAAACCTGAGACTGCCAATCAGCCAGGCGTTTGATCGGCAAGCATCTGCAGAGTGGACTCAGGGCAAGGAGGGAAAAGCATTAGTGGGGATGGGGACAGGGCGGGGGGCCGCAGGTGCAAGTGGCCAGGGACCAGAAGGCCCATCTGGGAAGCATCAGCCTCCTTCAGGACCTGGTCCTCTGCCATCCTTCCTCTCCCAGTCTGTTTTAGTCAGACTTTTCTTTTTTGTCACTGTGACCAAAAGACACAACAAGAATAATTAGATGAGGAAAAGTTTATTCCGACTCACAGTTTCAGAGGCTCAATCCATGATCAGCCAACTCCATAGCTCTGGACCACAGGTGAGGCAGAACTTCATCGCAGAAGGGTGTGGCGGAGGAAAGGAGCTAAGGACGTGCCAACAAAGAAGCAGAGAGAGCAGGGCTCACCAAGGACAAAATACAAACCCCGAACGCACGTCCCCAGTGACCCACCCCCTCCAGCCACTCCCCATCGCCTACAGTTAGTCGGTATCCCTGGATTCATTCACGGATGGGGTCACGACTCCCATCATCTAATCCTTTACCTCTGAATGTTATGAGCTTTTGGGGGACATCACATACCCAAACCATATCGTAGCCCCACTGAGGGGGAGCGTGGGGGTGTTTACCAGCTGGCATTGTCTGCTTTGTGGAAGGGAGAGAAGAAACAAGGCTCTGAGAGACGGGAGGTGCAGCTGGATGCCAGGTCTAGGGTAGGTGGGCTTGCTTGCTACGCTAGGGAGCTCTTAGAGGAGCCTTGGGTCACCTGTTTAGTTGTAGAAAGATGCCGGAACAATGAAGACCTGGGTTCATAGAACATGGATCTGGTCAGAGTGTGCAGTCTCCATAAGGAAACTGGGTGGGGGTTGAGAATGGAGATAATTTGCTCTGAGCCATCCTTGTTCCTGGAGGAAGCACTGGAAGGAGGAGTGTCCCACTGGGAGACAGAAGGTCAAAACCTCCACTTCTTTGTGCCAAAGGTAGTTTGGGAATGGGATAGGATTTGAGTGGGAGCCAGTCAAGAAGGCTTCCTGGAGGTGGTGGCTCCAGTGCCCTTTTCTTACTTCTGTGTTTCCTCTTGCAGGTCTGAATGCCCTTCCCAGCGGTATGTCTCTCTCCAGTGTTCCCGTAAGGCGCTCTTCTTTTGTACTATGTTGCAGGTTGGGAATCAGCAGCAGGGGGTGATGACTGGCCCTGGGGTCTCAGGCAGGAGCAGGGGCTTAGCTAGCCATCCTGCTTCAGGACCAGAGTCTCTGTAACGGTCATCCCAGAGTAACATTCCCTCTCTCCTAACTGCTAGGGGCTCAGCTAGCAGCTTCCCTCATTCCAAGGAAGCCACTCAAGTCTCCCAAACTCTGAGCAGGGGCCAAGGACTGGGGTAGGAGAGCTGCCTATGGGTCAGCTTAGGGCCCTGTATGAATAGACAGGGAATCAGATGTGGCTCTAGAGCCGACACCTACTGAGCACGCTGTACATGGAGGGCACCGTGCCACGTCTTTGCAAACTTGGCTGAACTTACTGCTATGCCTTCCCTGAGGCAGATACCAATACTGTTCTCTCAGGGAAAAGAGACTGAAGTATCACACTGCCGAAGGTCAGACAGACCACTGGTAGGTGAGGAGCAGGTATCTGGGTCTGACCTTGAAGCCCAGGCTGAGAACCATCCCACAAGATCTGTGTTCTCAGTGACAACCAGGGGCAGGGTAGGCACAGTGCTGTGGATGGCACCCCCACTCCCTAAGGGAGTCTCTCCTGGAAGTGGAAAAGACACACATCGGGGCTGGAGTGGTGGCTCAGAGGTTACCGCGCTTGCCTTGCATGGGCGAATGCGCGGGTTCAAACCTCAGCACCACATACACAATGAAGTGTCCGAGCAACGGAAGTCCATGAAAAACTAAATAAAATTGATTCTGTCTTTCTCTCTCTCACTGTCCCTCTCGCTCTCTCTAAAAATAAATAAATAAATAAATAATAAAAAAATATTAAAAAAAAAAAGAAAAAAGAAAAGACACACATCTAAGCACATATTGAAGGCTTCCTTCTGGTCCACAATGGCAGGGGTGACTCTCGGGTCATGCTGGGAAATCGCTCCTGACATGGAGGGTTCCCAGCAGCACCCCTCTGGACAAAGCCACCTGTGCACCACAGGAAGTTTATTTCTCCTTTGTTTTGAATTGACAGACATCACCATCACAAAGCTCACCAATTCAGGGTCCTGTTAGAATTCTGCTTTCCTGATCCCTTGACAGCAGCCCTGGGGTTCACCCCATAACCCTGTTGCCTGGCTCAGTGCCAGAGCATCGGGCACTTAGTAAGCATTTGTCAAATTGATGAAATGGTGGATGGTTGAAAAGGAAGAAAGAGGAAGCTGTCTGGGATCAAACTTCCTACTGGATGATCCAAAAGGCTAGCCCACCATGTGGGATTTTTGCTTGGGAAGGAAGCAGCTGTGCCACATTAGAATAAGCGAGGTGTATCAAGGGGGTGGCTGGGTGGGTGCCCTTCAGGATGGGATGCCTGAGGCTGAGCAGAGCTTTGGGAGAAGCAGGTTTACAGTTTGTCTCTTCACTTCCCCCAGACTGCGGTCTGAGAGCCATAACCGGGAGGATCGTGGGAGGGGCACTGGCCTCAGAGAACAAGTGGCCTTGGCAAGTCAGTCTTCACTACGGCACCACCCACATCTGTGGAGGCACCCTCATCGACGCCCAGTGGGTGCTCACTGCTGCCCACTGCTTCTTTGTGTAAGTACCCGAGGGACCCTGTGATTTGATGCTGCAGGGATCGGGACGACCAGAAAGGGCCAAGTGCAGAGTGACCTCTCCATGGAGGAGGTCTTGGTGTGGGCCCCTGGGGATTGAGGGTCAGAACCTGCAGTGGCTGTATGGTCTTGGAGTGTGAGCTGGGGTGCTTGTTTTGAGGGAGTTCCAAAGAAAGAAAATGCCATTGATGGCTCCCAGGTGAAGTGAGACAGGCAAAAGGAAGGACTTTGGATGCCACCCCTGAAGGTCAGGGTGAAATAAACAAGCTTTGGGTTTGTTGCTAACTCCTGCTACTGGAATTTACAGCAGAGGAAAATGAGAAATCAGGAACATTATCCCAGGAATGGGGAACAAGGGTACAGTCAGCTTCTGACAGTCTCCAGTCAGCCTTGTCCCCTTCATGACCATACCCCAGACCCCAAGGGCTCCCCCAGAAAAGAGCCTTCAGCAGGTCACTTTGTCCTCTCTGACTCTCCATGGCTGCTGAGGATACTATTTGATCTGTCCCATCCACCGCATTTTATCCTTGGTGGCATGCAGATGAGATGGGGGCGGTGTTAATGCTACACAAGGTCTACTCATCCTTCCTTTATTATTGTAAGGTGCAGGGTGCAGACCGATCTGTTCAGAACATCCGGGAGTGTGGGGGATTGCTTTGTACCTCATAAGATAGAGTGCCCCCTCCAGAGGTCGTTTCATCTATCCTCCCGCCTCCACGCCGGTGCTCCTGCTAGTTTCCTGCATGTAGCAGATGCTGCTGCTGAACTCTGCCAAGTGGGTAACTGGACCATGCTCTCTTGTGGCAGGACCCGGGAGAAGATCCTGGAGGGCTGGAAGGTGTATGCGGGTACTCACAACCTGCACCAGCTGCCAGAGGCAGCCTCCATCTCCCAGATCATCATCAATGGCAACTACACGGATGAGCAGGATGACTACGACATCGCACTCATGCGGCTCTCCAAGCCCCTGACCCTGTCTGGTGAGTGAATCCGGGCCCCTTTTCCCCTTCCCCAGCACCCTTGGCAGCCCTGGATTCTCAGCAAAGAAAAAGTCAGACTCTTAGAGATCATTAAGTGAACATTTTTATTTTGTAACTGGGGAAACTGAGGCCAGGGAGGCTAGAAATATTTGCTCTGAATGACACATCTCACATTGCAAATTGCTAACAGAGCCAGGGCTTTGACACTGGTCTTCATCAATATAAATAGGTTGAATTGTTTCACCGGTAGTGACGGAGCAGAGGCCAGACACTGTGGCAGGCATGTGACTTGTATTACTGCATTGACTCCTCACAATCAACCCTGTGGAGCAGGTCCTATTATTAACTTCATTTGACATGGAGGAAATGGAGCTTTAGGGAGAGATAATTACCTAAGGCCACAAGTAGGTGGCAGCTCATGAGAGCCAGGTTGCTCTGACTCCCAAGCAATGCCCTTCCCACTGGGCTCCGGCTGGCAAACTGCGCACCGCAGTGGAGAACAGAACTGAGCACACATTCGCTCACAGGCTGCTGCGAATCTGGAGTGAAGGACCAGAAGAGGCGGCACGAAGGAAATTCCGTGAAAGTTTGCAGATCACTGCGGGCAAGGGATGCCAAACAAGCTTTTGTGGTCCATTCACTTGCGCACTCACTTACAATACTTACAGTGTCTCCTGTAGGCCAGCTTTGCAAGGTCAAGGCGACATACCAAGACAATGGGAAGAGGTCGATGGTGGGATATTGGGGGCCAGGGATGCTGTGATGACACAGATGAGGTCACCTAATCAGTCCTGGCAGGCTGGGGGAGGCTTCCCTGATAAAGGAATGCAGAGGTTGGTTCTGAAAAGTCTAGTGAAGACAGGGAAGGGGCTCAGGAGAGACCCTGAGGATGGGGTCAGGGTCCTCTAGCACAACCGAAGTCTCACCTGTGGGAAAAGCAGGAAGGCCTTTGAAGGACTGGGATATCTGGAAGCCTTGGAGGGCTCTCTGGTTAGTCCAGCCTTTCTGGTACTCTGAGCCTGTGAGCTGGTGTTTCCTGGCACATTCCTTATGGAGGCGAGGTCTATAATGCCTTAGCCCACTTAGCTCTGGGGTGGGGTGAGGAGGAGGATCCTAGAGCTCAGCATCTAGAGCACTTAGCTCTGGGGTGGGGCGAGGAGGAGGATCCTAGAGCTCAGCTCCTAGAGTACTTAGCTCTGGGGTGGGTGAGGAGGAGGAACCTAGAGCTCAGCTCCTAGAGCACTTAGCTCTGGGGTGGGGTGATAAAGAGGATCCTAGAGCTCAGCTCCTAGAGCACTTAGTTCTGGGGTGGGTGAGGAGGAGGAACCTAGAGCTCAGCTCCTAGAGCACTTTTCAGTTTTTTATTAATAATTGATGCTCTCCATTTATATGTGTGTGTGTGTGCTCTAATAGCAGATAAAATGTGGTAGACACCAACAGTCATAGCCCAATTTATGAGAGAAGAACTTTAAATTTATCCATCCTTCCCTTTCATCCGCTCTCTCTCTCTCTCTCTGTTTGCTGGGCACTTAATATGTGTCAGGCCTTATCCAAGTTCAGGATGCCGTACTCAACATAACAAACACTGGAAAACATTGTGAAATTCTATCAGTCAAGCAATAATTTCCTCCTGCAAGTTGGAGTTTGATGCCCAACTCCCTCGTTATCTAGGGGCACCAGTCTGCAGAAGGTATTTATGAAGTGATACTCAATAGCACCTTCAAAATATTGTTGAGTGTGGGAGCAAGTGAGTAGTGGTTTTGTGTTGTGTGTTTCCAGGGGTGTGCTGTTCCTACTTATAGAGGTTCCTCACCCCGCTAGGTAAAATTCTGGAGAGCTATGGACCCTGGCCAACCAGCAGGTGCCCTCCCAGATCAGACACTGTGAGATGCCATGGCCCTAAAATTTGCAGCTTAGTCTGCCGCTCTACCTTGTTTTGAGAGAAAGGCATGGAAGAGGCTCAAACAAGCTGGGCACAGTGGCACACGCCTGTAATCACAGCACTCAGGAGGCTGAGGCAGGATAATCACAATTTCGAGGCCACCCTCAGCAACTTCGTGAGACTCTGCCTGAAATTAAAAATAAAAAGGACTGGGGCTGTGGCTCAGTGGTAAAGCATCCCTGGGTTCAGTTCTCAGTACCAGAGAAAGAGAGAGAAAGAGAGAGGCTCAGTCAAGAGAGCAGTCTTGGTGAGAGACACTCAGCTGGTATCAGCTTGGGATGAGGAAGTTTCCAACACTATGCATCTACTTACATGGCAACCACCAAACTCAGAATGACTTTGAGGACTCTGGAAGAACCCTGAGTACTGGAGGGCCAAGGTAAAGTGGTTGAGTTTCTTGCCTGGTCAGTCCAAGGCCTGGAGAATTCAAAGCCACTCTGGGAGAAAGACAGGGCTCCTAGAACATTGGTGCTCCTGCTCCAGCCCCACCATAGCCTCCCACCTGCTCCTTCACTGATGCCTCAAGGTCTCCTTGCAGCTCATATCCACCCTGCCTGCCTCCCCATGCATGGACAGACCTTCAGCCTCAATGAGACCTGCTGGATAACCGGCTTCGGCAAGACCAAGGAGACAGATGGTGAGTGGCAGAGACCCTGTATGTACGTGTTTGTGTATGTGCACATGCAGCGGGGCATGTCTGGGGATAGAGGAGAGCCTATCTAGATGGCAGTGTGGGTGTTATTCCCCAGCCTGGGTGTGAATGTGCGTATGTAGATGTCTGTATTTATTTGTGAGGTTCTTATCGTTGACAGCAGCCAGTGTGACAATACCCTCCAGGCAAGACCACCAGGGAAAACCCTGTAGTTGAACAAATTGGGTTCAGGGCTCATGGCAATCAGGGAAACCCAACTGGCAGAGAAGGGTGGGGTGTTTCAATGTGAGGACGTTAGGAGGGCTTATCATAGGATGTGGGTGGCATGGGGAACGTTCAAAGAAGGAGGACCTTTCTCTAGATTGGCCGTTGTCAGGCAGCAGGGGAACTTAATAATCATATCCAGAAGAAGGGAAAGCCTTAAACTATGGGAGAGAGGAGCAGTCCCTCGTGTTGGCTGGGAGAGGGGGAATCGGGTATCGGTACGGTTCTCACAGCAACGTTTTTTCTGGTCTGTCCGTAAATAGGGCAGTGAGGTGGTCTTGTTGTTTGACCTTACTCCTTCCCAGACACAGTGCCTGGTGTGATGTCGGCTCTGTACGATTGTGTTCACGTCCCTCAGGAGGACACCACAGCCCAGCCAGCCTGGCTGTTAGACTCAGGCCAGCTCCACAAGTCAGGGCCACTTTTTCCTGACTTGTGAGATGGGGCAATGCTTGGTTTGGGCATGGCATTCTGAGCCTGCCTCCGTCACTGACCAGTCGTGTGACTGTGACAAGTCACTTCTTTAGTCTCAGGTTGCCCCGCTGTAAGTGGGTCAGTACAACCTGCTGTCCTCAGGGCATATAGTTTCTGAAAACAAGCGAAGCAACATAGCTGACGGTGCTTTGAACACAGACAAGTGTTGTGCAACGTGTCAGGTGGCCCCACAGGCTGGTGAGTTTGTGCACACTTATGCCCCTTTCTATATGCAGTGAACTGCGTCTTATGTGAGGGTATGTGTACTTGTTTGTCCTGGGTGTCCCATCATAGAGAGCCTCCCTTGGGCTGGGTCCAGGCATGCGTCTGGCACCCTCTGCCCCCAGGACACTGAGTCTGAGTCCTGGGGTGTGTATCCGGAATGCCACAAAGTTATCCAGTCTCACTGGCTTCTCATGCTCTCTCCCTCCATCTCACTTCACTGAAGAGAAGACGTCCCCCTTCCTCAGGGAGGTGCAAGTCAACCTCATTGACTTCAAGAGGTGCAATGACTATTCCGTCTATGACAGCTACCTCACCCCAAGGATGATGTGTGCTGGGGACCTGCGTGGAGGCAGAGATTCTTGCCAGGTAGGGTTGTTTGTGGCTCAGGTCCGGGATTGGGATTGGCCTGGGAATCAGGGCCCCCACCCCTTCCTGCTCAGGACTGCCTCCTCCACCTGCCTGACATGCTGGCTCTCTCTTGTAGGGAGACAGCGGGGGACCTCTTGTCTGTGAGCAGAACAACCGCTGGTATCTGACAGGTGTCACCAGCTGGGGCACAGGCTGTGGCCAGAGAAACAAACCTGGTGTGTACACCAAAGTGACAGAAGTCCTCCCCTGGATTTACAGCAAGATGGAGGTGAGAGCCGTGCCCAGGGACACTATGTAGGCAGGCTGGGAACTCCTCAAAGTGGGAGCCTGGAGTATGGCCCAGGCTTTCCAAGGTGTAGGCAGAAGTCCCTTAACCCCTTTGCATTTCTTCAAGACAGAGTCAAATGTCAGGCCCAGGGCCAGCCCCAGCTGTCTGCACTTCTTTCCCTCTTTTCCTTCCCTTAGAACAAAGCCCAGAGGGAGCAAAAGGATGGACACTGGCTTGGTGCCAGCCCCAATACCACTGTCCTCTCCCAGGGATGGCCACAGTATAAATTCATGCGGGCCACCAAGGTGACCACTGGAATGTTAGAAGGCCTCCCTCCATGGCAGGAAACTGAGCATCAGGAAACAGGAATCTGCCCTCAGCGCTGCTGACCCAGCTCAGCCCCAACCTTACCCAGCCCTGCTGTCTGTACCCAGAACACTGGCCGTGCTATGCCCTGCCCCTCTCTGCTCTTTGCAGGGGGCAGAAGCCAGAGCACGGGGCTCCTGGAATGCTTCTGTCTTTTTTCTCTTCACTGCCCCTCACAGGTGACAGACAGCTGGGCTCACCTTCACCTTGTTTTCCCTATCTCTTCCTCAGAGTGAAGTGCGCTTCCGGAAGTCCTAATCAGCTCCACCTGACAGCACAGGCTGCTGTGAAGACTCTGGCCAGAGGCACTGTGCCTTCGTGCAATAACTGGGTTAATGGCCACCAGGCACCTTCGTTAATCCCACCTCCACTGTCTGCTGCCTCTGTGAGTGTGAGTGTGAGTGTGTGTATGTGTGTGTGTGTGTGTGTGTGTATGTTGCTGTTATCCCAAGTTCTTCAGAAACCAGGAGAGCTGTTGACTCTTCTTGAATCTTAGCCTGGAAACCTGGAGATATGAATTTGGGCACTGTGGATGTTTCTACCTGGAGTCTACAGGTATATGGAGGAGGTGGAGCCAACACGGAGCCCAGGGAAGGGCCTGGAAGGTGACATCAGCAGTTCCTGCTCTTCTGACCCTGACTTGGAAACTAGCCCAGAGTGGAGGACACCCAGCAGCCCACATGACACCATTGCTATCCCGGGACAGCTAGTGGATTTTGTTGGGGTGCCAGCTTCCTGGTGCCTGAGCATCCTTGGCAGAAAGCCAGTCCCATTGGCGTTGCATGCATGGCACTCTCGCCCAGTCCTCTGTGGATGTCCAGAACTGGGTTGCACTGTCCAGACTGGTGACTGAGCCTAGGGCTCCCTGAACTTATTTGGTCACAGGTCCGTGGGGAAGATTTTATTTTATTTTATTTTTATATTTAAGGAATATAAATACTTGTATTCTTAAAGATTCTCCAAAAGTTCCTGGGGCCTTGAGGGCTAGCATTAACCATGCCAAGAACTCCAGGGGACTCACTGAGTCGTATTATTGCAAAATGTTCCTGGTTTCAAGGAACCTGGTGACGGGCCTTGATGGACATCTCCTAGTCTGTGGTGACTGAAGGCCCTTGAGACACTCAGGGAAGCAAATCCTCATTTGGGCTAGCAGGAAAATCCAACACGAAGAGAACTGCAAATTGTTCCTGTCTCCCAGAACTACAGCCAAGGCACGAAGACATGAAGACATGGTGTTGCTCCTGTTTAGCTGCAGGAATCCTGGGGAAGTCCTGTGGACAGCATCCTTCATACCCAGGGGCTATCCTGAGCTGTCTCAGCTTTCTCCATCTGTCAATGTCTCAGTTGTTCCAGAAACATAGTACTAACTTGAAAATGGCCACAGAGAGAAAATGAACGTAATCCCCAGGCCCTCCAGTGTCCCTGGGGGATCTGTTTGGAGATCAGGGCAGCCAGCCTCCTTGCCAATGGAAGGCCTGGGCTTTTTCCTGGGGACACCTGTTCCTCCCCAGCCCCACTCTTTCCCTCCTGGGGCCATCTGGGGCCCCTGTGGTGCTATGATTCTCAGAGGCAGGTCCAAGCAATTCAGCCCAACCCAGATCAGGCAGGTAGGAAAAGCACTACCCTAGAAGGGAAGGTGGGAGGTGACAGTCTGATGAGGCTGGGTACACTGGAGACTGTTAATATTACCAAGGCTGAGGAAGAGGGCAGCCCCCCAACAAAGGTCTTCAGCAATAAAAGTTGTGTGACCTAAAGAAGTTGTTGAGTGTTTTTCTGGCAACCTAGGTAGAACATGGAAGTTGCCCACCCAGTACCCAGACATCTCAGCCATAGTTCTTAGTTTGGGTTCCTCATCTTTGGGTTCCGTTCACTTAATCATACATTCATTTATTTATTTATGTGCCAGTGATATCAGTGCCTGCTCTGCCAGGTTCTCGCGCTGACCCAAGAGGTACAGAGCACAACAGAATCCTCAAGGACCTGGATCACGATCTAGGGTGATGGAAAACATGCTGGAGTATAGATGCCATACTTGGAACAGGGTCAAAGAATCTGCCAGCCACACTTAGAGAGGTCAGGGTGACTTTGCAGGGGAGGTGAGGTGTGAGGTTCAAAATGAGTCTTAAAGAATAGACCCCCACCCCGAGGGAAGTGCACTCCTGACCTGTCCTTTCCCCCTCTTCCTCTTTCTCTACCTCTGCCTGGGCTAGCTCAGCAAGAGGCATGTTTACAAGGAGACTCCCATGCTTAATCAAGAGAATTGGATGGGGCTGGAGCAGTGGCTCAGTGGTAACAGGGCTTGCCTGGCATGCACAAGTACTCAGGTTCAAACCCCAACACCACATACACAATGAAGTGTCGGAGCATGGAAACCCACATGAAAAATTAAATAAAATTGATTCATTTATTCTCTCTCCCACTGTCCCTCTCTCTCTTATTAAAAAAAAAAAAAAAACCAAGGGAGAGAGAATTGGATGAGCGGTCCCATTGGCCTCTTCTGAAAGATTCACCCTTCCACACTCTGCACTTACTGGAGTTAATATACAGACCTCAGTCATTACGCTCCTGCTGGTGAAACGCCAGCACCCTGCACGTCTGGCACACACGCGCGCACGTTCACACTTCCAGCCAGAATTCTCCAGGTCTGCTCCTGTGTGTCTGGCCTCTGGATGCCTCAGTTTTGTTTGTTTTAGCCTCTCATATCAACGCCAGGGCAATCCTTCCTCTGATTCTTTTCTTGCTCCGTATGCACAAGAAGCTTTGGGGAAGGTACTGGCAGCCATGCTGGCTACTTTCCCAAGCAGAGTAATGCACGCCTACTCGAATGGATCCCACGGTTTCCGTGGCTTAACCCAATCAAAGTTTGCTTCTCACCTTCTAATAGTCAGGTCAAGGTGTTCTGATTGGCACGAGGCTTTCTTCCACTTGGTTTTTCAAGGAGGTTTGTATTTCCATCTTGTGATATTGTCATCAACCAGAAAACATCCACATCTACTTCTTAAATGCTCTGGCCCAGAAGTGGTGCATGTCCTTTCCACTCACATTTTATAGGTGCAAGCCTGTCACGTGGCCCCACATAGATGAAGTCTGAAGTCATACTGGGAAATATCATCGTTGGCTGATTCCCATGGGAAAGCCAGCAGTTACTTTGGAGAACAACCAGTCATCTCTGCCCATGAGAGGCATCTGGTTATCATCCCGGAAGCCAGGGACAGGGTTAGGACTTAGGCTGTTTCTTGGAAACTAGACCTTTTCCCATGTCTCTCAGGGTTTCTAGGGCATACATTGATTGGCAGGTGTGTGGGTGGGGAGTGGGCAGGGAAACAGTAGAGAAAAAGCCAGCTCTAGATAGGAAAAGAAAAACACATTCCTTTGTCCCAGGGCATCCATAAAGACTTCAGAATTCTTAGAAGAAGGGTGATGGGGCTTCCCAGACTGGTCCAGAATCTTCAGGGAGGTATATGGTGGTAATGGAATATAGGGACACTGTCCTATGTCTCTGATCCCAGGCATTTACATTTCCAAATACCAGTCAAAGCCTCTGGCTTTGTCAACTCTATTGACTGCGTCATTTCCATGAAATTTCCCTGGGGAAGGAGAAGGAAGCCAAGCGAGTATGTTGGATATAAGGCAGATGATGGCTCTTTGGCAAAGGAGCCCCTTAAGAGTCTAACTAACGGGTGATCCAGCTGCTGCTGGGGTTTGGTTAGCTTCCTGAGGGTCATTGTTTCCCGCAGTCTTTTAGCTCTTATCCTAGGGCGATGCATGTGGAGAGTTTCTGGTAATGATAATGATGGGGATAATGATAATAATAACCAGCATTTGCCGAATGCTTCTACGGCGTGCCAGATGCTGTGCTGAACACCGGATGTGCAATATCTCCTGTGAGCACAATAATCCCATGCAGCAGGCAGTATTACTATTCGGATTTTTTAGATGAGGAATCAAAGGCCAAGAGACCCAAAATAAACCTCCCGAAGCTACACAACAACCAAGTGGTGGAGCTGGACTTTGAATCCAGACTGTCTGGTTTTTGTTTTTTGTTTTTCGTTTTCTTTTTTTAATTGTCAAGAGACAACCTACAGAATGGGAGATTATCATGGCCTGTGATTTCTCTTACAAGGGACTAATATCCAAAATTTACAAAGTACTCAAAAAACTTAATACCAAAAAACACAAACAATCCAATCAATAAATGGGCCAAAGAGCTAAATAGAAACTTCTCAACAGAGGAAATTGAGCAAGTCAATGACTACATGAGAAAGTGCTTTAAATCACTAATAATCAGATAAATTCAAATCAAAACTGCATTAAGATTTCACCTCACTCCAGTTAGATTGGCAAAGATGAAAAATACGAACAAGATTAGATGCTGGAGGACATCCATAAAGATAGGAACACTAGCACACTGTTGGTGGAACTGCAGACTGGTACAGCCGCTCTGGAAAGCAGTGTGGAGACTCCTCAAAAAATTAGGGCCGAACCCACCATGCGGTCCAGCTATCCCTCTTCTGGGTATTTTCCCAGAGGAGTTAGAATCAGCTCATTATAGCGACATAGCAAACTCTCTGTTCACAGCAGCTCAATTTACAATAGCTAAATTATGGAACCAACCCAGCTTCCCCTCACTGGATGAATGGATCCAAAAACTGTGGTATATATATATTGTTTCAGCAATTAGAAACAATGATATTGTGGCCTTTGAAGGTAAATGGATGGCAACGGAAGAAATCATGCTGAGCAAAGTCAGCCAAACCCAGAGAGAGATTCAAGGGTTGAATGTTTTCACTCATTTGTGGAGGCTGGAGCTAAACCCAGGCCTGGGTGAAAGGTAGTCAGACTCATGTATTAGACCCAGCAAAGGGGTAGCAACACTTAATCTAGGGCAAGCACAGATATGTAGGGGGCATGGATATGTGGAGGAGGGGAAAGGAGGGAGAATAGGGAGGGATCTAGGGAGACAATCAACAATGTGGCATACCCTTTACTCCCCTGAGAATCCAAATAATACTCATGCAATCATTTAATTCTGGAAATTTACAACCTAAACATTTATATCATTTGTAGGGGTGAAATATAGTAGAATCAAGAGACTGGGATATGAGCAATGTGGGAGTAATTCTGATTTAAGAACATTTGTACACCATAGTGTAACTTTATATGCATTTATGATTGTATAATAACTCAACTCCTTGATAAAAAATTTTAAAAAAGAGAGAGGTGGTGGGGAGAGGGAGAAAGAGAGAATCAATTTTATTTATTTTTCCATCTGGTCTTTGTTTCTCCAACATTTAGTTGTGTATGTAGTTTGAACCCTGGTCCTCACAAATGCCAAGTAGGCACGCCAACCCCTGAGTCAACACTCCAGCCCCACTATCTGTTTTTGTTTATTTGTTTGTTTGTTTTTGTTTTTTAAAGAGAGAGAGAGAAAGAAAATCAATTTTTATTTATTTTTCATCTGGTTCTGGTTTCTCAGACACCCAGTTGTGTACATGGTGCTGGGGTTCAAACTCAGGTCCTCATGAATGCCAGGCAAGCACTCTAACCTCTAAGTCACAGCTCCATCCCCCAGCTGTCTGGTTTTAAAAGCTGCTTTTCTGCCCTCCATTCCCGGCTTCCTTCCAAAGTCAGACGGAGGCCTCCCAGCTGTGACTACATGGGTTCACCATCTGGCACTCTTTCCAGGGGCATGGGTGACTCCGCAGAGAAGGCTGGACATACCCCTCAGAGTGTCACATGACCAGAGGCTTCCTCTAGGCAGCTTCAGGAAGCTTGGACAAGGGCCTCATGAGTAGGAGGAGTCCCCTCCTCCACCTCCAATTCCAGTGGACGGTTTCCTGGAGGCCCTCCTGGGCCATGACAAGCTGTCACCCAGGACAACTCCATGTCTCCTCAGCGTGGGTGGGTGGCTCTGAAAGACACATGCCTTTCTTTCCGTACCTCCTCTGCGCTGGTTCAGGCTTCCTGTCCCTTGGAAACGCTGTTACCCAGTCCAAGATGTAAGTACCACGGTGGCCTTACAAAAGGTCTGTCCAGAGAACAGGGAGGACCATGCTACAGAGATTAGCAGCTCTGGACCACTCAGGAAGAGATTTTATTAGATGAGACCTCTTAGAAAGGGAAGGGCTCAGCCTGGTTTTTGATCCTCCACAACTCAGCTCCTTCCAGCAGGGCAGGGGATAGAGGCACAGTAGGATATCTTCTCTGTCCAAGCTCTGAGTCTTAGGAGAGGTTCTCCACTTCCCAAGGAAGGAACTGGGAATCTGCTTTGAACAATTCTCTTAATTACACATTGTAGTGGAATGAGCACTGGAGTGGGAACTGAAGTACCTGGAGGTACAGATTCCAGTTCCACCACTTACTGAGGTGTGTGATCTTGGGCAATGGAATCTGGGGCAAGTCAACCTCTTTGTTTCTTCATATGTAAAATGGGTGTATCTAGCCCACATGTTGTTGCAAAATTAGATGGGCCAATACATGGAAACATGCAGGGCAGGGCATCATGATTGGTATGTTGTGACCTCGGAACAAATGTTGAATTTGCAGCAAAAGAAAGAGTCATTTCCTTTATCACCATATCCTTTCACCAAACAAATGAGATGAGAGGGAAAAGTAGATAAATCCTCAGGTCCCTGGAAATTAGCCTTTCCTCTGCATAGTTTTTCATCTTAGTTTTTAGCAATGGGCTGATCTCTAGGAGGTGATGCTACCATTTAGGGCAGATGGGCATTCAGCTGATGGTTTCCCTAAGTCAGGGAGCTCCTCTGAGTTGAGCTCACCCTGCTCCCTCTTGTCACCAGTTAGACCAGGACAGCTGCCTGTCCCTGGAAGAACTCCCTTCTGGAAGTTAGCGCCCTTCCCTGATGACCTCTGACTGCTCTAGCAATGGAGTCAGGCAGTTCAGAGCTGGGAGGGGCACAATCCTCACTCCCCCCATGACTCCTCAGACCACAGCCATCAGGCTCCTGCCCCATCACACTAGTGAGCCCTCCCGTTGCCCTCTATGGTAGACCTTTTGAGTTCCCATCTTACTGAAACGCTCCACAGCCTTTAACTGTTGGGTACTCCCTGCTCGATGAAATTACCAAGGCTTCTGTGGCACTGGGCTCTCCAGTTCCTCTTCTGGCCCTCTGGCTGCTCTTTCTCAGTCTTCTATAGGTTCTGTGATGGGGTTGCTAGAAAAACCCTGGGAAGCTCTCTTCTCACAGTGAAGAAGATGTGGAAGGGCGTAGGCAGCCAGGGTAAGATGGCGAGAGTAAGTCAGGGGTAGGTCCAGACCAAAGGAGCTTGGAGATGGTCTTCCAATGAGGTCCGCTTCCTGGTTGATGAAAGTGCCCATGCACACAAGCAGGGGACCCAGTCAGACAGACACTTCCATGCTCCTAAGCTGGGGATCCAATAGAAAAATAGATATGCGGATGCAGGGGGCACCAATAAGCAATGGTGAGGACAGCATAGATGGGAAGGAGAAAAGGAAAGGAAGAATGCTCTGCCCAAGTCTCAAGTTCCCAAAGACCACCAAGGAGCCGAATCCGATGCAAACACATGAGGGTCTTTTTATTGCAAACTCGAGCCTGGGCTCCCTCCGATGCAGCGGATTTAGGGAGAGGGAGCCCCGAGCCCTAGTACGGCGATATTTCACGGCGAAGCAGGAAATTCAAACAAAGCAGAATACACGATTGGTTGATCTTCTAACATATGTGATATATTTCTATCAGCCATGGTACCCTTTGTCTCGGACTTCTACCATATATAGTTTGGTATGTTAGGAATTGGCTCGTCAGCTCCTGATTGGCTATTTGCTAAGAGTCAGTTCATCTGGCGGTGTCAAACGTGGTTCTTTGTTCTTAGTAAATGAGAATTTAGGGCTACTTCAAATACTATTCAAAAATGAGGCCTCTAATGACTACAACACGGTTAAGTTGCTGTGCACTTTCTTTCAGCAGCCCCCCTGCTCTGCCCCGTCTCGCACTCTCTGGCTCTCTCTCACACTCCCTCCTCGCACCCGCTTGCTCCCTAAGGCTTGCTCAAGCCACAGGCACCAGCAACTCCGCACTCACTCTCAGAAATACCAGGGACCATAAAAAGAACAAGCGAAGTCTTCCCCAGAAGACCTGTGGCTCCAAGGCCCTTTCTCTTTGAGGTCTGTTACTGTCACTTCTGCAATAAACCTGCTGCTTGCTTGCTATCTCTGTGTCCTGTTCTTTAGTTCTTTGCTGAGCAGAGACATGGGACCCAAGACCCTTAGATGGTAACAATGGTACATGAGAAATGTTCACCCTGCCCCTCCATCCCCCCCATTTCCTGGGTATCTTACTAATCTCTAAGGAACCACAGGAATTTGCTCCAAGTAACTAAGGTATAAGAAATCTCACCTTTCTTCTTTAAATCAGATTAACCCGACTGGACTACTGCAGCCTGGCTGAACAATTTCCTTTTCCAGGAGAGCCTACCCACTGCTCTCCAGGCTGGGAGCCTTCCCAGTTCTCCTCAGAGAAGTGTCCAGTTAAGGGGAGAAGCCTCCAACGCTGCTGCTCTCTCCAGAAATCCCATGCTCCCTGGGTCAGACTCAGGCTGCTCCACTCTCTTCAGCCCCCAAATCCTTTTCTCCTAGCAGACAGTTCTGGTTCATTTCTCTTAGGAACATTGCACAAAGCCCTATAAATTCTCTTTGGGGTCAAAGCCATCCCTTTCTGATTAGATCATAACTGAAATCAAGATGAGTATAGATTTCAATGATTGTATACAGGTTTTTAAGTGAACATTAAATTTTCATTTATTTAGGATAAATTGCTATAGGTGGAATTGTTGCATTACCTGGTAATTGGGAGTTCAACTCTGTAAAAAACTTCTAGGCTGTTTTCAGAATGGCTGTGCCATTTTTCATTCCCACCTGCAATATAAGAGTTCCATTTGCCCCACCTCCTCACCTGCATTTGATCTTGTCAGCATTTTTTATGGCAGCCATTATAATAGATATCTTATGGCATCTCGCTGTGATTTGATTTTGTATTTCTCTGATGGGTAATGATGTTGAGAATCTCTTAAGGTATTTATTTATTTTCCATCTCTACATCCTCTTGGTTGAAGGGTCTATTTTAATATTTTGCCATTCCTTTGTTGTATTGCTCATGTCTTTTTGTTGAATTTTGAGATTTCTTTATATCTTTGTTGGAAATGTGATTTGCAAATATTTTCTCCCTATGTGACTTTTTCTTTTTATTCATTTAATATTGTTCTTAACAAGAACAAATTTTATAAAGTCCAATTTATTAATATTTTCTTTTCGGGTTGTGCTTTTGGTGCTATTGCAAAGAACTCTTTGCCGTATCCAAGCTCATGAAGATTTTCTCTGATGCTTTCTCTTCAGAATTTTATTGCTTTATGTTTTACAATTGGGTCAATGATTCATTTTGAGTTAATTTTTGGATACTGGTAAGGTATACATTGAGGTTCATTTTATTTGTTTGGTTGGAAATGATATTCAGTTATTCTGTCAGCATTTGTTGAAAAGACTTTACTTTTCCCATACAATTGTCTTTGCATTTTGTCAAAAAATCAACTGAACATATTTGTGTAGGTATGTTTCTGGTCTCTGTTTTGTTCTGTTAATCTATATGTCTTTAAATTTTTTTTTTACCAATACCATCCTGTGTTAATTACCATAGTTTTGTAGTATGCCTTACAATTGTGTAGGATGAAACCTCTGTATTTATCCTTGTCCACAATTGTTTTGGCTATTGTAGTTCCTTTACATTTCCTTATGTTTTAGAACTAGCTTGTTTATCAAGAATCATGTTGGAATTTTGATTGGGATTGTGTTGAATCTATAGATTAATTTGGAGAGAAGTAACCTGTTAATGATATTGAATCTTCCAATCCATGAATGTGGTATGTTGCTGCATTTATTGAGATTTTTCTTTTATTTCATTCATCTAGACCCTATAGCTTTCAGCATACAAATCCTGTACCTTCTTTGTTAGACTTACAACTAAGTATTTACATGCTATTAAAATAACTATTTTTTTTAAAAAAAGAATTACATTGCTTAATATTTTTGCAAATCTCTTTAATATGGCTGAATATGGCTTAATAGAAGACAACTGGATTCCCATACCTGATTCTATATTCAATCTGTTGTTAAATGTTTGGTTGAAATATGTGAAGAAAAATTGATCTCACAAAAATAAAAAGTTGCAAAGTGGAAGAATATTTAATCGACTTTTCAGATCATTTTCAGTACTTCGATAGTATGCTCAAATTTGACAATGTGGGGTGTGAAATCATATCAATGAACTTTTTCTAATGGGTTAAATTAAAATCTCTTGGTCTATTGCACTCAATGGGTCTTTTACCCATGGATAATTTTATAGCATTATTCATTGGTCATTTGGAAATATCAGTTATCTGAGTTCTGAATATCTTCCAATGCTGATCCATTTCATTATACAATGTCAAAAATCATAATTTTTTATATCACCACTGATCTTATCAGAAAAGTCATTAAAGACTGGAAAGCTGCCAAACTCATGGTGTAGGATGTGTTTTCTCTAAAATTCTAATTATCCATCGAACACTTCATTTCTATCATTAACAACAAATATTGCCAACTGCTTTCCTTGAGGCGGCAAGCTTATTTTGTTCATTTCTGAGCAAATGATTCCATCTACCAAATCTAAATAATCACAGCTTGTCCATCAATCTTCATTTAAGTAAAAATAATTTCATGAACAAAATGGCTAGTTCAGCAGCTTAGAAATGCCTCCAGACAAATAGCCCTTTGGTATGCTGCAGAAATGCTTTGTGCATACTTCCTATTCAGTCACAGCAAGTAATAAAAATGTTTGCTCAATGTTAAAATTTAATAATATTAATAAAAATTTTAAAAATTAATAATGTCACTGCTTTGTCAAGAATGTTCTTCAGTGAAACTTGCAAGTGTATGGAGGCAAAGAAAGCAATGCCTGCAAGTGCAGAGGGTGCCCCTGCTTTCATTCACATTACGCAGACAGCAGTTTTATTTATCGTTGCTTTTGTGCCATTGGTGTAAACGTGAACACGGTGAAAAAACAAATGATATTATTCTCTGATTGTGAAAATAGTTTTGACCCTGTTGACACCTTGAATATGTCTCTCTGACACCCCCCATAGGATCTCAGATCAAACTTTGAGTACTGCTGCCTTAGACCCTATAAGATCGAAAAGGGAAATCTGCAGATACTGATTTAGAATAGGCACTTCCGGGGAATTCTATTGGAACCACATTTGTGTCTTACCCTCACTTCCCTCTTGGGGAAACACCTCACAGTCTATCCTCTGAAGAGATCTAAGGCTAGTGGGCTTTATGCTGTGATTCTGGGTCTTGTTGGAGAAGAGGGATAGTAATCGAATTATGGCTCAAGGAAGAGCCCAGCGGGTGGGAGAAAAGTGATTGGGAATTTGCATGTTCTTCACTTTCTGGACTTGGAGTGAGTGCTCCAAGTCTCACTAGAAATGCTTCCATCATCTCCCCAGCTCTGGGGAAGCGTAACTGATGCCCTAGATGTCAGTGTGCCTGGGGTGGGATCTGCTCTGTGTTTGGGACTAGAGATCAGGAATCCACTGGTCCCTCCCTGACAATCCCTTTAACTGAACTAGTTGACCCAAATTCAATCGAATTCAATGAATTCTCACAGGTACTTACTAGTACTGAAATTGAGTTAAATGCTCAAAACAGGTGTTTGAGGTTGGGGTAGAGGACACACCTGCAGGTAATTTATCACAATGTCACATTGCTGGCTCTTTCTACTCTTTTTCTTTTCTATCAAGCTTGATTGTTCTTAAAATTTTGCAATTTAGCTCTTATTACACAGTTTTAAAAATCCAAACAACCCTGAAAACTATAAAGTTAATAAAAAGGTAGCATTTATTTGTACTAAGCATTGGGTAATAAGCAATGTACGTTGTCATATGCTTTATCTCATCTACTTTCTCAATAACATTATGAAGTAGGTACTGTTATAAGGCAGAAAGTAAAAATTATTTGAAATTCCACCATCCGAGGAAAATGTTAACATTTTGGTAAAATCTGTCTGGAACTCTTTCCACATGTTCACAGTCAGAGGTCGTTTTAGTGAGCTCTTTTGTCACTGTCATCAAAAGACCTGACAAGAACAATTTTAGAAGAGGAGAACATATATGGCACCCACAGTTTCAGAGGTCTCAGTCCACAGATGGCCCAATCTATTGCTCTGGGCCAGAGGTGAGGCTCAACATTAAGGAAGAGGGTGTGGAGAAGGAGAATGGTTCAAGACATGACAATCAAGAAGCAGAGAGGGAAGGGCTGGAGCGGTGGCTTAGCGGTTATGGCGCTTGACCAGCATGCATGAGTACGAGACTTCGAACCCCAGCACCACGTACACAGCAAACTCTCAGAGCAATGAAAGCCACATGAAAAACTATAAAATTGATTATCTCTCTCTCTCTCCCTCTCCCTCTCACTCACTGTCCCTCTCTCTTAAAAAAAAAAAAAAGCAGAGAGAAACTTCACTCAACAGGGACAAAAAATATAAACCCCAAAGGTCTCCAGCGACCCTCCTCCTCCAGCCATAACCTACCTGCCTACAATTGCCACCCAATTAATCCCTATTAGATTAATGCACTCATTAGGTTAAGGCTCTCATAACTCAATCATTTCACCTGTAAATTTTCTTGCATTTTCTCACATATGAGCTTTTGGGGGACATCTAACATCTAAACCATACGGAGGTCTAAATTTCTATACCATGAGATCATGTTATACAGGTGTTTTCTATCTTGATTTCTTTTTCTCAACAGTATAAGATGAACCCCTTTCTCATGGGGTTAGATGATCATTTCTAATGGTTTTAGACTATCCCATTGCATGGATGTATCTGTTTACTCAATCAAGTGGACATCTAAGTAGGATAGATTCCAATTACTATTATTATTATTAGTAGTAGTAGTACTGGGGATTGAACGCAGGGGCACTTGACTGCTGTGACATCCTTGGCCCTTTTTATTTTTTATTTTGAGACAGGGTCTCACTAAGTTACTGAATCTGGCCTTGAACTTGCAATGCTCCTGCCTCAGCCTCCTGAGTCCCTGGGGTTACAGGCATGTGCCATTGTGCAGCTTCAAATTTTTATTAGTGTGAATAACTTTTCAATCAATTTCTTTGTGTATGCATATTTTCATTTTGAAGAAATGATCTCCAAAAGATAAGTTCTTTTATTTATTATTTTTTTAAAGAGGGAGTGGGACAGTGAGAGAGAGAGCATCAATTTTATCTAGTTTTTCATGTGGCCTTCATTGTTCCAACACTTCACTGTGTACGTGGTGCTGGGGTTCGAACTCGCATCCCCACGCATGACAGGCAAACACCACAACCACTGAGCCACCACTCCAGCCCAGGATAAGTTCTTTTAAATAGGATTATTTACATTTTTATCTAAAATACTAACCCCTGTTTTTCAGAAGAGTTGAATTATTGCTATTCCTCCAACAGTATCCAAATTTGCTACTCCATCCTTCAAAGAATGCTAACGGTTGATGTAGAGGTGTCACAGGAAAGTGGGAGCCGAAACTCCAGACCTCAGTTCTTGCATTCTGACAGAAGAAAATTTAAAGTCAGATACCAAAAGTCATTTAGGAGAACTTTATTATAAGGGTAAGTGAGGTGAAAGTAAAGTAAAAGGAGAGTGTGGCTCAAGCGGAGAGCACTCTTGAGGGAGACGGTGCCATCTCTGAGCAGAGAATAAAAAAGGAGATAATGCTGTCTCCAAGTTTATTACTGTTTGATATTTGCCAGGAGAACTGGGGTCCTCCTTTAGCAACTTTTGCCAATCAGGTGTTCAACTCTTCCTTCACATCGTGTAGGGCAGTGGAGCTTTTGATCTTAGTGGGTCCTCTTGGGAACTGTCATGGTGGCCACCCTACTGAGGGGGCTTCTGCAGGTCAATCCCATGTTAATGTGGGTGTTGGGATCAGTAGTCATTCCCAAGTTACATCAGTGCACCTGCACTACTAAAGAATACCCCTTCTGAGCTAGTAGTGAGACACTTTTAGGAGAGAGAGTAAAATGGCTAGGTAGTCAGGACAAAGGGCCCCATCTCAGAGCTAGCAGGTAGAGAGTGATTGACAGTGCACACTCAGGGCCTTCATATGCAAATGACCATGAGGCTCACCTGAGGAGCAACTCCTTTGTCCCTGAGGCAGGAAAACTAAGAAGTGGGGGTGGACACAGATGAGAACTTGGAAAGAATTGTTACCTGTCTTGCATAGATTTTAACCAATTACTTTGGTGCTTAGTTTCACTGCTTGTTTTGCATAGATTTCAACCAATGATGTAGATGCATTTCTCAATGCCTGCTTTGCATGAATATTAATTATGCTCATACCACAAATCAATATAACCCCTGGCCTGACCTCCATTAGACAGTGTCCTGCTTCCAGGTGCCCCTCCACCTTGCGGAGTCTCTGCTCTCCTTCCTTAAATAAATCCTACTTCTTTTACTCCTCCTTCCATGGTTGTCCTTGGATTTTATTCTTCAAATTCGTGAAACAAGAACTCAGAGATTGGTGCCGAATTCCTGGGGTGAATTTCCACCACACCAAGAGCTGCAACATCCAGGTTTTAGCTGGAGAGCTGATAACATTATTTTGACCTCAGAAGTCTGCAGCCAGCCCAAATTTCCAGTTTTAGCTGGGAATAGCTGCAAACACTAGAAGCGGGCTATTTTGGCTGCTGGAGTCTGTAGTCGGCCCAGACTCCATTTGCCAGTGGGAGCAGAGAATTCTTTCTGTCTCATCTCAAAAACCCTGCATCAGGGGGAGACAGCTGGCACCATAACTGCTAGTTTTCACTTGAACTTTATGGGTCCTATCAAGAGTTAGTCCCATAAATCCCTCTTTCTTGAGGCATCCCCTTAGTTTTCACTTACTTTTGCCCATCCTCAAGGTTTGTGTACTAGTGTTTTTCCACAGCTTAATCTTTGACAAATTATTTACTCAACAACCTTGGCAGTAACTTAAAGAAAACTTGATGAGTAACTTAGAGTAAACCTGTGAGCTTGCCATGTGTTTCACTGGTCACTGCCAGCCACTGCCTAATACAGGCACATGTGAATGTGTTCTTGTGTGAATACCTGTGTGTATACGTGAGCTGTGCACCTGTGTGAGGGCTCATTTATTTATTTACGAAATATTTTTGAGCATCTACTGAAAGGAAAAGTGGCTGGAAAGGAGGGTATGGAGCGCAGTAAGAAAGGATCCAGACCTCAACAGTCAAGGAGATTTATCGCAATAGTTGCAAGGACACACTTTCCAAGCAGAAAATGGTACTTGGCTTTCTGATAGGTGACCTTTTATAGACTGCATGGTGTGTGTGGGGGGAATCACAGCAGGACTTTTCCTGATTGAACTGGGCTTTTCGGTAGGGCGGGGATTAAACTGAGATTTTTAGTCAGGTGGGGATCCTCTGATAAGAGCTCCAGGCAATCGGTTCCTGTAAAAAATAAAAAACATGGGTATAATTCAGGTACAGGTGTTGTTTATTGGGATTTGCACTCTTGGGCCAAATTCACTTACACCACCGTAGTGAGAGCAGGCAGGGGAAGGGACCAGAGAGCAAGGGAAAATGGCGCTGGGCCCCCAGCTGGGCAGTGGCTTTATAGACAGGGAGAGGAAGGAAGTTGATGGGCATGGCCTCTCGGAGATTGGCTGGTGGATCCATCAATCATTGGGTGTTTGTGAGACGCCATTGGAGCTTGTCTACCAGCTTCTGATTGGTTGTTCTTTTGGGGCACAGCCTGTCTGATTCTCTGCCCCCAGCTGTCATCAATCTAACAGTTCCTATTTCCAAACAGTGAGTAGGGGGTTTGCTGCCTGGCTGAGTAGCTTCTGGTAATTTTCCATTTCCATCATCTACCAACCATGGGGCAGCCACCTAGGGTTGTGACTGTGGGAAGCTCAATATGATCCCAGCTGACATGGAGTCAAACATATTTTAAAAACCAAAACCTGCCATCAGTGTACAAGACAAATTATACAAAGATATGATTACATGTAATAAGGACTTGTCCTTGTCTGGTGCGGGTGGTTGGGGTAGTACAGGGAGATCTGAACAGGGGTCCGCACAGCTAAGTGCTAAAGGTGAGGAGGCATTCACCAGACACAGGGTAGGAGGAGCCGTGTTCTGGGAAGAGAGGAAGTCTTGAGCTTTCTGCTCTTGATACCCAGTGGGGACCATCTTGCCAGGAATGCTACTGCTGTCCGCGTGCTTGAGTGGTCCTGCTTGGGTTTGCTGTCCTCCCATCTTTTTCCTCTGGAGGCAGGTGGCTATCACTTGAAGAATGCAAAGAACTTCCATATATGCTGGAGAGCATGTAGCCAGGAGATTCGGATAGGTGGGCAGGGACCTTGTGTCTGACCACATGCCTGGATGTGCACAAGCATTTGAATGTGTGTGAAGATCTAAGAGCTGTCGATGGGTGCATGAGCACACTGGCTCTCAAAGAGCCATATCCTGGCTGGAAGTATCAGCATCCCCTCTGGGCCCTTGCCTATGAGAACCTGGACTTCAGGACACACTTGTGTGGGTAAGGCTTGGGGATATTTGACTTGCAGGGGGAGATTTGCATCTGAGCATCCTTGGGTGGGAAGCCTACTCCAGATGGACTTGACCTTGTCCTCTTGGGGCACTCCTCTCTAAGGCAGGTACTCTGGGGTACTTAGTAAATACTAAATGATGATAGTAATGATGGTAGCCAGCTCTGTCTCCAGTCAGCTGAGCCCCCCCCCCATTCCCTACAGTCCCTAGGTAGAGCAGCCCCAGGCACACTCTTTTATCGTGGACAGAAATCTAATCTAAGAGTGTAGAAAGCAGGAAGTTCACATTAGCAGAGCAAGAAAAATGGCCCATTCAAAGCAGAAAAACATCTTTCTGCTGCTCCCTTACCCAGATTTCTAGGACAAAGAAAAAATGTCTTCCTATCCTTGGCTTATGGCTCTGGGTGTGGAGACAGAGAGGGCAGAAGCAGGTGCCAGGACCTCACATGGGGCAGGGTTGGGGGTGGCTGTTGACGGAAGGAGGGTGACTTTGTGCTACAGAACCATGTGTGGTAGAACCCTGTGGAGTAGGATCTCCTCGTGAGAAGGCGGGGCCGGGAGCACAAACGCCTGAAAACCATGAATCAAGATCACACCTTTCCCAAAGAAGACCCCCCCGCAAGCAAATACCTACTTTGCACCCAGATTCTGTTTCTAGTTCTGCCTTTAGCAGCTGAGGACTTTGGGTAAGTTGCATCAGTTCTTTCAGGCTCTGACTTCCTGTCTCTGAAGAGGGATCCATAAGACAGGGCTGTTTTGCAGAATGATGTGAGTATCTAGAGTCACACCAGGTTCAGGATAAATGCTCAAAGTTGGCTATTGCCTTTGCAATACTTCCTTGGATGCTCTCCCAGTCAGAGAACCAGAACCTGTACATGGGGCTGGGGTCAATGGCTTACTCTTCCTGCCAGGGAAACTCAGTTTCCAGGCAACGACGTGTGAAGATCTGAAGCAGGGAGTGTGTTCCCCTGACACCACAGTGACTGCCGTCTTGCATCTCTTCATCCACTATAAATTATGTCATAATGCTCAGCTCTACAATTGAATTCACCATAAGGAAAGTCCTATAAGATGATGATACCCATCCTGCCAGGTTCTAGTGAATGGTAATGTGTATGACATGTTCAGTTCATGCCAGGCACATAGTAGGTACTTAATAATAGGTGTTGATGAAGAGGTGAAGTTCTATCTTGGAGCTGGTCAAAATGGGTTTGGGTTTAGTTAGTATGGGAAAGTTAAGAAATGAATATAGGCCAGGTATAATGGCACATGCCTGTAATCCCAGCAACTCAGAAGGCTGAGGCAGGAGGATCATAAGTTTGAGGCCAGCCTCAGGAATTTGCAAGACCCTAAGCAACTTTGTGAAACTTTGTCTCTAAATAAAAAAACAGAAAAGGGTGGGGGATGTGGCTCAGTGGTTGAGTGCCCAGTATCAAAGAAAGAAAGAAAGAAAGAAAGAAAGAAAGAAAGAAAGAAAGAAAGAAAGAAAAAGAAAAGAATATTGATTCGGTAGTTACCATTGCCAGGCACTGCAGCAGCTATTTTAATAAATTATGTCATTCATTCTTCATGACAGGCCTATAATAACTACCATTAATATTATCATAACAGAGGAGGAAACTGATGCTCAGAGAAGTTAAGGAACTTGTTCAAGACCAAACATAATTAATGAATTCCAATTAATGATTATGCATGTTAATTCTACTAGCCTCCTACTGCCTTCCAAAAGAGTCTTATCCTTTGGAGTAGGAACTTCAGACAGTGTTACTGACCTCTTGGTTGAGCAAGGGAATAAATTTACCACACTGACTCATTGTGCTCATTCTGACCACAGGGTAAGTCCTCCTTCCCAATACCTGACCTTG
This sequence comes from Aplodontia rufa, assembly GCA_004027875.1. Lineage (NCBI taxonomy): Eukaryota > Metazoa > Chordata > Mammalia > Rodentia > Aplodontiidae > Aplodontia > Aplodontia rufa. Next base: position 302,452 of record PVKS010000028.1, on the reverse strand, counting down.
ATCTTGATCTCTCCTAAACACAGGCAAAATCCCTTCTCTCTTGTTCAGTCCTCAGCAAAGGGCAGCTGGAATCATTCACGCAGCTTGGTCCATAACCAGCAGTCCTTAGGAGAATGGGACACTAAAAATAAACTTGGTCTGGTGGTCCCACGATGAAGGGGAATTGGACTTGGAGGGGAGAGAGTCAGAGAGTAGAGCCCCTGGTTTAGGAGCCCTGGGCCTGCAGACTGTGGTCAGGGCCTTCTTTCCAGGCCCTAGTAGTATGCCTATCAGCACAGTGGCCTGGGCGGGGCTGGGAGGGCTGTTGTGTGCCTCCCACTTGGCATCAGCCAGTCCTGGCTGCCCATTGCTGGTGGAGGAACCAGATAAGACAAAGAGCCCAGATGGAAACATAGGAAGCACTGTTCCTTCCCGACAGAACCTTCTGAATCTGCCAAGTAATTTGTCTGCACCTCCCACCTATCTCGTTTGTGACCTCTAGGTCTCAGCTTGCTCAGCCCCTACCCCAAACCCCTATCCCACTCCTTCAAAAGTCAACTCTTCTGGGAAGATGCCCTGATTAGTCATCCAACACCTATTCTAATCCTTCTCTTACCTTGAATGCTTTGGGTATGTTTACCTTAATTGGAATATTTATGCTTGGCATTTTTTTTAAGAGAAAGAGAGAGAGAGAGGGAGAGAGAGAATCAATTTTTATTTATTTTTTCATCTGGCCTTCGTTTCTCCAACATTTAGTTGTGTGGTGCTGGGGTTTGAACTCGGGTCCTTGCTTGCCCATGCCAGGTAAGAACTCCATCTGCTGAGCCACCATCCAGCCCTACTCTGCACTCTTAAGCACAAAGCTTAGTTAGCATTTTCAAATATTATTCATGCATTTAGGAGAGTGTACATTTCTTCACTCCTGGTTAGGACACAGAAATCTAAAAAGAGGTGGATGGGGGGAAAAGAAGAACTGAGCCAGTACTCAGGAGACCTCAATCTGGTCCCCACTTAGTCACTAACAAACTATGTGACTTTTGAGCAAGTCATTTGCCCTCTCTGGGCCTTGGACTCCCAGTTGTAAAATGTTTCTAAGGTCTTATTCAGCTCAAACATTCCATGGCTTTCTGTCTTTGCTTCTCCTCTTGTCTAGTTTAGGGCTCCACACACAGAAATCTCTTGTGCCCTGTGCCTTCTAAGACTACCTTGTGAAACTGTTTACTCTTCCTTTCCACATGTGTCTCTGACCCAGGCCGATGCAGCTCAGACTTCTGTGTGGTCCAAGACTTTAGACCCACCATGTTGCTTGTGAGTCATGCACAAAGCAGCCTGTGGAAGTCAGCGGGAGCCTTAACTCTTAGTTGAGGGAGGGCCTCCCTCAACAAGGCCCTGCCTTGTCAAATACACTTGCCCTGGTCTGGTCCCCGGAGAATCTAATTCACCCTATTTCAGTCATCAGCTGCTTGAAAGCAAAATGTTTTGCATTTAAAATAATAGTCATTTTATGTGCTCCTGATCCATGGATTAGGAATTCGGGCAAGGCCCTGCTGAGTGGTTCTGGGTCAAGATCATTAAGGGGTTGCCTTGGGCTGGAAGCCAGGATGGGATGGGAAATCCTACCACAAGGACCTCAGGTCTCTCCCCACTAGGGTAGTCTGATCTGGCTTCTTACTCGGCCGTTGGCTTCTAAGAGGCGGCATTCTTATCATGGAAGGCAGAAGTTGCAAATTTTGTAAGGTGCAGTGAAAGCTCTACCTTTTTTTATTGATCAAAATAAGTCACAGAGCCAGCAGAGGATGAAGGGAGAGGGCCGACCCCACCTCTCAGGAGGAGGAGTGGCAGCCTTGTTGCAGATGAGCAGCAGAGATGGAGACATTGCTGAGCCCAGCTTTGAGAATCTAATTTACCACAGTTTTTAAAACATACTCCAGATGAGCCTAATGTGCTCAAGGTCTGTGACCCATGTCCCAGGGATCTGTTTTCCTTATCTCCCTTTCTTTCTGCCAAACAAGGTACAGCATCTGACTGCCTCCCAGCCCTGATGGAGGACTAATCATTGATGTGTCATCTCATTTTTCTCCATCAATACCATTTTTATCTTTGCATTCAGCAAATAATCATTATGCACCAATGATATTAGCAAAGGGGTAAGAGAAGGAGAGGACTAAAGAAATAAATCAGCCACCCTTTCTGTCCTCAAGTTGCTGTTCATCTAAGAGCAAAGAATCTTGTCAAGCCCCCAGGCAGTGTCATTGAGTCCTTTCCTCTGATTCTCAGTTAGAAATTCTGAGTTAAACTTAGGAAGGTAACTGTGGATCCTCTTTTTGACAATGTGCTGGGAAGGGGATGTGTTCTGAGGGCTGTATAAATCTTTAGTAGAATGAATGGCCAGCATGGTGAGTGGTTTATACCCATCCCCTCCCATATTTAATATCCTTAGAAGGTCTGAAAACTGAAAATCAATAAGACAATGTTTTAAATGGTGAACATCGAAGCACGTCTTTGGTCTAAGAAGCAATTATCTCAGCAACATCATCAAACAGGTAACTGAATTACAGGAAGGCTGAGAGGGTGGGGATATCCATGTGCCCAGAGTCAGTTATAAACAGACAAGAGAACTGGGTGTGGTGGCCCAGGCCTCTAATCCCAGGGACTCAGGAGGCCTCTGAGGCAGGAGGATCGCAAGTTCAAAGCCAGCTTCAGCCACCGTGCAAGGTCCTAGACAACTCAAAATAACAAAAATAAAAAGGGCTGGGGATGTGGCTCAGTGGTTAAGTGCCCCTGGGTTCAATCCTGGTACTAACTAAATAAATCAACAAACAGACAAGAGAGGCAATGGCTGACCTGTCCAGTGTCTTTAGAGGTCCTATGTCAGCAAAGGTGAGTCCCTTCCCCAAGATAGGCCAACTTGGAGATCTCTGGCCACTGTTGCACTATCCTGGGAAAAAATGCAGATTGGTTGACAAGCACTGAGATTGCCTTATAGTAAGGTCCTCTCTGCCTTCCAAGCATAGTCTACAGGCTCCATGTGACTTCCTTCTAAAGAAGTTCAACCATCCACCAGGCTCAAATAATTTTTATTGTTTTTCTAAACCGTAGCTCAGGCTTTAGGGTGGGTGTAGAAGCAGGAGATGTGAAAACGAATAGGTGGCCTCAAACCTGTCTTCCTTGCCCAGCACACAGGCTTGGGCTGGTGGGTTATTGTCTGGTTGCAGAGCTGTTCTACAGGCTGAATGGAGGTGCCTGCTGGGCCCCTACAATTCCTTCTGGCTCAAGCACTCAGCTGCATCCTCTGTTCTGAGCCTGCATCCAGTGGGTTGGAAGAAGGTATATGATGATAAACAGGTGCCTCTCCCCAGGATCGCTGGCTCCAGGCATTCAGGAAGGGGCGGGGCAGTTCAGGCACCTGCGTTTACTAACAGGCTGTCGGCTTCTCTGTGCCTGGGAAAGCAGAAACAAGAAGTATTCCGATCTTGTCTAGGGAGCCATTAAGTCTTGAATTTCCAATGTCATTATCTCCAAAGGGCAACATTCTCCCATTTGCATTGAACAGGAAAAGACAAATGGGCGCATATTTGCAGAATAGAAAGCCTTGGGGGAGGAGTGTTCATGTGCTCTTTTTTGAATAACCAGTTACTCTGAAAGATGCATGTTCATAATTAGAGATCTGCACCTCCAAGTGACATTTCACACTTAGGAGTTTAAGTTAATGAGGAAGCAGTTGGTTTTCCAGACCAGTGGGATTGGGGCGGGATTTTCACTTACAAACAAATCTCATCTAAGATTTGACAAGCCTTGAATAATGCTGTTTCCTTACTTGTTTAAGTTTTCCTGCAGGAAGGGGGAGGTTTTTTAAACTTCTCCCACTCTGACTGCTTTGACTGTCTCCCCTTCCTCAAAATCCATTCCCTGTTTCCAGGGTAGCCAAAGAAAGGGAATATGCAGGACTCGCTCCAGAAAAGGAGTTGCTGATGTTGGTTTATGTGCCTGATGTGCAGGTGCTCAGGACTTTAAGTGACAGAAAGAGCTCTGCTAGAGGATAAAGACCTGCACTGATTTTCTGCTTCCTTGCAATGAAAGGCTGCTCCACTCCACTTGTATCAGTAAGGATCACGTTGGAGGCATGGGACAGAAAAACAACCCCAGGGGCTTTAGATAATAGCAGTTGAATTCCCTCACAGAACAAGAAGGTTGCAGTGAAGCCATTCCGGTGTTCCTGATGGCTCTTCCCTGATACCTGCCCTGCCAACCCTGGTCGGTGACTCCTTTTCTTCATGTTTGCAGCATGGCTGCATCACCTCCAGGTGAAGAGAAAGTGGAGCAGGAAAAAGAACAAAAGGGCAAGGGTGAAAGGCGCACACACCTCTCTGTCTTTCTTGGAATTCTTACCCAGTGAATTCTGTTCCATTTCCTTGGCTAGAACCGAGTCACAGGGTAGTTGCAAAGAAGTCTGGGACAATGGGTAGTTTAAACTAAGCTCACTGCTGCTCAGTTAGGAAAAGTTCTGATAGAAAGGGAAAAGAAGAACGAGAATCTGTCTCCAAGTCCCTGTAGCTCTCCTTGAAGAGAGGTCCCACTTTCACCCCCCAGTGTCAATGTCAGGGTTACCGGCTCTCTGTAAGCTTCTGGCCTAGGAGGTCCCCAGGACTCATCGCCCAGGAGAAATCATTCATTTGGGAACCATCAGAGCCCCATGGGGCTCACTACCCATCTTTCCTCTGCTTGACCCACCACCACATCCCTTCATCTTGGGACAAGAACACAAAGGTAGCATATTTCACAAGCATGGCCTAGACCCATGCTGCTAGTACTTGGTAAACCAGTTCTGAAGTCCCCCTGATGGCCTTTGGTTATGGCCTATGGTTACACTGGGAGGTTGATAGCTGGGAGACAGCAAGGAAGAAGGAGTCTAAAATGAATGTGGAGAGGTTGGATGGGACAAGATCATGTAGGGTCTTGTGAGTCAAGAGCCACAATTCACTTAGATTCAACAAGTTATAAGGGGGTCACCCTGTGAAGCACTGGGCCCATAAATGCAGTAAGATGCCAGGTCTGGCCAACGAGTTCCCGTTCTAGTAGGGCAGCAGACAAATACCATCCAGCAAGGTAAAGTTCAGATCATGACATGTGCGATGACAGCTGTAGAAACAAAATGCTGTTAATGATAGCAGAGACAAGGTAGGTTTTAATTTTAATAAGGTAAAATTTGAATTTATCTTTGTAGGTTAGGTAGGATTCTTTAGAGAGGAAGGGAGAGGATGTTTAGAGCAGAGAAAACAATATGAGCAAAGGTTTGCAGCAGGAAGGCAAGCAGTGTATTTGGGTAATTCCAAGCAGTCCTCTTGGAATGGGCACAGCATTTATAAGGACTGGGGTGGCAAGGTGGTGGAGGGGGAAGGAGGGCACAGACTGGGTTGAGAGATGAAGCAGGAAAGGTGAGTGGATGCTGGGTTTTAAAGACTGAATGTCATGGTAAGAATTTGGACTTTAAACTTGTGAGAAATAGGGAGCGATGGAGGCTTGAATCATATTTGTGTTGTGGGAAACAGATTTACCAGCTAAGAGCTGACAGAGGAAGAGGTGGGGAGACTTGAAGAAGAGCCATTTGTGGGAAGCTGGTACCATGAAAGTCTCGACCTGCATTTAGGAACAGCAGAGAAGGAAAGAACAAGCAACCAAGAGAGAAAATGGGGGAGAAGCATGCAGATGGCATGGTTTTTTCCATGAGGAACTGGATTGGGGGAGTTGAAGTTGAGGAAGACGTGGGGGTGGGGAGCACCCACAAGCATGGTGCTATGGGTTGGATCTGGAATGTCTCTCAAAGGCCCAAGTGTTAAAGGCTTGGTCCACAGCTCATGGCACTGTTGGGAGCTGGTGGAAGCTTTGAGAGATGGGTCATTGAAGCACTCAAGTCACTAGGGGCATGTCCCTAAAGGGGATAGTGGGAACCCAGCCCCTTCCTCTGACTCTGTTTTGTTTCCTGATTTCCATGAGGCAAGCAGCTTGACTCCACATTCTCCCCAATATGTGCTTCAAGCCCAGAAGACTTTAGAATGTGAACTGAAACTCCAAAACCTTAAGCCAAAATAACCTTCTGTTTATAAATTCATTTGTCTCAGGTTTGTGTTACAGTGATGGAAAGCTGCCTGACACACACAAGATTATAGAGCAGTGTTGAGCACCAGGGGGAGAGGACCAAGCTGGATGCTGGAGGATAATCAAGCCTGTGGATTAGATTGTCCAGGAACTGCATAAAGGGACAAAGGGCCCAACACAGCTGCTTGAGGGAAAAGCAGGAAGAGTTTGAGAAAGAAAGGCCAGGAAGGAGGGAGAGATCCGGGATCAAGGAGTGGTTTGGAGTAAGCAGAGCTCTTGCAGCCAAGGAAGAGAAAACTGCTCTGTCCTAGAGAGCGCAGCCTCAGCACTGGGTTTTGCAGGAGGTCACGCACTGCAGCCTGAACAATCAAGGCAGTGTGAATGGTTGCAAAGCAGCAATTCATGGACACAATTGACTCCCATGCTTCAGCCTGCATCCCAGAATCAAACAGCACCCAGTGCTTCTTGTGTCTACCTTGGAGAGCTACCTGCTGGGGGTGGGGTGAGATGATTGGTTGTTCCCCTTTAGTTCCCCTAGGGTCCTCTGCTCCCTGTCCAAGGCTATGTGACCTGGACACTGATTGTGGGAGGGCTATTTCTGCCACAGTACAAGGGACCCAGAGCAAGTGTTAACCAGGTAGGGGGTCAGCTGCTGGGCTGTAAATTATGGAGCTCAGCGCAGGCTTTCAAGCCTGGAGCTGTGTCTCATACACTCAACAGCTGTCCTTCCCATGGCTCCAATTCTAGTGTTGGGAGGGTACAGCGTATTTCAGGAATGGTTCTGTCCTTTCTTACCCAACTTCAACCATGGCTGTGCAGCTCTCTCTCTCTCTCTCTCTCTTTCTCTCCATCTCTCTCTCTCTCCTGCTTGGGTTTCTAGAGAAGCAGGGTTCTTCAGTCAGGATCCAAGCCTACTTCTCAGGTTCCTGTTAGCAGTGTTCCTTCCCCAGCCCCCTGAGCCCTGACTCCAGGGTCACCCAGGATATCCTAAGACAGTATCTCCCCAATATTTTCCCCTAATAATTCTCTTGATGCCCTCAGTGACTTCCCATTGCCCCCAAAAATAAAAGTTGGCACCCCCAGGAACTGCTTGGCTTGGCACTGCCTCCTATCCCAGCTTGGTTCACCTGCTCAAGGGCTACTCTGGGGGTTCCTTTCACACTTGGCACATGCTGCTTCTGTCCTAGCATTGGAATCATTTCCCAACTGGTACCCCAATTCCTGATTCTTTCACTTCATCTTCTCAAATACCCCCTGATCCTTCAGCCTGCTTCTTAAGAGCCCCAAATTTCAGGGCTCTAAATCATGTATTATTTGCACACTTATTCATGGAACCATTTGATAAAAAATTATCTTGCCCTAAGCTATAAGGGAACTTTCCTTTCCCAATGTCATCTCCATAGTATGACACCCAGGGCTCGGGAAAGATTGCTCTTCCCATCCATAAATGTGTTGAAAGAATAGAGCAGCTGGTGACCTCTTTTAACCCATGCCCATGTACTTCACCGGGCATAGCTGTTTCTTCCCTCTAAAAGGAGACATGACTCCTCCTTCCAAGGATAAGCCTGTGTGTTTTTTTATAATTGTAACATTCCATTAAAACTCAAGTTCTTGGGCTGGAGTGGTGGCTTGGTGGTTACAGCGCTTGCCCAGCATGCACAAGTACATGGGTTCAAACCCCAGCACCCACGTACATAACTGTCAGAGCAACAAAAGCCATGTGAAAAATTCAATAAAAATCGATTCTCTCTCTCTCTTACTGTCCTTCTCCCTAAAAACAAACAAACAAACAAAAAACCCTCAAGTTCTTCCAGAAGCATGGAAGTACTGAATGGAACTGCAGTGTCAGGCAGGGGGACCTGGGAAGTAACTTCCCTGAACGCTTTGGAATTCTCTGGTAGGAAAAGTGCTGAACCAATAGGTGGATGCTTTGGAGTTGTATCCCACTGGCCTTTTCTTTCCCAAACAGGCTTGCAAGACCTGGGGTTGATGTGTCCTGGCCAGCAGCTGCTCCAAAACACAGTAGAGAGGTGGCCAAAAGGCAGGATTCTAGGACATATGAAGGGATGACTCTATTTGCCCTGGAGCCTTGGACCTAGAAAGTGATGTGGTTTCATCTTTCCCACCTAGAGTAAATGAAAAGGGAAAAGGACAATTGTAACAAAGTCCTGAATTTATAGAGGAAAAGCAGGAAGGGAAGGAAATAACCAGCAGTACATTTAGTAACCGGGAATGAGTTAAGACTCCCAAGGGGTCAGTATTCTTATGGCTGCTTTCCCCTGTGAGGAATCTCCAGAGGTCAGCGCAGGGCATGCTCAAGGTCATGTTCCCGGTAGGGCTGTAGAGCTAGAATGCAAATCTTCATATTCAAAGATGGTCATCTTGAATTTCAACTCCTGGGGACTGGGTTGGGGAGGTGTAACATGCTTCATATCCAAGCAGGGTCAGGGTTGGGGCAGCTTGAAAAGGTGGTTCTGGGAAGCAAATCTTTGGGTCAGGTGAGGGCCCTACCTGAAAATGACAGCTCCAAGCCCAACTGGCCCCTGCGCCTAAGAGGACGCAGCCATTCCTGCGGTTGGCGCGTGTTCCCTTTATTTGCCAAAGCACCCAATTAACGTGGGTTGCTGGGTCTGATGCTGGGGTGTTTTATTTTTCTGCCCCCCTGAGTTTACTATTTCGGAGACAACGCCAACTCTCGTTGTGTTTCGTCTGGCTCTCCTCCCACCCTCACCAGAGGAAAACGGAAAAGCAACAGCTGATGGCAAATCCACCCTGGCGCTGGCGCGCCTCTGCGGCGGCGGCTCCTGTTGCTTCTCCGAGGTCGGCTGCCCTTGGGCGGAATCTCTCCCTGCCCGGGAGGAGAGGGGGTCTGCGCGTGGACGCTACCCGGAAACCCCGGGACGGCGGCCACCGAGGAGCCGGGGCCCAGCGAGCCCCCGCCCATCTCGCCCCGCCGCCCGCCCCAACTCTCGGAGCCGGGAGGCGGGAAAAGCAGCGCAGGCCGCGCCCACCGCCCTGCCCCCAGCCCGCCACTCCCTGCTCCTCCGGACTCTGCGCGTCCTCCTGGGAGCTGCCGGAGCGCACCGGCTGTGCAGGTGAGCCTCTGGGGAGGTGGGCGAAGTTGGCTCCTGCTTCCGAGGGGCCGGCGGCGCGGGTGGGGACCGAGCCGCGAGCGTCGCGTCTGTTTGTTTCAGTGGGTGTGTGTGGTCCTCCCGCGGTCCCCGCCTGGGCAGCGGAAAGGGCTAGAACGTAAACAAGGAGGTGGGCGTCGAAGGACGGAGGGCCCCCGAGCGGAGGCAGGCTGTGGCGGTGGGGACGATGCTGGTGGCTGGGAAGTCCTCGGTGACTGCCCAGAGCTTTGGGCCAGGTTCCTAGAAGGGGAAGAACTGCGCCCACCCGCTATTCAGGGGGACTTTTCTTTTGTTACTGGAAGCCGTGGATACTTGCGTGGAGCATGGGGATGTGAGGATGGGGAGTGTGGCGGATGTGAATATGGACACTCAGTGATACAAAATGGAACTTGCTGGTTTGGTGCCCGCGGGTGGGCTGTGGGCTGGGCAGTTGGGAGTGGTAGAGAAGGTGTTGGACTTCCAGGGCGCGGGAATTCGTGAGAATGTCAGCATCACTTTTTTTTTTCTCATGCTTTTCTATCCAATTCTGTTTTCTTTTCCAGGGGGTCCAGATCCCCCATGCCCACCTTTCCACAGCAAGGGTGGCCTTGGCAGAGCCACCCTCTTTGTGTCTTACTGGGCTTTCATGTAGAGTTGGACCAGCAGCCTGGGTCTTCCAGTACTTGCTCAGGCTCTTACAAGTGGTGGAGCAACCTGGCTAGAAGGGGCCTGCCCAGGTGCCTGCCAACCTCCAGACCTAGGAGGCTGTGGCTGCTGGAGACTTCTCAGCACCAATGTGGCCTCTCTTCACTTCCTTTGTCTCTTTGGCTTCGTGCCCTGGCTAGGCCAGGATTTCCAGGTTTGCAGATGGATCAGTGGGTATCCCAGGCCCTCTACGGAAGGACCCCCACTCAGGGGCCAGCTGTCCTCATATTGTGAACGTGTGTATGTGTGTATCTGTTTTGCAACTTGGCCTTTTGCATGTGACCTGCCTGGTAGTTGCCATGGAAACTCCAATTCTCAGCCTCCCTCCTTTTCTTGCCCATTCCTCACCTCCACATTGCTTCCCTCCCCCCATCATGGTTGCCTAGATACTGGTTATCCCTGGCTTCAGTAGAGAGGAGACCCTGGTTATATGGCTCCCACTCCAAATTGCCATGGCCCCTTGCCCACTCCACCCCCTGAACACACATTATCCATCACAAGCATCATAATATGTACATGTACACCACCCTACAACACACTCCATTCACATTCTCATGCAGCACACACACACATTCATCATACTACATGTGCATCACACACACACCAGCTACAGTGCTTCACTTACTCCCTACCCTCACACTGTGTGTGCTAATATATACACATCCCAACAGTAACACATACCATTGCTTCTCTCTCACACACACACAACCTCCCTCCCCCACCACCACCACTCTCTTCAAAATAAGTCCCTGGCTGGGCAGAGGTAAGGAAGACAGGACATTCTTGCCTTATCCAGTCTTGTGCTGGGATGTGGAGAGGAAGATGTGGCAGCCCAGAAGAGAAACCCTAACACCTCCCTGCAGAAGGTAGAAGAAAAGCATTTCCAGGTTCCTTCAGCAGAGGGGCCCCTTGCTTAGATGCCGGACTCTAGAGGCTGAGCATGGACCAGAATGTAAATCACTCCGTGTTGTTGTGTTGTCCCCTTGCTGACCCTGAGAAAGCCTGAGGCTCAGGCGTCTTCCTGGCGGGAGGAGACTCTGCAAGGGAGGCGAAGGCTCTTGTGGTGTGGGATGCTGGAGGGCCTGGGAAGACCACAAGGAAGAGGCCAGGAGGAGAGGGAAGTTAGAGCCTGGGAGGGAGAGGAGCCTGTAGAGTGGAAGTGAGGGTGGCTGGCTCTTGTCTGGCATACAGGCCACTTTCCCCCAACCCCCAGTAACATATTCCTGCTTCTTGCTTGGCCCCTCCAGCCCAATCCGCGCTTCTAGTAGAGGAAGTGGGTTGGACAAGGGCTCCTGGATTGCCTGGGCTCCTCCAAGACTTGCACTCCTGTGATCATCGGATGGTAAATGCCTGGGGAAGGATTTCCTTCCTGAACTGATGGAAAACCCATCTCATTCATTCATTTGGTGAATTATTTTAAGTGTGTACTCTGTTAATTGCTGGGGACAAGGCAGCAAGGAGGGAGACACAGTCCATGATGCCAGAATCTGATTTCTCAGAGCCAAAAGAAGCCTTGAGGGAGCATCCACTTAGAACATAGGTGGGAAACTGAGGCTCAGAGGTCACATGGACACTAATTCCTAAGAACTTCTGACTTCTCAGCCAAGGTTTTGGATCTCACACTGCCTGACCTGAAATTCTTGTCTTCTCTCTGCTACCGTCAATCTTTTGGAGATTGGAATGCTCCTTCCAAATGGAGGGTTCTCTAGTAGGCAGGAGAAAATTGAGGAATGTGCTCCACATATTTTCTTAGAAGCGGAGTCTGGAGGGTATGCAAAGAGGGAGAAGAAGGATCCGTTCATTAGACCCTGGAAATTCCCCCACAGTCTTAGGAGTCCACCTAGATTTCAGCATAGATCAGAGCATCACCTCACCTGCTGCCAGTGACAGTCCTGTTGGAATTAGTCATGCCCTGGAGGAAGCAAACTAGTTGGGAAAGCCGCAGAAGGTAGAGGGTAGAGAGGCTGAAACAGGAAGGTCTAGTTCCAGCTCTGCCCCTGAGTTCCTGGACTTCCCAGGGGTAAATGAGTTTTTCCACAGACATCCTCACATGTAAACTGGGCTTCTAGTGAAATCTAACAATGGCTTAGACTGCACTCAAGCAACTAAATGCCTCTCAGATTTTAGACCTCTGTCCATAGGAGGCTTAGAATCATGATCCCAAGCCAGCCTTCCTGTAAATTTGTGTGGATTATGCAATCTTGAAAAAGATCCCTTTTCTTACCAGGTACTAAATTGTACTCATTATTTTGCAATACAGGGTTGCAGCTGAGCTGAGTGGAAAAGGCTGGGCTCTGGCTACTCTGGAGAAAACACCTCTTTCATCCACTGGGAGTGGAGTAGGCAGTCTAGGGAGCTGAGACTGAGTTTTCTTGTCTTGGTCTGTGGGAGTTGGCCCCTCCTAGATGCAGATCTGCCTGGTTAGTTCTGCCAGGATGCACGTGGAGTTGGGTGGAGTCTTTAGAGGGTGTGCTCTGGAGAGGAGCAGACCCAGATCAGTCGGTAAGTCTGTGAAGTTCTGTGGAGGGAGAGCCTGTGGCGGGCCAGAGAGTTTGCAACAGGAGGTCCTGGTCAGGGACACAGTGCTGGTTCTCTGTCCCTGCTGAGAAGCAGGGCATCTCTGGCTGAGACAAAAACTTGGAACTCATTTGGCAGCATCAACTGTGCTCTGATATGGGGGTGGGAGTGTTTCTGACCTGGGAAATATGCAGCCAGCTTGAAGGCCACACAGAAACACTTTTATTAGAACAATGTGTGGGGGAGAAGGAGGCCCAGGAATGGGGATGGGGCGGGCCCCAGGGATCAGGCTGTGGCTGTAGGAATGCTGCTGCCTAGACTTAGAATACCTGATGGAGAGGACCAGAGAGATAAGATGTGTGTGTGTGTGTGTGTGTGTGTGTGTGTGTGTGTAGGTCGAGTCTAGTTGGAATGACAGTGACCCCCTCACGTCTAGAGGGCAAAAACAGACCGACTGGAGAGACCAGAGGCCAAGGTCTCCAATTCACTCATTCAGCAAATGTTCATTGATTTTTGTTGATGTGCCAGGCTCTGTGGGCTTCTTAGGACCCAGTGAAAATGTGGAATGATGGTTTCTCATTCACCAGAGGCCTCTTGCTCAGGTCTGATCCATCGATTTGTGCTTCACTGGCTGCCCTTACCTCCACCTCCAGCCTACCCTGGAAGGCCCTTCAGCCCTTCCTCCCCAGGAGGGGTCCTCCCACTCACTCACTCTGGACTCATAGGTGCATGCCCTTCCTCACATATACGTAGTCATTCACATGTGATACTAGGCAGGTGCTAGAGACAGGTCACACACCTTCTCACCTCCACAGCTGCAGTCTCTCACCCTGTTCTTGTGATGGCCTCTTCCACCCCTCAGCCGATCTATTTTACTTGCTGATCCTGCAGCTCAGGTCCAGTTCTCAAACCTCCCTTGATGATCCGTTGCAGTTCGTAAGGACAGGTGCCTGGCACTGCACTCCAGGCTCTCCATCCCGTCCAGGCCCCTCTGCCTGATGTTCATCCAAACCCTGCTGCAGTGCGCTCTCACTCCTGCCTGTGGAGCAGGAGCAGCACCGTTTGAAGATGCACAGAACTTGAGTTCTGATCTGGATGCTGATGCTTTCTAGTTTTCTTAACTTTTCTAAGTCTCCATTTCCTTACCTGTCAAATGAGCATGAGGTGTGAGTGGGGTGACCTCTAAGTGCCTGCACATTGTAAACATGCAGCAAATATTACCCGCAGTGAAAACAGTAATGATGGTAACTCCACCTTACTATTGTTAGAATGACATCATCGTTGTTATGCCATCCTTGGAGGCTCCTTCCAAGTGCCCATTTGGTCAAGTAGCTCTTTCTAATTCCCAAAAACACGTGCTTTGCTCCTCTCCTTTGCCTCAACGGCTCTACCTGCTTAGGCCCATGGTGCCTGCAGTTTAGCTACTTAAAGAGGCTCTTAAAGACACACCTCCTCCATCATTCCATTTGCTTCTTCAAAGTCACTCTGTGTCCTCCCCACGGCCGTGCACATGGAGAAAGCCCAGTGCGCACGTGTGAATTGGGCATAGGTGGGAAGAGTCCATGTCTACTAGGCACTGAAGCCACACGCCCCTCTGGACTTTTTCCTTGCCTGTCTTTGATATGCCAGGGTGCACAAAACTCATTCCTAAGCCATACATTCCCATCTTCCTATTCATCATCCCAGAACGCCCAGTTCCTTTACTAGAGTCTAAAAACTAAGAATTTGACCCCATTGAGGGTCTGGGACATGCTTAAGGGCTGAGATCAACAGGGAGAAGCTTACTTACCTTCAGATTTTGGGATTTGACAAAGGCCCAGATGGCAGAAAAGAGGAAACGAGTTTGGGATTGGGAGTGTTGCTTAAATGCTAAAAAGGCCATAAATGGTGAAAATGCCTTACAGATGCTTAGGTTGTTCCCACCTTAGATTGGATTATGACTTAAAGAGAGAATGATGTTGAAACATCCATGTAGTCATTCATTCATCGACAGTTATTAAGCAACTGTTAGGCTGGGATCCAGAAGGTGTCTCTGGTCCCAAGGAGTTTGTAGTTTGATGAGGATACACACACACACACAAACACGGCAGTACCTGGAAGAAGTGGGCCTTCCTCCTTGGAAATCAGGAATGAAGGCCCAAGGTGGGAAGGGAAGGGGCAAGGTATTTTCTGAAACACACAAACATTCCCCTCCCCCACCCAGAGGTAAGGCAGATTCCCAAGTATCCAGGCCCAGGGGATTATCTTCCTGACACTCCCAATCCAGAGGAGAAGTTGTGGATAAATGCAAAGTGCTCTGTGGGCTGAAAGCAGACCAGAGATGTGTTCCCAAAGAGGTGGGCAGAGAGAGTGGAGGGGGCTGGTGGAGCCTCCAGATGCTGAGGTCTGGCAGTGGGCAGGGTGGAGTGGGCCTGGCCTCTATGCCCCTGACCCTGGCAGTTGCTCAGGTTTGTGTTTTGTTGTTTTGCTGTTGCTGTGAGGACTGCTCTTCTGGCCTCTCCTGAATGGGCCTTTGTCACAGGTGGGGGAGGTGATCCTATCCCTGACCTGCCTGGGGCCCCAGCCTGCTGCTCCTGTGGAAAATATCACCTTCAGTGGAGGCTCCAGGACTGGACTGACATCCAGTGGGATGGCTCCTCCACCCTGTGCTGCCTGGGGTGGCCTGTGCCCAGATCCCCAGTGCTGGCTGCGGGCGGCCTGTGCTCAGCTCCCTGGCTCACTCCAGACCCCTTACATCCTTGGCCCGTTCTTGAGTTGGCAACAAAGTCCTGCTGTGTGCAGCTTCCCAGAGTTGGTGTAAGAAGTCCACAGGTGATGGCTGGGATGGCTCTGTGAAGGCTGTCATAGTGCACAGTGACAGTGTGCTGACAAGGTACCATGCCCCTCCTGGTGGGCCAGCGCAGCGTATTCCCAGGGAGACGTCTAGAAATCAGGCCTGGGTTTAGGATTTGTGAATTGATTGCTTTTCTAAGGAAGAAGCCTTATTTCTCTTCAAGTTCAGTTCTTTGCTTCCTTCTTATTCCCCTTCCTCTGACCGTTTTCTTCTCTGGAAGTAACTCCATGATGAAGATAAAGGTGCTCTGGATTAAAATCACAAGTCCCCAGTGACCAGCCAGGCTGAGACAGGAGGATAGAAATTATGAGGCCAGTCTGGGTAACTCAATGAAACCCTGTTTCAAAATAAAAGAGGCTGGGGATGTAGCTCAGTGGTGGAGCACCCCTGGGTGCAGTTCCCACTACTACAGAAAACAACAAAACAAAAGCAGAAGACAGCCTAAGTCCCTGTTATGCGATAGGGGAGCTAGGGAGCTTTAGCCTCTCGCACCCCATGTACAGCCTGATGGGATTGGATCTGGGCTCAAGAGCATCAACTTGGGTCTTGGAGACCTGATGAGGGCACAGCCTCCAGTACCCCCTGCACTGTGGGCATCTCTCTTCCATGAATGAAGGATGATGAGACACAATTCCAGCCATGTGGCTGCTCAGGAGACCCTGCCAGTGCAGTGCAGAAAGCAATGCTGTGTGGTAGGGATGTCATGCCTTGTGCAAAATGCCTTTTGGGCAGCACAGGGAATTTGGGGTAAAGTGTCCACAGCCCTGTGAGCCCAGACCTATTGGAATATCACTACACTACCTCTTGCTCTCTCTTTCCCCTTCCCCAGGTGTGTGTGTGTGTGTGTGTGTGTGTGTAGGGGGACAACACGATCATTTCAAGCTAGGCTATTAAATAGAATAATTGATGTTTAATTGTTTATCTGATTGGCATTTACAATCAGGTTGAAGAAACAGGATGCATTTTCCTCTGCAGACCACAGATCCATCAGTGGCCTCTGGTCCAGATCCAAAGCACTTGTTTTAAAAAGCAGCTTTAAAAGCCTTGGCTGGCTCTTGGCTCTGTGGCTGTGAGGTAGAGACACCCAACCTATTGCAGAAGCACTGGACACCATGCCAGCAAGATGAGCTGATGAGGGAACGATGGGATGGGCTGGAGATCTGTTTTTGTTTTCTAACTGAATCTGAATTTTTTTTTTGTTGTTGTTGTTCTGTGAACAGATTTTATTTTTTTTTTGGAACAGTTTCGGATTTACAGAAACTTTGGCAGGTGGTGGAGAGTTCAATATTCTCCCTCATTACACAGTTTCTGTTATTCAGATCTTACCTTACATTGCTACATTAATAAACCACTGTTGGGGCTGGAGGCGTGGCGCAGTGGTTATGGTGCTTGCCTAACATGCACAAGTACGCGGGGTTGAAACCCCAGCACCGTGTACATAACAAAGTGTCAGAGCAACGAAAACCACCTGAAAAACCAACTAAAGTTGATTCTCTCTTTATCTTGCAAAAATAAATAAATAAACCACCATTGATACAATATTAACTAAAGTTGACACTTTCTTCTGATTCCCTTAGCTTTAAAATGTGCCCATTCTGTTCTAAGATTCCATCTAGAACACCATATTACATTTAGTCTTCATGTTCTAGACTCCTTTTGGCTCTGAGTTCTTTTTTTAAATCTTTTTTCTTTCTTTTTTTTTTTTTTAAGACAGAATCAATTTTATTTAGTTTTTCATGTTGCTTTCATTGCTGGGACACTTCGTTGTGCACATGGTGCTGAGGTTTGAATCTGTGGACTTGTGCATGCCAGGCAAGCGCCATAACTGCTGAGGCACTACTCCAGCCCCTGTGATGATTTCTTTAGACCTTCAGTGACTGAAACAGTTACTTTTTTTGGTACTGGAGATTGAACCTAGGGTGCTTTACCACTGAGCTACATCATCAACCCTTTTTGTTTTTATTTTGAGGCCGGGTCTTGCTAAATTGCTGAGGCTGGCATTGAACTTGCAATCTTCATGCCTCAGCCTCCTAAATTGCTGGGATTACAGGCATGCGCCAGCACTCCCAGTTGACTGTGACAGCTCTAAGGAACACCGGTCAGGTGTATTGTAAGATGCCCCATCTATTGGGACACATCTGATGTTTTCCTCATGGTTTGACTGGGATTGTGGGTTTTGGGTAAAGAAGATCACAGAGGTGAAGAGCCATTGTCATCATGTCACATCAAGTGTACGTACTATCACTGTGATTTGCCATTGTTGATGTTGAGAGGACTGTTTTCTCCATCCTTCCATGTGCATCAAGCAGCACGGTTCCTGCAGCTGGAGATCAGAGCTGGAGTATGTCTGCTGCTCAAGACAGACACATCAACCTACCCCTCAGCGCTCTCTGGCTCCCCTCTCTGTCTCAAGTCTTGCAAGTCATGGGTAGCACAGACTTTTCAGATAGAACCTTATTAGAGCATGAAACAGAATGTGCTGTGTGCCGGGTCAGTGCACATGACAGGCAGCAGGTGCTCTCTGAGTCTGTAGAAAATTCTATAGGTCAGGCTACCAAGGTGGTTGGACAAAGAGCATTTCTCAACCTTGGCTGCATGTTAGAATTAGAGGAGACCTTCTAAAAATTACTCATGCCTTGGCCACATGTTCCCTGAATTTAGAATTTAATGGGACTTAGTCAATTCCCAGGCATCTTTATTTCCCCCCGCTTAAAGCTAAACAGGGAAGGGAAGGGCATTCTAAGTAGAGGGAACACAATGTGAAAAGGCATAGAGATAGATACACTCAGGGTAGAAGATGGGGTGTAGAAATTACTGGAGGGTAGAGAGGAATAGACTTAGTTTTTTGCCTATTAGAAAAGGTTTGGATTTTTTATTTATTTTTTTACAAGAGAGGAGAGAGAGAAAGAGAGTCAGTTTTATTTAGTTTTCCATCTGTCTTTTGTTTTTGTTTTTCTGACATTTAGTTGTGTACATGGTGCTGGGGTTTGAACCTGCGTCCTTGCGCATACCAGGCAAGTGCTATACTGCTGAGCCACCGCTCCAGCCCAAAGGTTTGGATTTTTAAAAAATAAACAAATTACTGAAAGCACCACAGAGTGCCTTTAAAGTTTGCAAGTGATGAGAATACACTCTAGGGAGATTGGACACACAGTAGTTGGTGTCCAGGGGAGGGAGGAGGTTGAAGGTGTGCTCAACTACTGCAATATGAGGCAAGCTACTACACCACTAAAGGAGCCAGGAAAAACAAGGGCCCAAAGAGAAAGCATTTCAGGAGGTGGTGTGGCTCAGGCCTTGCCATGCAAACATCATGGAGCTTGAGGGAGAGGGAAGCCAATGACCATGGCAAGCTCCATGAGGCAGGGACCGTGCCTTAGCCTTAGAACTAGGTACCTGGAAAACAGTAGGTCAACAAGGTAGACAGGTAACAAGGTAGAAAGGGTAAGTGTTCCATCTTTCCAAAATCACTCCTTATTTCAACATTACTCTCCCTTTCTACAAAAAATCTCCATCTGGATATAGGCAAATCTCAGCCGTATGGAAAGTAGTCTGATTAAATAACCCTAAGATGTACAAGGTTGTTAGAATTGGTAGTTTCTCTTTTTTTTTTTTTTTAAGAGCGAGGGAGAGAGTGGGAACAATAGAGTATCAGAGGGACAGTGAGAAAGAAAGAGAGAAACAATTTTATTTAGTTTTTCATGTGGCTTTCATTGCTCTGACACATCATTGTGTACGTGGTGCTGGGGTTTGGCAAGTGCCGTAACCGCTGAGCCACTGCTCCAGCCCTGAGAATCAATTTTATTTATTCATCTGGTTTTTGTTTCTCTGACTCTCAGTTGTGTATGTGGTGTTGGGGTTCGAACCCGGGTCCTTGTGCATGCCAGACAAGTGCTCCAACCACTGAGCTACCACTCCAGCCCGAGTTTTTCTCTTTTAAAAGAATGGTTTAGTGAGTTTTAAAAGGCTCCTTTTGGAGGATGTCATGGGGGCACATGTATTTCTGAGTAAGGGGTGTCTTTATTTTTGTTCTATTCCCTAAAATTCTAGCCAGGCCAGAAACAAGACCATCTGTAGCTTTGCAGCCCACTTGAGAAATGCTGCCAATTGCTGGGCTTGGAGTTGTTGGCATCCACCGTGAGTCCCAGCAGAGAGGATCACCTACAACTGGTCTGGGACACCAGCCAACTCCCAGCACAAATGCATTGATACTCAGCTGGGCAGAGAGCCGCAGGGTGCCCAGCAGCTGCTGTGAAACAGGCAGAGGCTGAGGAGGGGGACAGTGCCTGTGTGGATGCTGAAGCTCAGCAGGGAGTGGTGGGGCATAACCGTGAACAGCTGGGACCCAACAAAGGCTGGCAGATAGACAGGCCTCCCTCCTCCTTGGAGGCTCCAGGGTCTCAGCCTTACCCCAGTGTCAGTCGCAGTTGGCAGAGCAGAACTGGGCAAGAAAATGTGAAATGAACTTTAAAAAAGGCCTAATGCATGCCAGAGATTTAAAAAGCTGTATTTTGGTTTGTAAATATTTCTTCCTGTTCTATGGGTTGTCATTTTACTGTGTCTTTTGATGCACAAAAAAATTTTAAATTTTCATGAAGTCTGGCTTGTCAGTTTCTCTTTTGTTGTCTATATGTTTGGTGTCATATTTAAGAAACCATTGCCAAATCCAACATCATGAATATTTTGCCCTAGTTTCTTTGAGTTTTATCTATTTATTTGGAGGTAATTTTTGTATATTGTGTTAGGGAAGAGTCCAACTTTACATTTAGTTTTCCAACACCATTAGTTGAAAAGACTATCTTTTCCCCATTGAATGGTGTTTGCAGCCTTGTGGGAAAAATAAATTGACCATGGATGTGAGGTTTCGTTCTAGAATATCTTCTAGTCTGTTGGTCTTTAAGCCAGTGCCACACTGTTTTGATTACTGTAACTTTTTGTTAAGTTTTGAAATAAGGAAGTCTAAGTTCTTCAGGTTTGTTCTTCATTTTCAGGATTGTTTTGGCTATTTGGGTCCCTTGAAATTTATGTGAATTTTAGGATGCAAGAAAAGTTGTTGTGGTGCTGGAGCCGTGGCTCAGTGATTACGGTGCTCGCCTGGCATGGGCAATGGGTTCAAACCCCAGCACCCACGTACACAACTAAGTGTTGGAGCACCGAAAGCCATTTGAAAATCTCAATAAAAACTGATTCTCTGGGCTGGAGCGGTGGCTCAACGGTTTCCGCGCTTGCCTGGCAAGCACGAGGACCTGGGTTCAAACCCCAGTACCACAAACACAACTAAGTGTTGGAGCCACTAAGGCCATGTGAAAAACTAAATAAAGTTGTTTCTCTCTTTCTCTGTCTCTCTCACTGTCCCTCTCTCTTTAAAAAAAAAAAAAAAACTGATTCTTTCTGTCTCTCCCTCTCTCTCACTGTTCTTCTCTCTTAAAAAAAAAGTTATTGGGATAGATACTGTATTGAATCTAGAATCATTTGGCATCTTAACAATGCTGAGTCTTCCAGTCCATTCACTTACGTCTTTGTTTTTCATTTCTTTTGGAAATATTTTAATTTTCATTGTGCAGCCTTTTGCCTTCTTAGTTAATTTATAAATATTTTGTTCTTTTTGATGCTATTATAAATGGAATTATTTTCTTAATTTCTAGTTTGGATTGTTCATGTCTGAATAATCAAAAACTGATTTTTGTGGGTCTGCCACTTTGCAGGTACGCATGTATGTGATCTTTAGGGCTTGCTGTGTATGATAAGATCAGATCACCTGTGAAAAGAAAGAGTGTTACTTCTTCCTTTCCAGTTTGCTTGCCTTTTATTTCTTTGTCTTGCCTCACTGCATTGGCTTGGACCTCCAGCACTATGTTGAATAGAAATGGTGCATGGGATTTTTCCCGTATGGCTTGTATTATGTTGAGACAGTTTCCTTCTAGTCCTAATTTATTGGGTGTCTTTTCTTTTTAAGAGAGAGAGAATCAATTATTTATTTTTTCATCTGGGTTTTGTTTTTCCAACACTTAGTTGTGTACATGGTGCTGGGTTTGAACCCACATCCTTGCACATGCCAGGCAAGTGCTGTACCACTTAGTCACTGCTCCAGCCCTCATTGTCTTCATCTTGAGAGGATGTTGAATTTTGTCAAATGCTTGTTCCATATTAAGAGGTCGTGTATTTTTTCTCTTCATTTTGTTAATGTGGCATATTAGATTGATTTTTAAAGAGAGAGGGACAGTGAGAGAGAAAGAGAGAATCAGTTTTTTGTTTAGTTTTTCATGTGGCTTTCGTTGCTCCGACACTTTGTTGTGTACATGGTGCTGGGTTGGAACCTGTGTCCTCACACATGCCAGGCAAATGTCGTAACTCCTGAGCCTCTGCTATTGCCTCCGATTGATTTTTGTGTGTTGAACCATCATTGCATCCCAGGAATAAGTCAGGAGCACCATTTTAATTTTCTTTACTCCTGTGCTTTGCCACACTTGGCCAAGGAGGCCAGAAGAAAGAGTGGAAAGTGCACAGCATTTCGAACCACCAGAATGAGGTGACAGTCCCAGCTGTGCTATTGTTAGCTGTAGGGCCTTGCAAAAGGCAACTCTGAGCCTCCAGCTTTTCTAACCTGTAATCAACATCACACGTACTTGGGATATTTCTTTGAGCTGGTGCTTGTGGAGTTGTTTGGCAGAGAGAGTGTTAATCTGAAGTTTGGTGTTAGTGTCATCACCGCCACCATCCTCATCTTCAGCCAGCATAGACAGTGACAGGAGCTGTATGGAGTAGGGAACGCACAACACAATTGCTCTCTTTCTCTTTTGACAGCCACAGGTACACTGGAGGGTACAGGACTTAGGGACAAGAGCCCCTGTGCTGACCCATCTTGTCTTGACTTCCTGGACTCAAAGAGGAATGAGGATTAGGGCCATCTTAGGAAGTACGTGGTTTTATGGAAACACTCTTGGCCTTGCTTGTACCTCAGAGCCAGCTCTCCTAGAGAGACACACTGCAGGCACCTTGTAGGAGGCAGTGGCCTGTCCTTGAAGGACTTCATGGAAGGAAGAAGATTGGGCATGCTGGACAGAGGGTGCAGGACCTCTAGGGCAGGGACACCAGAGCCAGGTGTGAGACATTTTCTCCCGGCAGCAGCAGCTGTCTTTTCCTTTGCAGACTCCAGCCTGGTGCATTTTACTTCCTCTGCTCTTCTTCCAAGCAGAGCACAGGGGACTGGTGGAGGCAGCAGCTGCAGCTGAAGGTGTGTAGGCCCAGCAGGGACCTAGAGGAGGAGCAGGGTGCAGAGAGAGGCAT
Organism: Aplodontia rufa; assembly: GCA_004027875.1. Taxonomy (NCBI): domain Eukaryota; kingdom Metazoa; phylum Chordata; class Mammalia; order Rodentia; family Aplodontiidae; genus Aplodontia; species Aplodontia rufa. Next base: position 279,928 of record PVKS010000028.1, on the reverse strand, counting down.
GTTTGATGCTTCCTTCCAAGCGCATATTCCTTCTCCACAGGGTCTGCCTCTCCCTGCTTCTCCCTTGTGTCCTTCCTTCCCACTGTTCTGGCTCTGTTTCTGCCGGGGATGCTGCCCCTGGGCCAGCCTCTATCCCTCTAGCAGCCTCTTTCTCTTCTTTTGCCTGCCCCTCTCCCACTTCTCTTTGGGCATCTCCCCGTTTCAGTTTCTCTTCCTCTGGGATTTCTTACTTCTCTGTGTGTCACATCTCTTTGTTGTTTTGCTTCTGTGAGTCCTGGTGGGGAGTCCCCTTGGGCTTGGTCAGTGTCACTGTTCCCTGGCTCTCCCAGTAGGGCAATCTCCCTCTGCCACGTGTGTGTGTGGCCCTGGATCATGTGGGCTGTTGATCTTGTGGCAGGAGAAGACTGTGGTCAGGGGAGCCTGTGAGCCATGGACTGAGCTCCTCTGCACCTTGAGTTGGTGTAGGACACTGGAGCCTTCCAGTGGTCAGAGGACAACACGAAGAGGGAGAGGGGGGAACCGGGGCCCTTCCCCTGGCCTCTGACCTGGTTCTTTCCACACCATGTTTCTCTTTATTGCAAATGGCAATGACAGAACTCATCTTAGGCAAGGCAGGGATCGTTAGTTCACAGACCCACCAGACCCTCTCCTGTCCCTTCTCTCCTCCCTCCTGAGTAGTTCTTACCTGCTTTTGCTGGCATCTGGTCCACCATAGCCCCCTCTGCCCTGGCATTTCTCAGCTTCTTTGACCCTTCCTTCCTGGGTTATGATGTGACAACCCCAGGTGGGAGTCACTGAAGTCCCATACCCATTCCATTTAGCTACCAGGAGGGAATGTGAGCGGTAGCTCCAGCAGCCTTCAGATTGGAGTTGGGAGAAGCAGGCTCCCTTCCAGTAGGAGATTCTGGGCACGGAAGCTGGGATGGTGAACAGACAGACAATAACTGCTCCACCCACAGAGGCCATCCCATCTAACCTTGCAGCCCATGAGAAGCAAGTGATGACCCCTGTCTTACATTTGCGGAAGCAAAGGCTCAGAAAGATTAACTAACAAAGCCACTGAACAGTAGTGAGAGAGGCAGGAGGGCTGAGGGATTCAGAGCCGGGCCTCTGGGGCCAGGGCACTTGGGTTTGAATCCAGGCTCTGCAACTTTCTAGCTCTGGGACTTTCGGCAAGTGAGTGATCCTTCCTGGCCTCAGTTTGCCCATCTGCATAACGGGAATGATCCTAACAGTGACCTGGAACTGCTGTGAGGATTGCATGAGTTAATACATGTAAACCACTTAGAACAGCACTCGGTGTGATGTAAGCCCTAAGTGATGCGAGTTGTCGTCACAGTGCTCTACAGTCTACACACGACCTTCACCTGAGCCAGCTCACTTGGCCTTGGGCAGTGGGTGGGGGAATGACCAGCCGCGTCCTGCTGCCCACCCATGCTCCTGCCCTCGCCTAATCAGCTGCATGAGTCTGATCTGTTCAGAAAACTCCCCCTCCTGAGTGAAGGCTCTGTCCAGGAGGGGACATAGTTTCCCGCTCAGGCTGGTCTGTCTCATTCACATTGTGCGTTTCTCTCTCTGTCCTTTTGCAAATGTGTACGAAGCTGGAGATGTTGGGAGGCTTGGTGAGGGAACAGTCATGCAGAGGCAGGGCCCCCCCCTTTCCTGTGGCTGACTGCAGAGCTCATCTGACTCCCTGAGGCAGCTGCGCCATGCAGGCTCAGCCTGCCGGTCTAGGGTAGGAGCAAGAGCTGTGTGGCAACTACTGGGGGGACTGGGTCCTTGAAAGAGCCACAGTACCACTGGCCCTTCGTGACCCCTTGCCATTGAGTGGGTGGGAGTCCTCCCCTGTGATCTGAGGACTGGAGTCTGGGGTAGGGAGGCTGACAGAGCAAGATTGAAGTCTGGAATTCAGCACTCATCCGCTTCCTCTGCCTCAGTTTCTTTCCCTGTAAAGTGGGTTTGATGATAATAAAGGGCCTCAGAAGTCACGGAGCCCGGTGTCTCATTCTCTCACACAAGAGCTGATGGACGATGGGAACGGGCCTTGTAATCCCAGCTGCACAGCGTGGGCGAGCCCCATGCAGATGGCTGTTCCGCAGCATGGAGGTGAATAGTGTGGGGGCCAGGGTGATGGTGCCAACCGAGAACCCTGGGACTAAAAGCTGACACTGAATGATTAGTCAGATTTACTGGCAGAGGTGGGCTCTCTATTCCTAAGGCTTTAGTAAGTCTCACTGTTTGGGAAGAACATAGGGGAAGCTGGCCTGACCCTTTTGTGTTAAGCAACATTTTTGGAGATAAGGGACTGACCCAAGGGCTTTTAAGGCCTCCTCAGCTTTGCTTCCTGTGTGAGGGAGTGGAGGAGGTAGGGTCCCTTCCTTCTAGACATGATGCCATCTCTCCTTGTCCCTAAAACCTGCACTTCCCGCCCATCCAAGGTCACATTCCAGTCAAAGGTACCTGTCAGTTGTTTCCCCTCTTTGTCCTTTTGGGCCTTGTCTCCAAACTTTTCCCATCAGGCCCCTGGAGTAACCTGTAGCATTGTTCGGCCTCCCCCCCACCCCCTGCTCCCCACGCCCTGGTCTGCCGGCCTCCACCTCCAGACCTCAGCACATCAAAGCAGCAGACAGGACTGGGGGCGAGTGTTCCGAGCCAGGCCCTGCCCATGTCTGGCTGGCTGGATGAATCAGGTACTTTTTCTCTTGTGGGACCTCAGTTTTGTCAAAGAAAAAGTATAAGGCTTCATCTCAATTATTCTAACGTGTGCTGTGATGCAGAGGCTTTCTGGTGAACCTCACATCTTGGTTATACTCTATTTATACATAGTCAGATCTTTTTTTTATTTTATTGAGGACTTGAGTTTTTGTACAATCATAAATGCATGTGTAGTAACCATGTGATGTACCCCTGATCCCAATCCAGAAGCCCATCACCACACCCCAGTCTCTTTGTTACAAAGACATAGAGTCATCATAGGCTAAAGCATGGCCCCTAAGCTACGTGGCCCAAGCATTCTGTGACCCCATGAAAGGGTCCCTTGGGTTTGCACTGTTGGAAGTGGGGCTCTCACATCGGTCTCCCATGGGGCCCATCAGGACCCATGCTGCAGTGATCCCAGGGCACAGTGAGAAAGAGTGACAGAGAAAGAGAGAAACAATTTTTATTTAGTTTTTCATGTGTCTTTCGTTGCTCCAAGACTTAGCTGTGTACGTGGTGCTCGGGTTTGAACTGTGTACTCGCGCATGCTGGGCAAGTGCTGTAACCGCCAAGCCACCGCACCAGCCCCTGAGCATCTGCCTTTTAAAGGGAGGTTGTTTCTGAGTTATTTTCACAATAGGATCAGGTATTCTGACCTGCCTCGCTGCTACATGGAATCAGAAATAATATAGCATGTTGCTATATCATCCACTAGTGGCTTCTCTTTCTGAGCAGCTTTTACCCAGCAATTAAGTGAAATTATGTGACTCAGTGTGGAAAGATAATCACCGGAGAACTCTTCTGATTGCGATCTCCCACACATGCAGCCGCCAGTGTGCAGATGGCAGGGTGATGGGAGAGGAAAGTGAACATGGAAGAGCTGCTGCCAACCGAAATGTCAGCGATTTACCAAAGCAGGCACACGACGGTGTGGAGAGGAGAAGAAACACGGGTGGGGACCGAATTCTTTCTCATAATATGCTGCAGAGGAAGCAAATGGGATGGGTACCATTTTCCAAACAAGAGGTGGTCCCGGTGGTCTACAAGTGGAAGTGGATAGGAGAATGAGGAGGCTCCAGAGTCCTCTTCTCCGGCAGTGATGACTCCTCAGCTGCCTTTTCCCAGCCAACTAGGTCATTAGGGCCCTAGGCAGGGTCTGGGGCCTCAAAATTAGGAGGCTCTTGCCCTAACATGCCCATGGGGACTCACGGAATGTGCCTGAACCCCTCTCTCAGCTCCACCCATTTCTGCTTTGCTTCTCCCCTCTCTTCCATCTCCTTGAACTCCCTGGCCTGGGGATGATGTCACCTTCTACCACCTCTTAGCTTCCCCACTCCAGCCAGTCCCAGCTGCCCAGCTTCCTCCCTGGAAGGAGGGAGAAAGGAATGTGTGGAAACTGGGAGGGTGGGGTGCAGAGGGGCCTGCTGGGGAGGGAAGGAGGAGAAGCCCAGACAGCATTTCTCTCTCGCTTCAGCAATGAGACAAAGGCACTCTGTGTTCCCTCAGAGGTTCTGTGATGGACTTGGCCACTCCACTCTGGGCTGGTGCCAGTTGTATCATGAGATTTTTTAAAAATGGGTTTAGGGGCCAGGAGGCACCCGGAGGAGACCTATGCTGGGGGTGGCTGGTGTCGCCCAGGCCCTGGCAGCAGCTTGGAGTGGAGAGTAGGTCACTTTTCAAATCAGGGAGTGTTTCTTTCAGTACAAGGCAACTTGATCAGAAAGGTTTTCTTCAGAGCACAAAGGCAGGTCTCAACTCTAGCTTGGCATTCGCGGCTCTCCACAGTCTGATTCCAACCGTCGTATCAGGAGTTGCACTGACCCATCTACCATGCATTACTCAGGCTGATCATTCGCTGATTTGGAAGGCATCTTCCACTAGAAATGGCAAACACTTGGTGGGCTGCTGCCACAGCTGCCTCCTGAGCCAGGCAAATTTCCCTCTCCTGCTGAGAGCCCTCTGGGGGAGCCCCTTTAGACAGTGCCTCTTCAAGGTTCAACTTGAACCTTTCCACTTCCCCTTTCACTGCCTCCGTTTGTGCCGGTTGCTCTGCCAGGGTGCCCTTTCTTTTCTTGTTCCCTTACCTTTCTCTATCAAAATCCTATCCTGTTCTCAGGATTAAACTGAAATGTCAACTCTTCCACGGCAGCTTCCCTTCTCCCTGTTCCCTGGACTGTAGCTGGATGTCGTGTCTCCCCCCCGCCCCATCTGGAAGTTCTCCCCCTGTTTGATGATAGGTCAGATCCCTTTGATGCCAAACCCTATTTCTGCTTGGTAGCTAAGACTGAATCTCATTCACCTGTGTGTCCCTTGCAGACCCAGAACAGTGAAGCCTGTTCAGGAATTCAGTGGCTGTGGACTTGACTTGAACCTGAGCATCTGTGGAGATGAATACTGGGGGGTGAGAGCCTGGACAGCAGTGGCCTGAGCTACTCCATTGTGCCTAATAGTCTGGACTCCTTGTCATGTACTTTTTCTACTCCAGGAAGGAATAATAATCCTACTTGTCCAAAAATCACTGTGCTGGCCAGAGCTGGGAAGCCCAGCCCGTGTGTCCTTACCTCTGATACTTCACATGAAATATTCACATCAAAGTCCCTGGGACTGGAAGGATTTTACTCCTCCACCTCCACATCCAGAGTTCAGTTTCCCCTCTGCCTGAACAAAGAACAGATATAATTTAAATAGGTCATTTGGAGATGAGTCTTGGTCTGGAAATTAGCAGTAACATACCCAAAATAAAAAATAAAAATCAAAAAAGGAAAGAAAGAAATAGAAATAGACATCAACTTTTTAACATAGCAGGTGCACAAAACTTAATTCGTACTTTGAAAAATGTATTTAGGACAGTGATTGCCTGAATCATTGAAGGAACTTTCCACTGTAAAATAATTGATCTCAGGTTTGTTACTTCAGAGCTTGACTTATAAGAAGGAAGGGAAATACCCAGTCATCAGTCACTTCTCCACTATCTAAAAAGCCAGAAAACAAACCAAAACCAAAAACTAAAAACCTTAGGATATAAAACTAACACTGAATTATGTGAAGTGTAAACAGAATTGAAGCAGATTTGCTGTTGGAATGAATTTACACCATTGCATTCCAGAGACCATCACTGGGCCCAGCAAGGTTGGGAAGCCACACCTGAGATTCTTACAATAAGCCCAGGACCCTTAAGAGGAGATAAATGGCCTTAGGTCTGTATCTGCCACCCTTAGGGTTGCAAAACAAAACAAAACAAAACAAAACAAAAAAAACCCCCAAAACAAAAAACAAATTCTTGCTGGAGGAAAACATCTCTCATTTTGGAAGAATCAATTTCCCATAGATGAAAATCTATCAACCATGAGTTCAAAATCAAAAATTACCAGGGTGGAGTGGTGGCTCAGCGATTAAGGCACTTGCCTGGCAAGTGCAAGGACCTGAGTTCAAACCCCAGCACCACGTACACAATGAAGTGTTGGAGCAACTGAGGCCACATGAAAAACTAAATAAAATTGATTCTCTATCTTTCTCTTCTCTATCTCACTGTCCCTCTCTCTTTAAAAAAAAAAAAAAAATCAAAGATCACCAAACACAGAAAAACACGTCAGTGTATTTGGAAGGCAGATAAACAACAATGATTTAGAAGTCCAAGGACTTAAGATTTTGGAATTATCCAATATGATATAAAATATCTATGTAGGAAATATTGAAAGAAATAAAAGATGAGATCCTGAAAATGAACAAGCGGGGCTGAGAGCGGTTGCCTGGCATGCACAAAGACTTGGGTTTGAGCCCCAGCACCACATACACAATTAAGTATCTGAGAAACAAAGACAAAATGAAAAAATAGATAAAATTGATTCTCTTTTTCTCTTTCACTCTTTCTCTTTAAAAATAAATAAATGAAATAAAAAATAAAAATGAACAGGCAACAAAGGACTAACCAATGACCAACTTAAAAAAATAGAAATTTAGGAGTAAATAAAATAACCTTTGAAATAGAAAATAAGATGGATAAATTAAACAACAGATTAAACGATTAAAAGGAGAAACAAAAATGGAAAATAAATCTTGAACCATTATCCAGCATGTAGCACAGAGAAGGAAGTGACACCTGAAAGAGCAGTTAAGTGAAAATATATCAATGAGCATGTTTAACCATATTTCTGATCATAGTGTCAGAAAATAGAATGGAGAAAAAGCAATATTTCAAGAGATAATGACTGAGAGTTTTTTTTAAAAATCTATATATATAATTGATGAAAAGATTGACTACAGGAAAAGGAGACACAATAGAATATATAGAAATAAGTCAACATTTAGATTTTAGTGAAACTCAGAACATCAAAAATGAAGAAAGAATGAGGCAGAGAGAAAAGATAAAATGATTGTAGAGGAATGAGAATGAACAGCGGACTTCTCAACAGTGATAATGGAAACCGGAAAGCAGTGGAATATCATCTGCAAAGTGCAGAGCAAAAAAAAAATTATCAAAGAATCATGTACATGGGGCTGGAGCGGTGGCTTAGCGGTTACAGCGCTTGCCTAGCATGCGCGAGGATGCAGGTTCAAACCCCAGCACCACATACACAATGAAGTGTTGGAGCAACGAAAGCTACATGAAAAAACTAAATAAAAATTGATTCTCTTCTCTCTTTCTCACTGTCCCTCCCTCTCAAAAGAAAAGAGCATATATATCAGGAAGGGGCAATGTGTGTTTTTGAATTTTCAAAGTATTATGCCTAATAATTATTATAGCTCTTGACTTTGGACTTTTAAATCTTTGATAAGTTAAATGCACATGGTGAAATTCCAAAGGCAACTACTAAAAGATTAAAAATTCATTGTACAGTTTCTCTACCAGGCAAGAGAGAACATGAATAAGAAAAAAAATCCCCAAAAGAAAGAAGGAAAAGAGATACAAATAAATACTAGAAAAATAAGGGGAAAATAGATGGCAAAAATCAGTCCAAATATGTCACTAGTCACAATAAATGATAGCCAATCTGACAGTTATTAAAACCCATCAGGGTTGAGCTGGTCGTGGTGGCACACACCTGTTATCCCAGGTGCTTGGGAGAATGAGGAAGGACTATGCAAGCTCAAAGCCAGCCTCAGCAACTTTGCTAGTCCCTGAACAACTTAGCGGGACCTTGTCTCAGAATAAAAAATAAAAATGGACTGAGGATGTGGCTCAGTGGTTAAGCACCCCTGGGTTCGATCCCTGGTACAAAAAAAAAAAAAATCCAGCTCTTTGCTGTTATTAAATGCACACACATACATAAGGGCCCAGAAAGGTAGAAAATAAAGTAGAATTTAAGACAGAATTGCTTTATAATCCTAAAAGACCAAACTCCTAGGATAATAAAGCAACTTTATACTGTTAGAATTCTATTAAGAAACACAGGAATGAATTTATAAATCCTTTCTCATTGCAGTAGATTTTAAGGCACCTATTTCAAGTTTTGGTAAAACAAGTAGAATTGTGGAAAAAAACCTAGAAATTTATACAAGCAGTTAATAATCTTTTGTGTGTGTGTGTGTGAGGGGCTGGGGTGGGGTGGTGGGGATGGAACCCAGGGCCTCACTTATGCTTAGCAAGCACTCTACCACTGAGCTACAATCTCAGCTGCATATGGAACTTCTTCCCAAGAATGAAGACATTCACAATCGCCTAAGAATACATGGAATGTGTTTTTTGTTTGTTTGTTTGTTTTTTAAATAAGTGACCACGAGGGGCTGGAGCTGTGGCTCAGAGGTTATAGCACTTGCCTGGCATGTGTGAGGATGATGCAGGCTCAAACCCCAGCACCACATACACAAAGAAGTGTCAAAGCAACTAAAGCCACAGGAAAAACTAAATAAAGTTGATTCTCTCTTGCTCTCACTGTCTCTCTCACTTAAAAAAAAAAAAGTGACCACAGTTAAGGCATATATTGTACACTGACTATGATGCACTTAAGTTAGAAGTCAGTAATAAAAGCAAATTAAAAATAACTCTGCCTGTGGACGTTTAAAAAAACATACTTCTTAATAATATATAAGTCAAATAAAAATTATAGTGAAAAAATGAAAATGGAAATTTAAAGTACTAAAAACAGAACAGTAATTTAAAGAAACCCCACATTTCCACGCTTATATGGTGGAGTGAAAGTGACACTTAAAGGAAAATTTATAGTCTTAATACTTATGTTAGGAAATGAGAAAAGCTAAGTACTGATGAATTAGATATCTAACATGAGAAGATAACCAAAAACAGACAATAGATAAAATCAAAGAACATAGGAGGACAAAAATTTAAACATACGATAAAGGTGATCAAAGGGTAGATTCTTTGAAAAGATTAATATTAAACCCCTGGTAAGACTGATCTAGAAGAAAAGGCGTTGTCACAAGAAATATTAGGAATGAAAAAAAAAAAGAGACTTAGCTACAGATCCAACAGAAATTAAAATAGCAATAAAAAATACTGTGAACAACTTTGTAACAATAAGATTTAAAGCAGAAAAGGACAAATTCCTACTAAATGTATCCAACAAAAGGTAAATATGTGAAGAGTGCCATCACTGAATTAATTGAATAGGCTTTTTAAATCCTCTCACAAATAAAATACTAAGCACAGATGATTTTATAGGTTAATTTTATCAAACAAAGAACAGATTATTCTGTTTTGCAGATTTCTAGGAATTAACAAGAGAGGCCAGTACTACCATACTACCTGAGTCTGTTTTGTTTCCGTGATAAAGTAGTTGAGACTAGGTAATTTATAAAGAATAGAGGTTTATTTAGCTCACAATTATGGAGACTTCGTTGATTAAAGGAGAAAGCCATAGATGTAGAACCCTCATTTATAAATCAGAAACGTCATGGAAAGCCAAGATTAGAGGGGAACTTTCAAAACATTAGAAGAACTCTATTTAAAGTCAATAGTAAGTCAGTATGTGTGTGTCCATACACACGCATGGATTTGTGTGGGCACGTGTGTCCATTGTTTTAGACTGATGGTGTCAAGCAAGGTCTGAGGGAAAAGAGGAATGGAGAGTGACTGCTAATGGGGTACAGTGTTTCTTTGGGGAAAGATGTAAAAAAATATTCTGGAGGGGCTGGAGCTGTGGCTCAGCAGTTAACGGTGCTTGCCTGGCACGGGTGAGGACACAGGTTCAAACCCCAGCACCACGTACACAACGAAGTGTCAGAGCAATGAAAGTCATGTGAAAAACTAAATAAAATTGACTCTCTCTCTCTCTCACGATCTCCCTATCTTTTTAAAAAAAAAAAAATTCTGGAACTAGATGTTAGTGGTGGTTGTACAACCCTGTGAGTATATTAAAAACCACCGAACTGTACACTTTAAATGTGAATTTCATGGTATGTGAATAACATTTTTATTGGGCTAAGAACACTTAACATTTCTAAATGTACAATACTGTATTAACTACAATTAGGTAAAATGTTGTACAGCCAATCTCTAGAACTTATTCATCATGCATTACTGAAATCTTCCACTTGTTGATTAGAGACTTTTTATAAAGAAGATCAAGGAAAAAATTAAAGATTTATATGAAAATCAAGATATTGATTATGTCTGAGAGGCAGGGGGAAAATATAGGTAAATATAGCAGAATTTGCATTGTTCTAGTTCTTAAGTTATTTGTTTACAGGCAAATTGCATTTCACTGTAAGAGTATGCTGCAGATATTTTTACGCATATAACATATAATGTAAACTTTAAAAGAAATGTGTGGGGCTGGAATGGTGGCTCAGCAGTTACGGCGCTTGCCTGCCATGTTGAAGTACACAAGTTCAAACTCCAGTACCATGTACCCAACGAAGTCTCGGAGCAACAAAAGCCACATGAAAAACTAAATAAAATTGATTCTCTCTCTGTCTCTCTGTCTCTCTCTCCCTCCCTCCCTCCCCCACTCCCTCTCTCTTAAAAAAAAAAAAATGAAAAAAGAAAGAAATGTGTGACTTGCAATAGCTGGCCATGACCGCTGGTGGCCATGACAGGGCTCTGGATGCAGCTGTGCTGACTCCTGGTGGCTGAGAGGTGAAGGGCAGCCAGGGCGGCTTGATGGGGGCCTGGGGAAAGTCACTCTCAGAGCAGAGGCCAGGGGTTCAGGCCACCGCCAATCTCTTCCTATGTGGAAATGAGCAGACTGCCTTGGGCCTTCCTGAGGCAAGTACCTCTCCTGTCTCTGGCTCTACAGCACCATCCTTTAAGTGAGGAATGTGACTACTGAAATCTGTAACTGGCCCTGCGTTCTGCCTCTGCCCAGGTGGCTCATTCTGAGGCCACCCACCAGAGGTCAGGAATGAATGAGCTTTAGAGCAGAGCTCTCAGCACCTCCTGGTGAAGGAGAAGCCAGGACAGTCTGGAAACCAGTCTCCAAGTTCCCTTTGTTAATCGAGTCACCTTTGGAGATTTTGGGGGTTTTTTGTTTTTGTTTTTTTCAAGAAAGAAGGACAGTGAGAGAGAGAGAAACTCAATTTTTATTGAGTTTTTCACATGACTTTAGTTGCTCCGATGCTTAGTTGTGTACATGGGTGCTGGGGTTTGAACCCATGTACTTGCTCATGCCAGGCAAGCACTGTAACCACAGAGCCACTGCTCCAGCCACCTTTGGAGATTTTGAACTAAAGTCTCTGGGAAGAGTTGACTTGGACTTGTCAGAGGAGGAGCATGAAGGGCCAGGAGAGCTGTCCTTGGCAGAGAATCCAGGGAACAGCACCTCCACACACACACATACTGGCTGAACAAGAGGGACATTGATTTACTGGCCCTCTCTAATCTGATACAAAGAAAAATTTGCAAATGGGGTGTTGATTGTGGAAACCAGCCCAGGAAGGCCCACATCTTAATGAATTAGAGATTGGCACACAAGGGGGTGGCCTGGAGAGAAGCACACTGATGAGATCCTCTCCAAAGTGCTCATGATTTTACGGCATCAGCTCTGGGGCGGTGGCAGTGGAGGAGTTACTCAGCTCCCTAGGCTCTGGGCCTGCTGAGAGCATCAGGTCCTTGGCCTGCAGGACAGGGTAGTTGTGGTAGCTCCTAATTGTTCTAATTCGATTGTATTAATTGAATCTGTGCGCGCAGAGCATTTTATAAGAGTCTGATGAATGTCACCTGCTTCAGTATAGGTGGTCCGAACTCTCCCAGGTCATGAGAGCTCAGAGTGCAGCTGGGAGTTGGGCTTGGCCTGAGTCCAACTGATGGTTCTAGGGGTCTTCTCCAGTCCAGGGAATAATATCTCTCTCTCTCTGTCCCCAGACGCCATGGAGGTAGTGCTGATCTGTCTCTGCAGCCTATTGGCCCCCTCGGTCCTGGCCAGTGGTAAGTACCATCTAGGACTTGGCTGTGCCAAGATGGCAGCTGCAGCTCTTTCTGGTGGAAGACCCTGGCCTTTTGAGTCATGAGGGTTTGGGGGCTCTCAGGACCTTCATAACTGTTCAGAGGCTCCTCCCTTTAGTCAGCAGAGAAAGCCTAGGAAAGTGACCATAATCCAGTCCATCTACCTCTCCCCCACTGATCTGGCTGGCTCTGCTTTTAAGCTCTCACAGTCCCCTTAGGATTCTGTAGACTTTTAGCCTGAACCTTAAAAGATGTCTACCTCCTCATCTGGACCATAGTTAGCCAGTTCTGGCATTCCATGGTCTCAGTGTCCCCATCTGTCATGAGACGATGCCTTTGGGAGATGTTGCAGGAATATAAAAGAAGTGCTAAATGTAGGACATACTGGGCTCTAGCCTAGCCTGTGGCCTCAGGTTGACCCTGGCCCCTCCACTCATGCATCTCTAGTATGTTTGCTTCCTGGGAATCTCTACGGGAACTGAGATAGATCTCTGAAGCCAGGTGAGGTATTCCAGGATGTACTGCTGTCTTCCTCTTGACCACATCTGTTTCCTTTTGCAGCAGCTGAGCAGGAGAAAGAAAAGGACCCTTTTCACTATGGTGAGCAGCCTCAGCAGCCCTGGGTATGGGGAGTCGGGAAGTGGTATGTGGCCTCATCCAGGGAGGGGGCGTGCTCTCCTGTCCTGCCCCTTCTCCATCTCTTATCTCTGGTTCCTTTGGCAGATTACCAGACCCTGAGGATTGGAGGACTGGTGTTTGCTGTGGTTCTCTTCTCAGTTGGGATCCTCCTTATCCTAAGTAAGTTTGTACCTTGTTTACTGTGGCTGCTAAGCAGGTGGGGACAGGGTAAAGGAAGGCCTGGCCTTTCTGCGAGAGGGAAGGAGACTCTCTGCCCTCCGTGTTATCTCTGAGACCTAATACTGATTTGTGCACAGTGGGGCGGGGGGTCAGTAAAACAGTGCTCAGTAAAAACAGTCAAGCATGAACAAAGACAATGTAGATGAAGACAGGCATGGATAAGAAGAATGGACAGGGTGGCTCTCCCAGTCCTGTGTCCGTTGAGCAGAGCAGTCACAGGAGAAAGGAGACAGGTGTTATCCCCAGTGGGCACCAAGGGATGTACCTCTGTGTTTGTTTTTCCCACGTGAGCTTGGTTTTCAGAGTGCACAGGTACATGATCAAGTGCATGATGGTACCGTAGCCATCTTCTAGCTGTTGAATGTATGACCTTGGCCTTGGAGGAACCCTACTCCAACCTAGGACTGCTGCATACAGCTGTACCAGGGTGCACTACCAGGTCTAGGGACCATTTACCCAGCATGTAGCCTGTGTGGACTCAGGGCAGCTGTTCTGTGGCCAGGCCAGCTGCATGACCTTGGATGGTTTCTTTGCTTTTCAGGTCGCAGATGCAAGTGCAGTTTCAATCAGAAGCCCCGGTAAGGATGCTGTGCCCATGGCTACCTGGGTGACACTAGGAGGGACCAGGAGTGGCCTCTGGTGTGTGACTTAAATGGGGTTCTCCTGGATTCTTGTCTCAGAAAGAGAATGTGTGCATAGCGGGTGTGGGGTTATAAATTTGAGGATTGCCAGGAGACTTGGGGGCAAAAGAGAGGACAAAACATTGAGGCTTGGCATCTGGTGTGTGGGGGAGGGGAGGTGGGCAGGAAGGTGCTGGGACCTTGTCTGGAGCCCTTGAAACAGCTGGGCTTGGGAGAAGGAAGAAGAGGGCCTCGTGGTTTCTCTTGAGGTCCAGGTCCTTATATAGGACTTGAGATGCTGTCCCTGCCTCTCATCTCTCTGCAGGCTCTTTGAGCTGCATGGACACCTGACCTTCCTTTCTTCCCACATTGTCATACTCCGCTAATCCACCACACTGGCCAAGGGTGACTCTGGACCTCAGAAGCCCAAATTCCACTCCAGGGCACACCCAAACCCCAGTGTGGCCCTGGACCACCCTTCCTAGGAGTTAGTTATCTTGGGGACGGACACTAGAGGTTACTTGTAAGTTCTCTTTGACTCTGTCCTCTTCAGTCCCCACTTCTCTCTCCACCCCCATGTAGAGAGTGCTCAGAGGACTTGGAGGGGACAGGTCCAGGTGGCCCTGCTCTAGCCAGGAGATTGGTGGTGCTCTCTGGCTTTGTGTGGAGTCCTTTGACAGGGCTGTGTCTTGTTCTCACAGGGCTCCAGGGGACGAGGAAGCCCAGGTGGAGAACCTCATCACTGCAAATGGTAACCATCCAAGACCACCTGCCCAGATGGGACAGAGGGGACAGAAGAGGGTTGTACGGCCCAGGAGGGTCTGTTGGCAGGTGCCATGGCTCCCTTAGGGCCCGCCAGGCAAGCTCCCATAGTGACAGGAGAGGACTCTCCAGGGCCTCTGTGACATTGCTCCTTTACCTGTGCCAAACAGGCTGCTACTAATGATAGTGGTCACAGAGCATCTGCTTTATGTCAGGCACAGAACTTGTCTCATTTAATCTGAACTTGGCCTCAGGGAGGCGGGCATCACTACCCACAGCTTATAACCCAGGGCCCAGGAGCCCAGGTTCCTGTAACCAGCAAGTGTCACATACAGAAATCACACCCAAGTCTGTGTCTGGGACTCCTATGTGTGGGGTGGAGGTGCAGTTTCTGCATGGGGTTGCTCCTGGTTGAGGGTCCTTGTCTATACCCATCTGTCTGTCTTTCCAGCAGCGGAGCCCCAGAAAGCAGAGAACTGAGGAGCGGCCTCCAGCAGAAAGGTGAGCTGCTCTGTGCCTGGGTCCTTCACTGTCCCCATCACTGTCCTCACTGAGCCTGGAAAGGGCCATCAGATGGAAGTCCTGGGCTAGCTTTCCCAGTGGACAGTTCCTGCTCCAGGGAATCCTTTCAGGGGTACAGAAAGGACAATGGGACATTCTAGTCCCAAAAACTTTGATGTGTCCAGCACCTGCACCCAGGGAACATTCTGAATCAGTTTCCACCTGGCCCAGACATTGGTCTCGTAGGGCGCTGTCCTAGCTGCCACCCAGGCATGACTTGGGAAGGACAGAGTTAGTGAAATACTCCCAATATCAGCAGCATGAAGGTAATGGCTTTTGAAATGGGTCAGAAAAGGCCACTTTTCTTTTAAACACTTTATTATAAAACTTCCCAAACCTGCTCAAAAGCAGGGCAAATAGTATATGACTCCCCCACCCCCATGTTGCTTTATTACTTCTCAACATTTGGGGACGCAGGAGGGAGTGTCATGACTGGTAACTGCCTTCCAGTCTTCACACTAATGGGCTCACACATGGCCTCTCGGGAGCCTACCAGAAGTGGACAGGACATGTGACCAAGGTCACAGAAAATAGCCGTTTGGTTATTAGGTGACAGGCTGGACCTTCACATGGGTGTCTGTGGCTATAGGTTAGTGCTGTCCCACTACTCCCTCTGTCCAGTCTGTGTCCCTGAAATACACTAGGGCAAAAGAGCCAGTCTTCTGTCAATTCACTTCTGCCCACCCCTCCCCACCACATGCAAACAAACTTCAACAGACCGGTACATAACTTTATCCTAAAGTTTAGGTTCAAAGAGATTTTCTGCATAATGAAACACAGATACCGCCTGCGATTCTTAACGCGGTGTTCCTGTGCACCTTCCTGTTGCATCCGTCTTTGGGATGGGGCTTTTGAAGGCAAGTGATCCTCCCAAGCTGGCAGGGGGAGGTCATAGATCACAGCCCAGGAGGCAGGCGTCCACCCCAGGGCGTGCGTTCTGTCTGCTGGGACAGTGTGGAAGGCTTGAAGGAGGCAGCCTCAAAATGGAACATCTTCTCTTTTTTAAAAAACAAGGTCTTTCTCAAACACTCTCCTAAGCCTCAGGTCTGGGAGTAACAGTGGTGGTGTTGTGGTAGTATGGCTTGTTCTCCCCGTTGTCCAGGTCACAGTCCCCTGGGAGAGCCGTCCCCTGAGGTCCAGCGGCTCCGATGCCTTCGCCACCTTTCTTTTTCTCTCAGGCTTGCCCTCACTTCACTGGAAAGTGGGGCTTTGACGACCATCATCTTGGAAATTTCGGTGGGCAAGGGGGATGTGCTGTGGTGAGAGAGGAACAGGTGAGAACACCTGGAAGGAGTCAGAGTTCAGTTTTAATTTCAGTTCTCTCCCTCCTCAGCCTCCAGAACCTGAAGGCAGCTGCTCCAACCTTTAGATGCAGATGTTGAGGCTTCAGAAAGCCGGCCACTTCAACAACAACCCTTCCCCAGGAGAAGCCAAGAACTTGTGTATCTCTTGTGCCCTTCCTGTCCCCACTAACCCTGGTCCTCTTCGTAATGCTTTGTAGTGATGCAGCGAACCCTGGCTCCCCACCCCCTGCAGCCTGTGGTTTCCTCCACCTGGTGTGTGTGTGTGTGTGTGTGTGTGTGTGTGTGACTCCAGTCTTCGTGGCTACACGTTGGCGGCTGGTATTGTATTCATGAACTGTGTAGACTCACTTTCCCAGGCAGGGGCTAAGCCATGTTGCCATCAGCTCCTCCCTGTGGCTTTCTATCCTCTCCTGCTCCCTGGAGTCTGCTTTTACCCTGAGAAACCAATCCCTTCTCTTGATTTTGGGGGTGAGGGCTGAGTAGATGCCTGGGCAGGAGTCCCCAGCTCCCAACTCTCCTGGGACCGGAAGGTCTGTATTGTCTTCATCATTGCTCCTCGCAGACTCTTCAGTCGTTTGCAGGAACCTCACTCCTGTATTCTACCCTGACCAGGGTCTGTCTGGAAGGCGTCTTAGCAGTTAGATATGGGAAGAAGTTGCTGGTGAGCCCAGTGTCACTGTCAGGCAGGATCCTCCTTTCCAAGGCCATTTTCCTCTTGGGGCCTTCATCCTGAAGCCCCCATCTGCCCCTCCCTTTTGCAGAGCACCCAGGGATGCCAGGCCCAGGGCTTCTATTCTGCCCCTGGGGAATGTGCCCCTTGCATATTTTCTCAGCAATAACCCCAGGGGCTCTGGAACCCTCTTGCCCTCTCCTACCTAACCTGCTTCTGCGATTTCAGCCTGGGCTCAGACTCCCCTCCTGAAGTTGGGTCACTGGCAAGTGACAGCTGAGGGGTTCCCATTCTCTTGGGGCCATCATGTGGGGATGGGTTGGGCAGTGGGGAAAGTAGGAGGTCTTTGCTTCTCTGCCCAGGTCCCCTGGGTCAGCAGCAGGAACAGCTCCTGCATCCTTTCTCTGCCTGTTGATCAGAATGTGAGTGTTGGAGTGATCCCTGAGACCGTAACTGTGCTGCAGGTTAGAGACCCAGCAGGCGGAGCAAGGGCAACAAGTTGAAGGTCACACAAGTGGAAACTCTGCCCGGTCCTGCCCGACCTGTCCATTGCGTTTGTGGAAACTAACCAAACCGTGCTGCGTGACCAGGACCGCTGTTTTCTGTCTTGTGATCTATCCTCTCAACAAAAAGAAAGAAATAAAACATCATTGTTTCCTAGTGCTCCGAGGTGCATTCCTTTCTGTGGAAGAACTTGAGTGTTTGTAGGACTTTGGAACTTAAAGGGATAAAGGGAGCCAGACCTTGGTTAGGGGAGGAAGTCAAGGCTGGAGAGCCAGCCAGGGAAGGGGGTTTATTTCAGCTGCTTTGACAGGTGGTCTCTCCCTTCCCCTTCTGACCTGCTCCTTCACCGTCCTCTGTCCTCCTCCCTGTTAGGTAGCACTTGACCTAGGTCGCATATGTTTTGATAATCACAGGAAGCTTTAAGTATGTTGTGTTGGTAACAGTGACTGATTCAACCAGCAGGCCTCAAGGGGTAGTCGTCAACCCCTCGGAGGGCCACAGAAAATCGAGGGACACCTTGATCTGGTTCAGACAGTGGAGGAGTGCCTTCTCTCTTGTCTTTCAAATGGGTAAAACTCATCCTGGAAGATGGCAGTAGTGGTGAAAGAGCCAAGAGGCTTCTCAAGAGTTCCTGAGAGTGACCCTGACAAATCTTGGCTGTTGCTTAGCAGCAGATAGGAACAAGGTCAGTTTTGAACAACTTGGTTTTAAATACCTGGCAGGAGAATATAACTGAAGCCCAGTCCTACGTGGACATTTAGGAGAGACAAAGACTTGCCGGCTCTCTCAAAAGTAAATAAAACTGAGAGGTTACACAGCTAAAGGAAATCTCTCTACCAGACAGGGATAACACTAATGAAAAAGCTGTTTTACAGAATCAGATGGCATCTTAGCTTGAGGATGCCTAAGCCATTGTAAAAGCTAAATATTCTGTTTCTAGCAACTTTGCTAATGACTCCAAAGTTTTAAATGGTACCCACTCAAGATTTAAATAAGTCACTATGTCTTATTAGAAAACTGTGTCTGCATAGTTTTCAGGGAATGGCTAATAACACTGGTTACTTTTATGCTAATTACTTACAGAAAATAATGCTTTGCAATCTTGTTTATTGTCTTAACATGAATCCTGCATGGACAGTGCCTTGTCCAGTGACCTGCCAATACCCTCATGGACCTCTGAGCTGCCCTGATGCATAAGACGCCTAGAGTCCCTTAAGCTTGGATGGTCATGGTAATATGACCCTCCATAGAGTTGCTCCCTACTGCTACCGAGGCCCCCTAGCTAGACCCTCTGGAGGGTATCCTTGACTGATACAGCCAATGCCTACCATCAGCTCGAGGAAGCCAGAGCCATCATTCCCCTTTTTCCTGACAACAGTCAAGGACCTTTCCAGAGGGGAATTGAGCAGAAGATAGATTATCTGTAGGCAAATAGAAATGGGGACCTCGGAGAATTGGATTCCACCACCCCAGTTAAAATCCTGGGCTAAAACCTTTTTGTGTTTGGCTGCCTGAATGGAAGGCCCATGCTTGCTTGGATGCCCAGCTCCTACGCTTGGCAGGAATATCCTGACCAACTTCAGTGCCTCCATTTGTTTTAATTCCCACCATAGCTCCCCACACTCTTCTGCCTTCTCTAGCCTCCGATGCTGACCAGATGCTTTTCCTCATCTTCTAATAGCCCTCAGTTCTCTCTGAGGTGTCAACCACAGTGTGAGAAACCTCCAAGTTCACTGTGGCCACCCACCACATTCCCATTCAAATTTCCCTGCAAGACCCTGCCTTCAGCCAAAACAAGTGTCTCCTATCGCCTCTCCAGCTGCCTCAACAATAACCAGTGAATCTTCTTCCTCTGTGGAATTAACACATCTGTTTACCCACTAACTGGACAGAACTTGCCTAGCTCCCTTTCTCTTCCCAATTCTTTGTATAATTATTGGCCTTGCCATCGCCTTCCCAGTTTTGACCGTTCACCTCCTTTGTATGAGAACCATCGACTCTAGGCCTGATCAGAGGGTCAATAACATCCCTCTGCTGAGCTCCATTAAGATTAGTCAGAATGGCAGTCCTCAACCATGCCCCTTCTCAGTAGGA
This sequence comes from Aplodontia rufa, assembly GCA_004027875.1. Lineage (NCBI taxonomy): Eukaryota > Metazoa > Chordata > Mammalia > Rodentia > Aplodontiidae > Aplodontia > Aplodontia rufa. The sequence continues at coordinate 260,518 of PVKS010000028.1, read as the reverse complement.
AGTAGTTAAAGATACATTGGCCACTCCTTTTCCCATCATCCCTTTCTTATCAATTAAAAAGAAAAAGTCAGGAATGTAAGGTAGAACTTGACCTAGGCAATGCCATTTTGAACAAGAACCCATCTTAGAACAAAGACCATCTCAAGGTCCCTCCAAGCCACCTATCCCTAAACCCCATTAGATATTACTCCACAATGATGCAAAGAAACCCTACACACTCCATCGCCAAAAGGAAGGACGCCTCCCTGACCTGGCAACACCCTAATCCCCCCAGACAGGAAGCGAAGATGGCTCTTGCTCCCCACTGGGGTCCCCTCCACAGGCTTGTCTGTAGTACACCTATTACCGTTGGGGTGCTCTCTCTCCCTTCTCTCTTTTTTCTTCATTCACTTCTTTCCTTGCACGGCCCACCTCTTCCCCAGGTCATGGGCTCAGGCCGCTCCCCACAGCAGAACCTGTACACCATGCCCTGCCTTGGAGGGGGAAGAGGATGCCACAGTGGCTTCACCAACTCTCACTGACCTGGAATGAAATGCTCTCTTTGGTCAGATCTGGGGACACTAAGGACTTTAAGAGGATGGGCAAGTGTGGGTCACTGGGTTATGTCAAAGCCTCTGCCGCATCTTTCTCTGACCTGATGCCCCCTGCCCTCACGTGCTGAGGTGGATTGAGCCCCTTCTCTGTGCTTCTGTCTCTCTTGTCTCCTACCTGCATCTTCACACATAACTCTGTATCCTGGACCCAAACTGCAAAGGTCAGGGTCATCCTGTCACGATGCTAGTCAGCTATGACGAGAGGGGCCTGGCTTCACCCAGAGCACCCTCCCAAAGACATTTCAGGTTTTAAATCCTGTTGGTCAAACAAACACAGCTGTAAAGATTCCTCTTGGAGGATGCCCAGAACATCATAGGGTCTCAAGAAAAACTTCAGGGTCTGGAGCGGTGGCTTGGCAGTTACGGTGCTTGCACAGCATGCACGGGTATGCGGGTTCAGACCCCAGAACCCGAGAACACAGCTAAGTGTCAGAGAAACGGAAGCCATGTGAAAAAAACTAAATAAAAATTGATTCTCTCTGTCTCTCTCTCTCTCACTATCCTTCTCTCTTAAAAAAAAAAGAAAGAAAAAAATAAAGAAGAAAGAGAAAGAAAGAAAGAAAGAAGAAAGAAAGAAAAAAAGAAAGAAAGAAAAAGAAAGAAGAAAGAAAGAAAAAGAAAAACTTCATAGCCTGGGTCAGGATTCTGTGAGCTGTTTTGAGCCACAGGTGTGAGGGACTCAGCCAGGCCCAGCCACTCACTTCCTGGCCTCCCCTAAACCTGCTTGGGGCCTTTTGCTGTCTTGATTTCTCATCTATCCTCCATCCTTCAGGTTTCTGAAAGACTGAGTTCAAAGTTAAGTTTGCCAGCCCAGTGATCATGGCAGCTGAAAAATCTCTAGTCACGAGTTTGCTTGGTCAATAAGCTAAAGACCGTTGTTCACAGAACACTCGGGGTGGGAGTTCACAGGCCTGCAGCAGTTTCAGAGAACAGCCACAGAGACCCTTAGAGGCCCCAAGTACCTCGCTCAGATGCCATTAAAAATAAACTACAGGAGCCTGGAGTGGTGGCTCAGCGGTTATGGCACTTGCCTGGCGTGCACAAGGATGCCCCAGCACCTTCACCCCAGTACCACGTGCAGGCTGAAGTGTCAGAATAATGAAAACCAGATGAAAAGCTAAATAAAATTGATGGCTTCTCTCACCCTCATTGTCCATCTCTCGCTTAAAAAAAAAAAAAACTACAAAATAAGGGTAAGGAAGTCCAACGGGGAGGTTATGACCTTTCTCAACTGCACTGATAAAAGGAAGTAGGAGTCTTTTTTTTTATTATTTTTAAGAAAGAGGGGACAGTGTGAGAGAGAGAGAAGCAATTTTTATTGAGTTTTTCGTGTGATTTCTGTTCCTCCGAGACTTCCTAGTGTACATGGTGCTGGGGTTTGAACTTGCATTCTCGCGTATGCCAGGCAAGTGCTGTAAACGCCAAGCCACTGCTCCAGCCCCAGGAAGTAGGAGTCTTCACTCTAGCATATGTGTAAATGGTTCTCCAAATTTTGCCAGGGTTCCAGCACCCAGCTTTATTCTAACAGCAGGACAGTCCCGTTTTGCAGATTCTTTCTGATACATACATTTGAGACACACAACTGGCAGATGGAGGAACTAGGGTGGAGCCAGGTTGTCTCCACAGTGCTGTAAAGCGCCCCACATGACCCCGCTCCGTCCATCTGCACAAGAGTCTGTCTGTAGAAGCTGGCATTCGGACAAAAGGAGGGGTGATCTGATGGTTCATGTGACCTCATTTGCATTATGACCCTTCAGGGGCATCAGTGAGCTGGACTGTTCCACAGAAGTCCATGCAGGAAGTGAGTAGTCTGGACAGAAGACACATAAAGAACAAAAAGACTAATGATCCCAAATGGTAATAATAAGATAATAACAGCAGCGAACACTTATTGGGCACTTGTCATGTGTAGTCTAGAGGCTTCCTGTGCACCAACTCACTCAAAACTCACTTCTACACAGAGGGAAGGAGCCCGTCTGCATTCTCCCGGCCTGCGGGCACAAGGAGCTCGTTTCTACTTGGGATTTGGTTGAATATGGTTAATGTAACTTGGCTGAGTGGGAAAGCTGCCATGGCATGCTGTGCCATTTCCCAGAAATGTATGCCAAGTCTTCTAGTCTCAGTGACCTCAGTCAGGGTCCTGCACATTTCACCTTCCAGCAACTCCCTGTGTCCCCCTGTGAATTTGATTCAAAGATATTCAAGTCTCTTTGCATGGAGGTTTTTAACACCACTGTAAAAATAGGTCAGTTTGCCTTCTGGGTCCCCTCTCTGAATTTTTTGCAGATTGTTGATTTTTGAACTTGCCAGATTGTTCTTAGAAGAATCTGCAGTGTGCAAACAGCAGACAGGGCAGGTGGATGAGGGGGATACCAAGCTCATGCACACTCCAAGGTCACTGGATGCTTGTCCCCTCCTTCCAGGAGGGAGGGCCCTGCTTCCCGAGATCACAGGCTGGCAGGGGTGACTGGCAGGACCGGATGTGGCAGTGGGGGGGGGGCTCTCCAGCTCTGTCTGGTTCACCCCACCTCATCCCTGGCTGCTCTGCTTTACCCAGGGCCCAGGAGTGAAAGAGAGGTCACGTGTGTTTGCAGGAGCCAGGGCAGGAGCTTTGGAAATACCTGTCTCCAGGCCACAAAGAGAAGGAATGGTCACTTCCTGCCATTAGTGTGATTCATTGCTGTCATGCCTGAGCTCCAGGGGGGCAGAATCAGCCAGCTCAAGCCAACCAGCTATTGATTTTATGGAGCCAGCCCCAGCCCCGTGGTTGGTTGCACAACAGCGGGCACCTGTCAAGGCAGTGACAGCAGGACGAGGTGATGCTGTGACCAGATGTCCCCAAAGGCTCAAGGTGGTGGGGCTAGAGGGCGTGGGCCCTCCTGTACTGTCCAGAAGAGCAGGCTCCTGCCTCTGAGTCCATGTGCCTTCTCTTCTCTAGCCGTGCGAGCTTCACAGACCCCGGCTGCTCTCAGTCTCCTTCTTGCAGTGTGAAGGGAGAGCTGGGCCTCAGGCTAGCTGTGTGGCTCTGGGAAAGTCACTAGAGCCTCAGTGTCCTCAACGGCAAAATGGGTTCATCTGCATCTTCTTGTTACCTCCAGGGATTAAAACAATACCATGGAAAAGACTGAGAATCTTACATGCAGGTACCAACATCGACATCATTATCCACCATTATCATTATTGATTTCCTTATGGCCTCAGATAGGGGACTCCTATCTGTTAGAGCTGGGTTCAGTGGCAGGCGTGTCCCATCTCACCTGCAGTTTCCATGCTCTATGAAACAGTGGCCACAGAGGCTGCCTAGCTGAGTTGCTGGGAAGGGTGAGGCAGATCTTTGGAACTCTCCGGAACCATGAAAGGGACAGGATTATTGCTAAGTAAAAAGACACAAATGATGAAGAGATGCTGTGGCCTGGTCCTCCCAGAGGCCTATGATAGGCTTTGCAGTTTGTGCAATAAATGAAAAGAATGACCACAGAGCCACAGGAGAGCCGTTGGAGTCACAGCCGCAGGATCCAGAAGCAGCGGAGGGCTTGCTGGAGGCTGTGAAGATGAGGAGGGGTGTGGCTGTCAGAGGGGAAGGGCGGCTGCTGCAGACAAATGGCCTTGGTTCCAGTCAAGGCCGGGCAGGAGTTCTGAAAAAAGTCAGGAACACATTTCTCTCCAGGGTATTCGCTGTGGGAGAGGTGGCTGGAATGGGTTTGACCTTGTCACCAGCTGGTGACTTTGACTCTTAGAGAACATTGCCCTTTGGCAGCTCCCAGGACCTTTGTGCCCCATAGCTCAGGCCATCTTGAAGCCAACACTTGAGGAATGGACCCTCGGGGGCCCACCTCCTTCCTCCCAGCCCCACCTTATAAGACCCCAGGGGCCTGGCATGTGTAGGCACAGCAGGAGAAGGGCCAGCGCGTCACAGATGGTGCCTAGACGAGCCACCACCTTCCCTGCCCGGAAGCCACACATGCCATGCACCTGGCTTCTCACTCCTGCCTCCTCAAAGCTCCATGTTAGCTGTCAGCCAAAAGCTAAGAGGAATTGATTTGCGGGCCTGGAGTTCAACGCGTGGACTCTGACACGCGGTCCCTGCAAAGCCCAGGGCAGGCGGAACTGGAAAGTCCCATCTTGGGAAGGCCTCCTCTCTGATGGCTCCTTTGAGCATCAGAGAGACCAAGGTCAGCTGGATGTGCCAGCCTGTTACCTCCTACCAACCCAGCGATGGCCACCCTAAGCTGCTGCTGAGGCTTAAAAGGCAGGGGACAAAGGAGCGCCTACGTGGAGACAGAGGGGACCGAGGCAAAATGGCAGGAAGCATTGTCCCTTTGGCATGACAGTGCTGAAGCAGGGACCCAGGAGTGCAGCCTACCTCTCTCCACTTCCTGAAGACTCCCAGGTCATGGGTCTTGGAGGGAGCACAGCCAGGTGCCCCTGTGTGGCTCCAACCTGAAACAAGCTAAGAGGGAGGACTGGGGGTCTCTGCCCACCTGGTCCTTCCTGGGACTAAGGCAGAGAAATGTCCCCACCCCAGCTGGCCCCAACACCCTGAAAAGATGAAGGACAAGAACTGAGGCCAGACTCAGCAGGGAGAGGCTGTGCTGCTTGGGTTTGTCTGGGGAGAAGAGGAAGGCTGGGACATGATGGTGGCTGGAGGGGCCTTCTGGAGGGTCAGGGAGGGAGGATGTTTTCAGGAAGGCTGCTACATAGGTCACTGGCTGGGGACTGAGCCAAGGGAAGGGATTGCAGGGAGCATCCCTGTCCCCTGGGCCAGTGGGGGCTGTCACAACCTTCTTTGGCCAAGAGCTTTATCTATATCACCTCTTTCTACAGTGACCCTGCAAGGTAGGTGGTTTCCCATTTTACAGATGGCAGAAGGACATCAGACAGATGTCCTTCCCCAGGCCCACATAATCTGAAGAGCAGGGTCAGGCTGCAAAGGGATTTAAGCCCCTGAGGGTCTGGGTGCCTCTTTACAAAGAGACATGGGGAGGAGATGTTCTAAACTAGGGGTGGAAAGGGCTGGGCCCTCTCTGCAGGACAGTAGGATGTCTATAGAGAAGACTCTGTGGCCCCAGCGCCACTTCAGCCCTGATGATGACCTTGGCCAGCCAGGGGAGGACAAGGAAGATGTCTCCAAGGCTTTGGACCCGAGTGAGGAGAGAGGGCGGGACATCTGCCACTCAACCTACACCATCCAGGTTTCAGGCTCCAGGAAGGACCCACGGAGGGGGTTGACAAGAGGATGGTGGGGTGGGGGGACAGGCAGGGTGTGAGAGGAGTGAGAAGTGGACCCCAGGGGAGTCGTCTTCAGGGTTGCAGCACTGACCTGGCTGACAGCCACCATTTGAAGAGAGCACATGGCCGGGCAGGTGGGGCCCGGGAGGAGGGCTGCCCCAGGCCAGCCGGAGGCTCGCTGCACCACCAGCGAACACCTTAGCCTCTCTGGGTGGGACTGATTCATTCATTAAAAAAAAAAAATTAAGTTCCATCATGTGCTGTGCTAGGCACTGGGGATCCAGGAACGAACAAATACACAGGCCCCCGGGTCTCCTGGAGTTTACGTTGTGCTGGGGAGAAAGAGAAGATAAGGAAAATGTTTAAATTGGCAGAAAGAAGGGCTACAGAGAAAAAAAAGGAAAGGAAAGGGGCTGAGAGGGGCTTTGAAGCATTGCGGAGGGTGGTGTGGAAATTTTAGACAGGGATGCCAAGAAGGGTCTCCTGAGCGAGGTCCACACGGAAAGGCCTGAGGACGCTGTGAGTTTAGCCAGCAGCCTCTCAAGCACCAAGGAAGAGAACAGCTCGTGAGAGGTCCTGAGGCAGATGGAGCTCTGGACACCCAGGGGACCAGTATGGCCAGAATGGAGAGATGGCAGGGAGTGGGAGGCTATTCAGAGGGCACTGGAGTGATGACAAGAAAGGCCTTTTAGGACACAAAAGGACTCATACCCTGAGCCCTCCGATTCTGAGCAGGAGAGTGAAGCATTTTGTCAAGTGGGGGCGTTAGATGGGATGGCCTTGGAGACCCTCTCTGTGGGATGCGATGTCTTTCTTGACAGCTTCCAGGTTTGGGAGGGAACTCAAGTTGGGAAATGGGTCCAGTTGAGCTCAGCAGTTTTCTAGATTCCTGAGACTTATGAACCTCTCCAGCTGCCCAGCTTGGCGAATTTCCACTCCACTCTGGGCTCTCTGAATGTGCAGGTTTCCACTGGGGAACACATGACAGGGCCACTGGGATGGCCACTGGGAGGGCCCCAAGCCTCACAATGTGACCAAGAAGGGTATGAGGAGCCTGGAGCCAGGGCTGTCCCAGGGCAGACCTCAACCCACCCAGCGAGGCCCCTCAAGGCCGTCTGGGCATTTCCAGCCCAGGCAGCTCCGCTATGGTGTCATTAGTCCCCCAGCAGGGCAGGAAGCAATGCTAAGGAGGGACACAGAGGCCAGTTGTCCAATGATCAGACCTAGTGCCTCCAAGACTCTGCTGCTCAGTGTCCATGTTAAGGTGATCATGCCAGGGTGGCCACAGGAGCCTGAGGGAGACCTTGTGGTCTGCCTGAGTCACAGTGGCCAGGAAGGTGGGCAGCCCTGCCCTCCCCCATTGCCTCCCCACCCCAGCCCTGTCCTGGGAACCGAGGAAGTATTGCCTTCCAGCTGTGCCTCTCTGACCCAGGGGCAGCCCTCAGAGGCCTCGTTAGGTGCTGGCATCTCTGGTGGAGTCCTCTGATCACAGCCTGTCACATCACCAGTACCCAGGGCTAAGCGAGAAGCCCTGTGAGAGAGGGCGGGGGGGGGGGCGTGTGTGTATGGGAGCAGCTCCTTACTTTGGCTCCAGCTGCTCTGCAGCTCTCTGCCCAACTAGAAGAATGACCTAGGAGGCTGCCACTGTGCCTTAGTCACCAGGACCAACGGAAAAACATCCCCACCCCACCAACGGCACGATACAGGGGGCTGCTGCCAATCCATCCAGTCTCAGGGGATCCCTAGCTTGGGATCTGGAGGCAGGGTACACCAGGGCAAAGAGCAATTGGGTCAGAGGATAAAGATGCAGCCCTTCCCCCAAAAAGGCCCCACAAATCCCCTTGAGTGTCTCCCTCAGCTGCCGGCCCAGTGAGGACTGGGCAAGAGCAGGGACTCCGATGCTGCTGGCTCTGGCCCTGGCCAGTGCCTTCCTGGCAAGTTTCTCTGTTTCAGAGTCCTGCAATCCTTGCCTTAGTGTCAGGACCCCCCACGCCCCCACCACTCCCTGCCCGGGGACAAGGGAGCAGCATAAGAGCTGAGTTTTGCTTGGCTGTATTTCACAGCTTACTCCTCTTCAGGGGCCAGGTGGAAGTCAAAGAACCCCCTACCCCCACCCTCTGTGGATCCCTTGCCCCAACCTGCCCAGACAGGCAAGCACGAGGTAAGGGCACCCTTGCCAGCCCCTCCTCCCTGCCTAGTTGCTTCCAGTCCCAGGGCTCAGCTGACGTGTGGAGGGCGGGAGCCTCCAGACCCCAGGACGTGGCACTTCAAAGCTCTCTTGTGTCCTTGCTCATAGCCAGCAGCTCCTGCCATGGACAGGCAGTACCTAGGTGAGTCCCCCAAGCCCTGTCCCTCCCTGTTGTCTCAGGCTCTGACACAGGTGGCCATCTAATTTCTTTCAACAGCACTCGCCAGTTCCCCAGAAGCATAGGAAAAGCAGAAACAGGGGGAATAGGAGTCTTGGGTCTGCTCGGGTGTACGCAGAGCATCCCTGAGCTATGGGAGCTGGGAAGATGGCTCACCTAGTCTCCTGCTCCTCAGCCTCTCTGCCTGTCCATCCACCTGTCTGCAGGAACCTGGAAGCCAGACAGCTGACTTCAAATCTTGGTTCCCCTAATTCCAAGTGCCTGCCCTCTGGCAAGTCATTTATCTTGTCTCAGACCCTTCCTCCATAAATAGGGCTGATAGCAACACCTTCTTTACCTTAGAGAGTGGAGTGATGATTAAGGAGCTAATTTCCATTAAGCCTTTGGACCAGTACCTTGTAGAGCTCAGAAATACAGTTGTCAAAATTGCTTTCTCTAAGCCTCTGTCTGTCTTCATCCATTTATATCTATCTATCATCTGTTAAACTTTCCACCTATTTTTCATCCCTTATTATTCCAAAATGAACCCATAATGGCTTGCAAAAATAAATAAAATCCACTAAAGTAAAAGGTCTGCCCTGTGAGGGTCACAGCACTGCCCTGGCTGCCTTGATGGGTGTTTGTGGGGAGCACCCACACCCTGAGCTGTAACACAGAGCTAACATGGGGACGGTGCCTGTGAAGAGCCTGGCTGTGGTCCTCTCTTACGTTAGCTCTGCTGTCATCTTCTCAGGATGACTCGCCACTTGGCTCTAACAGCAGAAGAGAGCCGAGTGTGTGTCCCAGCTCCTGATCTGCAGGTCTCCCTGCTCTCTCCATCTCACGCATTCACGTTCATGTTCACTGGAGGGTGGTTGGCTTTCTTATGTTCAACAGCAAGCATTAAACAGAAGGGTATTTCTCAACCAATGCATATACAACCCGTGTACCAGACCCCAAGTTATGTTCTCTGCTGGCGTGATCTGAGTGCTCGCAGCAGCCCTAGGCGCTAGGTGCTGTGCTCAGATGAGGACACTGAGTCAGAAAGGTAAGTAATTTGACAGAGGTCACACAGTTAGCAAGGGGAGGATCCTGAGCATGAACTTGACTGCTGATCCCCTGCCACTGCTTCAGGAGGAGAGGTTCCTTTTAGAAAAACTGAACTGCCCCTGGAGGACACTGACTTCTGGCGGTGGCCCTTTTGAGCATCTGCTCTTCTGGAGGCCAGTTCAACGGACGAGAACTCAAAGAGGACTGTGAGTGCCCACGGAGTACCTACCTGGCACCAGAGTCCCCCAGGAGAAGGTCACAGTGGAGTGGGGAGGCAGCATGGGGACAACATGAGAACCAGTGTTTTATGGCTGCAGGAAGGAAGTGCCAGGGCAGAGGAGGAAAAATGATTCCTTGATTAGTCCATTAGTTGGGGATGGCTGGAGCCTGACTGAGGCAGGAGCCTGTGGAGGCAGCCTTGTGGCAGGAAACGATAACACAGGGCAGGATCTTCCAGGGCAGTGAAGGCCTGGTGGCTGAGCCCTCAAGGGCTGCAGTGGGAGGAAAGCCCTCAGTGCCCTGTAAGAAACACTAGCTGCACAGACGTGTCCACAGGGTTGGTAAGGAGACCACTGCCGGGAGCTCCCAAATGCAGCGTAAGCTGAATGCACTTGAGATTTCCCCTTTCCACCCCACGCCCGGCTGTGGCTTCTCCAGCTGGTGGAAGAATACCGCCAGCCTGACCCTGTGCCTTCTCCAGAAACTTCCTCTGGGAGGGGCTGGAAGCTTGGTCAGCTCCTCCCTACCCCTGCCTCCCCAAACTCCTACTCACGCCCCTCCGTCCACACCACAGCTTTCTTGTGACCAGGGTAAATATTACCTGGCACTGTTAATGTTTAATGCCCCCACCTCGTCCCCGGCCACCCCACAGCAGTCGCTCTCCCCGAAGCAGAGGAGCAGGAAAAGGGTGGTGGAGACAGGCGCCCGCTGGCTGGGGCGATGGCAGGGTTGGCGGCAGATGATGGTGAGTGTGTTTGTGAAGCGGGGTGCCTCTGCTCGGGCCACCATTGGAGGGGTGACCCCATCCTTCCTCTCCTGCCCCACAGAGTAGCCACCCTTCCTTCGTGTGCCAGCCTCCTCTCTAAGAAAATTTGCCTTTTGAAGGAGCACCCTGCCTTAACTCCAAAGAAAGCTAGCTTGAAGGGCAGGATTCCGGGAAGCAGGTGGAACCTGGTGGGACTGAGTGCCCATCTTGGGCTTCCTGGAATGCCCTGCCCTGGGCCAGTGCCTCCTGCGAGGCCATCTGGACTCAGGGTAGGGTCTGTGTGAGGGAGGAGCAGCCTGGAGGCTCAGCCTCCCCGGGCTGCCTTTGGGGTAAGAGTCATCCAAGTTCAGCGCACGCTCCCAAAAGGCATCCAGGGGTGGGGGACTCAGGCCTGGGGCTCAACAGGAGGTGGGTTTGGAGCCAGATCCAGAAACAAGAGGGTGTTGAATGGGGCAGGGGCTCATCCTGAGGCTGGAGGAGGAGGTTTCCTGGATGGGGAGGGGAGTCCTAGTTTGGGTCTAGCTGGCTCTGACACTACCTCCCCATGTGACCTTGAACAAGACCTGGATTGAATCTAGAGAGACACCTGTGAAGGCCTTCTGCCTGGGACGGGGGCCTGGGTGCCTGCAGCCTCCCCTTGACCTCTCACTCTCCTGAGCAACCAGACAGCAAGCCCTTCTGACCTGTTCTCTCCTGGCCAAGGGACTGGCCACTGGGGAAGACGGGGCTCATGGGGTCTGAGGCTGCCTCTGCCTAGGACTCAGTGCAGCACAGCCTCGGCGCTGCCTTCAGGCTTCCTTCAGGCCAGGGCACTGCTTCCCTGACTCCAGGAAGAGGCTTGAGCAGAGCAGGAAAGAGGGGCACCTTCCAGCTGTCCGAGGGCAAATGTACTCAGCTGGAGGGCAGAACTGTGACATCTGCTGGTTACAGGGTCGGGAAAGCCACAGGAGCCAGGGGCAGGCCAGGCAACTTTGAATGGAAAGGTCTTTTCCTTCCTGCCATCTGAGAGGCAGCATAGCACCTAGACACAGTCACCTCCTCCCTAGGTTCAAATCCCAGCTCTGACCCTTACTTGCTGTGTAACCATGGGTGGCTTACTTACCCTCCTTGTGGACTTCACTGGGATAATATCAGTGCCTCCGGGTAAATGAGCTAATGTTCTCCTAGCTTTAGCCTGGCTTTCGTAAGCTCTCTATATTAGTGTCTCTTAAATAAATTTGCTTCCCTCTGAGGATGTTGATGTAGGAGAGCAGAATCTAGAAAAAAGTCAAGGCCCGGTTCAGCCTCCAGCTTTCCTGGAACTTCAGACAGGTCTCCAGCTGGGCCTCTGTTTCCTTCTTCTGTTCCGTGACCAGGAAGGCTCTATTTTCTTCATTCATTCATTCATTTTACAAATGTTTGCGATGGGCCTTGTGGTACACTAGTCGTGTGGAGAGGCTGCTGGCGAGGCTCAAGGGAGATGTTCCTTGGCCTTTCCTTGCCATGGTGTTAAGCAGGGGACAGGGAAGGACCCAGGGTTGACCCCCTCTTTTGATGCTCAGTATTTGGTCTCTCGTTGACAGGGTCTGAGGCAGCCGAGGGCGGTCGATCCCTCTGGCCTCAAGAGGTAGGGGGAAAAGGTCAGGTAGTCCATGTAGGCAAGAAATATGAGGGTCAAGAGAGGTGACGACTATGTTTTCAGATCAAGCAATTAGTGAGGTCAGGAATAATGAAAGTTAAAAGGTAACTATTTTTCAGAGAGGAGAACAAAGAGCTACAGTAACTGTTGGCTGTTATTCACAGAAAAAGGAGCAAAATAATAAAACAAAAAACCCAACTTCCTATACAAGAAAGGGTAAAGACATAAAGACAATGAGTAATAGAAGAAAATAAGCCCCGAGAGCTATAAAAAGGATAAGTTGTAGCCCCTGTGGACTCGGGAGGAGCCTGCCTTCTTGCCTTTCACTTCCTTAAATAAAACTTTTTGCAGCTGCGTTTGCCTGGGTGACCGCTGGGTTCTTTCTTGGGCGTGGTGGGACACGAACCCCACACTCTTAACCAGCTTCCCTGGAGGGCTGGCTCTCATCCCACTGGCTCTCTCCTCAGGTGGCAGCCCCAAGGGAGAGGAGGACCCGTTCCACTATGGTAAGCCCAGGAGCCCTTCCTGCCTGCCCTTCCAGAGCCTTGCTGGTCCCAACCCTGACTCTGGGTCACATCCCTCTTGTGACCGTCCCCAGTCACCGTGGGGCTGCTGCCTAGGTGGGCTGCAATGAGGGGCCACCCACAGCACCTCTTTGCTCTCTCCTGAGACTATGACACTGTCCGGAACGGGGGCCTGATCTTCGCTGGCCTGGCCTTCGTCGTGGGACTGATCATTCTACTCAGTAAGTGGGGGTGGCCTTGTGTTGGAAGGGGAATGCTGGATGGGGGCACATCTCTTATCAAGGTCCAGTGACTTGCGAAACGCCCAGGAGAGGAGTCTCCTCCAGTCCCACCCAGCAGGATGTGGGAGGGGAGTGCTCTCTCTAGTGGACCCTGGAGGAGTTGCAGGAACCTGCTGAGAAAGTGTGAGGGCCAGGCAAGGAGAGCCACCTTGCACCTGCCCTGATCTGGGCTTTCTTAGTCTTGAGCTAAATCTGAGCTCACTTAGGTCTCTGAGCACCACTGAGGGAGACCACCACTGTAAGTATGTGACACCCTGAGAGGGCAGCAGCTCGTAAAAAGCAGAGTGAATTCAGGTGAAACCAGGCGTTCCGGCCTGACCCCCACTGCTGGAGGGCAAGACCCTTGGGTGCCACTGGAAAGTCAGTCCCCGGGGCGCCATGGCTGTCTTACCACAGATCCCGGACTCCTTGGGCCTCAGTTTGTTCATCTGTTAAATAGAGATAATGCCACCTGCCTCTACATTAGGGCTAGCACCAAAGACATGGCATCAAAAAAGCACGTTAAGAAGGGTCCAGGGTGGACATGGAGTGTTCTGGGCGAGAAAGGCCTTATATATCTCCCAGCCCCAGCGGGTGCTTAATAAATGCTTGTTGACTTGTTTTGCAACCAAAAGAAAAAGCAGGAGTGCAGTCAGTGGAAAGAAGACACTTTATGTAGCAGGCATGCACCTCCACGGCTGCTGCCACTGCATCTGAAGGCCTGGGTCTGTGGAAATAGCTGGTCTCGCCACTACACCTCCTGTAAGCTCATCCAGGGCAGTGCCGGTCATGACTGAGCATGCAGGTGCAGGAGGCAGATGGGACTGACAGGGACCTCAACTTTGGGCTTACAGCCACCCTTCTTCAAGTGCAAACTGAGCAGCTACTATGTTCCCAGCTTTGTGCTGGGGGCACCATGAGGCCCAGTATCAGTGCCATGCTCAACGTGCTCACAGTCCACCCCAGACAAGGTGCTGTGAATGTTTGTTGATCGACTGATTGACTGATGTGAGCTCTTTGAATGTTTGCTGTCCTGTCTTCTGTAAAGAGAGACAGTCAAATGTGGCCTTCAAACCTAACATTATGGTATGCTGGTAGGAGGGAGGGAGAAGAGACCGGAAGAACTGAGTCTTTTAGGGTTTCCTTGGGAAAGGAGAGGTCAATGAAGGATCCTCTCTTCTCCTTTTAAGGCAGAAGATTCCGCTGTGGGGGCAACAGGAAGCATGGGTGAGTGCCGCCTGGGGAAACCGCCAAGGTGGGCGGGACAGGGACAGAGAGGCAATTATCTCCGAGGTCTTGAGAAGGGATCCCTGAGCTCAGGGACCCTCTGGATTATCCCTATCATTGACCTTTCCCCTGTCTTTGTCCTTCTCTCAGGCAAGTCAGCGAAGATGTGCTGTAGCAGCAGGTACGTCTGCCAGGGGCAGAGTGGGAGGGTGTGGCTGGGGAGCAACAGCCCAGGAAGCATTTTAGGGTGGTCTGTGAGCAGCCAGGTGGGCTGTCTCCATCACCTGCCTTAACTTGAGTTCCAGGTGCCTGGTGTGGCAAGCAGAGGCTGCGGAGAGGCCCAGACAAGGAGGAAACTCCTGACTTCTGCCACCACCCTCCCTGCCCGAATCCTGCCTTTGTCTTTCCAGAGTCAGCTGGGCCATCAGGGCACAGGCGCTGGTTGGGAGGCCAAAGATGCCCCATCTTCCCTTGTCAACCTTTGCTCTACCACTGCCATGCTCAGGCTGGAGGAAGAGCCAGGCTCAATGTGACCCCTGGATGGGCCATGCCCGCTCCTGCCTCCGGATCCCACACTGTCTTCTATTACCTCCCTGCCTCCCTCTGTAACCACTGCAGCCCCCGATCCCAGCCTGGCCTTGTTTCATTTTTCAATGAATTGCACTGGTACCCGCCTGCCTGTCAAAGCAGCGTCAGTGTCATCCTGTGTAGGCTTCTCCTCACCGGCCCTTGACTGACAGGAGCCCTGGGGCCCAGGCTCAGCCTGGCTCCTCAATGCCTGACAAAAGTCTGAAAGTCCACAGGTTCAAAGTCTCTGGATGCTGCCCAGACATTGGGTGCTGTGCTGTTGTTGGAAGCCTGGGAGTTTCCATGTGAGAGTTACTATAGAGATGCCCGAGGATGCCCAAGTTGTAGCTGTTTGTGACCACATTTATATGCTCTGCCATGCATGTCCCCCAAGTGTGCCTGGGCAGGCAGGTCTGCAGGGCCTCAGCGCACACTCTCCCTTCTCCCCCCACCAATGCTGTGCCAAGTTCAGGTCACCCCCTTTCCACTGCCTGCACCCCAGGCCTTGCAGGAGCCCCCCTCTGGGAATCTGCACTCAGGACAGTCCCGCTCTCCTGGAGCTCCCTTCCCACAGACAGCAGGGATGGCAGGATCAGGACACCACCTGGTGTGTGGTTTCATCTGAATCTGCCAGCATCCTAGGGAGGGGAGGCAAGAACTGGCAGCCCTAGCAGCACACTGGCATTTCTAGGAACAAGCTGTGCTTGGGACCGGGGGAAGGTGACAGCTATTGTATTTGAGAATTAAGTTTTATCCTAATCACTGCACCCAGGCCCTGAAGACCACCAACCCTCGTGGAATCACAGGAGGCTTGGGCAGGGGCAATCCTTAGAGAGCAAAATATGTGCATCTTCATTTACAGAAGGGGAAACTGAGGCCCCCAAGACAGTAACTTGTCCAGATGACAGGGCCAGCCTATCAGGGCTCTACCTGCCACACTGACACCCAGGTTTTGAGGGCTCCCTGCTGCCCACCTGTGCACTTGAAGAGTTAAGTGGAGGAAGAGAGAGGCCTGGATGGGGGGTTCCAGAGGGGACCAGGAACCATGCAGGGGAAAGCTGGCTCCTCGGCTCCACACCAAGGTCTCTGAATCCTTGCTCCAGATGTTGGCTCACTGATGACAAATAAAATACGACAGTCACACTCTCCAGTATTACCACACAGGAGATGGGACCACACTTCAGTGCCCATGTGAGTATGGGAGAAAGGAGCAAAATGGAGCAAGCCCAGCTAGGGGGCTTTCAGGAGGAAGTGGACTCCCAGAGCCTCCCAAATATAGCCAAAGGCAAGAGGGAAGAGGAGATATTCCAGGCCTGTGGCCCACCCAAGAAAGGAGCCATGGGGAGGAGTTGCATTTCTAGAACATTCTGTTCAAGGACCCATCAAGCCTGTTGTGCTGAGAGGGAATTCCAGCCACTCTGGGGCCATGAGACCTCCCTCCCTGTCCTTCGAACCACCAGATACCCAAGATCCCCTTCTGGCCTGCTGGATATGAACCTTGGGATGGGCCACTAGGCTCAGGCCTACCAAGCTTCTGAGTGACCCTGTGGAACAGTCAGGGCTGAGAACCACTATTCCAGGGGAATAGTCTGAGTCTGTGACCTACTCTCTGGCCAGATCTCTTGGAAACATTCCCTTTCCCTCTTCAGGAAGGTCACCGTGAACTGGAGTAACTAAACTCTCATTTAATTTTGGAATTTTCCACAATTCAAACCAGTATT
The DNA here is from genome assembly GCA_004027875.1 of Aplodontia rufa. Lineage (NCBI taxonomy): Eukaryota > Metazoa > Chordata > Mammalia > Rodentia > Aplodontiidae > Aplodontia > Aplodontia rufa. The sequence goes on along the minus strand of PVKS010000028.1, from coordinate 244,399 downwards.
GAGTGACAAGGGACAACCAACTCTGGGCAGCAATTGGGCGAATTACTGTTAAACAATTTGGGTGTAATTCTCCTTGTCACCACCAGAGAGAACCAGTGCCCTACTCCGAATTCCCTTACTCGGGTGTTGGCAACAGCCTTTCCAAGGGTCTTTGACCAGGGAGCAGGGTGCACCTGAATGGTCTGCTCCACACCTGGCTTTCCTAGGAAAGTCCTGAGCTCTTCTCATTCTGCTTGCATTCCCTGCATATGCCTCAAGAATAGCACTTTCCCTGCCCTATAGTAATTCTCTGCAGCCGGGTCTTGAGCCCAACTCCTTCCAAAGACAGAAACCATATGTGATCTACAATTTCACCGAAGCCTGAGGCAGCCATGATGCTTCTAACCCCATGGTTTGAGTTGACATCACGAGCAGGACCCTGTGAGGGGCAGAAACACAAAGCAGGGACATTTATATGGTGAGGAAAAAGGAGGTGGGTTGCCTGGCATACAGCCCTGGCTGTAGGTTCTGATGGAATTGATGGCATAGTTTTCAAACCTTCCTAGGTGACTTCAATGTGGAGCCAGAGTTCAAAGTCAAGGCCTGTCAGGGTGAAAGTCAAGGTGGTCGTGGCCTGGTGGGAGAAGGAGGATGGCAGGTTGGGAGGCCTATCTGGACAGGGGCACACAGCTCAGCCCTGCCCCAGCTGTACCTCACCCCAACTCCCCCAAAAGAGTGCTTTTCAGGACAGCAAAGGTTAAAAAGTGCTGGCCTTGGACAGTGGAGCCACATGTCCATTGCCTGGCCTGCTGGGTCTGACCTTCCTTTAATTATCCTCAGACAGCAAGAACTGGACGCAAAGCCCTGGATGGGCAAAGGATTAGCTGGTGAGTCCAACACCTTGTCCTGTGTCCAAACCCAAAACCCATGAATGAATGCAAATTATTGGATAAAATTTGTAGTGGCTGAACTTCCCAGAAATAATATTGATCTATTGACTCAGAGGAATGCTTTTTAAATTCATAAAGCATTGAAGTGATTAAACAAAAACTCATAGCCCACTCTCACCAGCCTCTGTATATCCCATGGACGGGGACCCACAGTGGATTCCCCTGGCATTGCTGGTTGGGTGACCTGGGCAGAGCTCTCTCCTGCCTGGACTTGATTTCCCCATCAGAGGAGCCAGACAGAGGCTGGGAATGGGGCTGATTTCTTGTCCAGAGTGAGGTACCACTGGCATGAACCTCCAATTTTTCTAAATGCTTTGGGACCTTGGGGGAGAATCTACCCCTACCCAGCAATCTTGAACTCTATCTGGTTGAGCAAGAACTGGCCTTGAGTAGCTCTGTGGTCCCACCTCTAGTCGATGGGCAGATGGTGGGGACCCAGGGCAGAGAGGCACTGGATCTGCCCAAGGCCCATCTTTTCCTTTCCCTCCTCTTCCTCCTCCTCACTCCTGGAAGAGTATGGCTGCTGCTAGGAGATGAATCTCCCCGCTGTCCATCCATGGGCCCAGGAGGCTGAGCTCTGAACGCAGTTCAGCTGTGGCCTCTGTGGGCTGGTAACCTGCTCCTTAGCAGGAGCCCATTCTTAATCAGCCACCTGCCAGTCACCAGGCCAGCAGAGAGCAGAGACACATACTGCCACTGCAGCTGGGAAGATGTATCAGACGTGGGCCTCAGAGCTAGGGTCCTGCAGCCACAGTCAGGGGCAATAGGAGGACAGTACTGAGATCAGGGCTGAGCTGGGAGAGCCAGGAAGGTGCCCAGCCTGGGAAGAAACCCATGGCTCAGAATTGGTGCCCTCCCAGGCTCTGGCTGCCGGAGGAGCCTCCCAGCCCGGCCACTTTATATTTTTTTGCCTTAGACTTTGAGGGCTGGGGACAAGTTTAGAACTTTGAACCTTGGTGTCCAGGGCTTCAACCCAACCCTGGAAAAGCAAAGAAGCTGGATTAGGAGATGGTTTGGGGCGAGGGGTCTCGTGCCTGGAAGGCACTGGGACAAGTCTCATTTTGCAGTTGCTGCCTCCCAAACCCTGGTTTGCAGAGTTTTCAGAACTTGCTGGCCTCTGCTCTGACCCTAAGCGACATCCCATGGTTCCCTCTACTCCAGGAGGCCTTCTGCCTCCCTTGGCTGGTATTTGTCTCTTGATCTCTAAACGTGGTTCTCTTTTTAAGAAATTCCCTTCCTAAAAGGGTCCCTGTGGTGTCACCAAGAGGAATTCCCCAGGTGAGTGCGGCAGGAGGGAGGCAGAAGGGCCGGAAGGCTGGGCCAGCAGTTTGTGGCCCTGGAAGCTCTTCTGTGGCTCTGCACAGACCACACTGGGGAAGATGAAACTGGCGTTGCTGGAAGCTTTGTCCTGGACCTGCTGTGTGACTGTGGTCAGGTCCTTGTCTATCTCTGTGCTTGGTTTTGGGAGAAACAAACATAAGACAAATGTCTAAGTTTGGTCTTGAAAGTCAAGGGGTTGTGACTTCTGAGGGGAAGCAGAGGGGGAGGTGTAGCTAATCCCTGGATCCCGCCTGGCCCCAGGAATGGCTGTTGTAAGAGGAAACCTAGGCACCATCCTACACATGCCCACAAGCGCGCGCTGGCTTCCTCCTGCTGGCAAGAGCGAGCAGAGGTGCCTGGCGAGTGAGGAAGGCAGACGAGACACACCTGACAAACAGAGGCGCTGAGGCGGGCTTGGCCCCAAGCCAGGGCCATGCCGCGCTCTCTCGTGGTCCTTGTTTTCTGCAAGGTCTATCAATCAGTAACTGCGTGAAAGCCCAGCACAGCCTGACGGAACCCAGCGTCCTCTGCTCTAAAGCAAATAACATCTCAAGTTCTTGAGTCTGCAGACCGAATGGTCTCCACAAAGTTAATAACATCAGCCAGGAGTGGCACCCTCCCAGGGGCAGGAGTGGGAGGGCCACACTGGGCCCCAGCTTTCCAGCAAGCTGGGGACCTGGCCCCTGCATCACCCTGTATCTCATCCTCCTTCATTTCTGAGCCCCACTGCCTGCACTGAAGGCAGAGATTGTATCTGACAGCTCACCCACCAATCCCCAGTGCACAGCCCCATTCTGAGCACATAGTATATGCTCAGTAAAGCTCATGTTGCTTGAACCTGCAGCCAGCTGACTATGGGAATGAATGATGAGCAGTTACCAGGAGAACTGGTGGGTGTTGGGGTCTGGGATAGAGCTGGCAGTGGGTGTTTGTGCTTACCTGAGGTGGAGGAGACTTGAGACCTGTCCTGGTGACAACTACCACTTCATCCTTGGCATCACAGTCCCTGGGGAGAGGCTGGTGCAGCCACGGGTCAGGACCCTGCACACTCCTCAGTCCCCTTTAAGCCATGGCATAGACTCAGCCTGGGTAACAGTGGGGCCTCACCCTCCCTTTCCAGGCCCCTCCCTGGACCTCACCCCCTCAGTGGAGAGCAAGGGGCCCAGACTGGGGAGCACCGCTGGTCCCTCCTCGTCTGCGTTAGGGGCCTATGAGACAGGGAGTGAGCCCAGATTTCTGCCTCGCCTGTGAGACACAATTTGGGGTACAGGGCAGGGTCCCTGTGGCTGAGAACCCACTACCCTGTGGCACTAGGGAGAGGCACACGATCACATTCCCAGCTCTGGACTACGGCAGAGGACCGCAGAGACATACTCAGCAGGGCCCAAGGTGGCCAGACACACTACAGAGCAGAGCCACCCCAAGGGCCTGGGGTAGGCATGCTCCAGCCCTTCCCAAATTACTCTTTCTGGGCCACCTACAGGGCATCTATCCACCCCACCCTGGAGCTTTGTGTGAAGCCCCTTCACCAAATGAGGCAAGACCCCTCCACATCCGATCCTAATCTTTGGACAAACCCCTGAGGTCACCTCTCCCAAATGTGAGGTATTGACCAACAGTTCTGGGAGACGAGTTTCCTTCTAGATCCTGTATTTTGCTCCTTTCAGACCTGTCAGAGCAAAAGACATGAAGCAGGAACAGTGAGTGGGGGTGGGAGCAGGCAGGGTGTGAAGTGCAGCTCTTCCTGGCTAGTGGGCAGCAATGGGTCTCTCAACCTCAGTTTGCCCATCTATAAGATGGGGATTGCAACTCCTGTCGTTAGGAGCTTGACGGGGTCGTGTGAGTGATTTCATTGAGGGGTGAAGCAAAGGTAGCCCAGGTTTTCCCCGAGCGGGAGGGTTGAAGCTTTTCAGTCATTCACTCAGCAAATTGTAACTGAGCATTTGAATAGCGAATGCGTGCCGATGCTGTGATGGATGTTTTCACAAGAGGAAGTGGAAAGTGCTTATGAAACTCCAGAACAGAAATCCAGAGAGGGTCCTCTAGTGCTAATGGCAGCCCCAAGATCCAAGACCCATGCGAGGCTGCTTGCATCCAGATACCTGGGAGATGTAAAATCTGAGCCCCTAACTCTGCAGCCTGGGAGCGCTCTCTCCCTCTGCATCTGAGCTCGTGTGTGTGCAGTTGTGTTTGAGAGCCGTCGATCTAGTTTGAATCCTCAGTGAACAGCAGAATCTGAGACCCAGAGAGTGTTGTTCTCAGAAGACAGCCCGTCACCGGTCAGAGCCTTCTGGTGCCTTTTCTGCTTTCCTGGAAGAGCAAGGACAGCAGTCCTGGTTCTCCTCCCAAAGCTTTGACCTGTAGGGATGCATCTCAGTGCACTGCCCAGAATATGGAATCAACAGAGTTGAGTCCCAGTCCTGTCCTTGAGTGACTGCATATCTTGCAAGTCTCTTGCTTTCTAAATCCTCAATTTCTTCATCTGTAAAAATGGGGCATGTTGGGGATAAGGACTGGGGTGCCCGTGGCCCGGGGTACTTCTCAGGAAGGCATAAAATATTGTGGTTGAGAATGAGGATTTGGCCCTATCTTTTAAAGATGCACACTAAAAGATCTATGAATGGAACTATATACTATATGGTATTTTCTTTAAAAAAAAAAAAATCCATGGTGATGGGAGGGGGAGATGGGACAGGACTGGCCATCTTGCTATGGTGTCTTCATACACACATGCTCTGAAGGTTGCACAACTCCACTTTTAACTCTGTGCAGAGGCTGACCCAGACCAATTTTTCTAAGGAGGACCCGCCCCGACCCTATTTCCTACAAGTCCACCTTCCTGGATTTAATATTGAAAGATAATCTCGAAGGAGCAGCCCCCACCTGGCCCAGAGGAGTCTGGTACTCAGTCTTTGGGCGACACCTGCTGGCTATATCTGGTACTGCATCCTCTTCTAGCCCAACTACTTTGCAGAGAAAACTTCCTGTTTTTTTGGACACTCACAATCACATTGCAAAATAGGTGTCATATTCCCATTTCTGTAGGTGAGAAAAGTGAGACATGACCCTCCTAGATTTTGAGAGGCACAGTGAATCTCTGACTCCAGGTGCTTCGCCTCCATCTTGTCTGTATTTCTTGCTCTTAGACTGGGTGAGAATGTGAGTCAAGGGGCTGGAGCCATGGCTCAGCGGTTTTGGCGCTTGCCTGGCAAGCACGAGGACCCGGGTTCAAACCCCAGCACCACGTACACAACTGAGTGTTGGAGCAACTAAGGCCATGTGAAAAACTAAATAAAGTTGTTTCTCTCTCTCACTGTCCCTCTTTCTTTATTAAAAAAAAAAAAAAAAAAAAGAATGTGAGTCACGCCCTCCCGTGCAGAGAAGACACTCTAAATCTGTGATTAGGGGCATGGCCAGGGTTGGGATCCAGAACCAGACTTGTCTAGAAAGGCTTGTCCTCATGGTAACCCCGCACCAGGCAGAAGCCCACCCCAATCAGCTGTACCCCATCTCCAGAGAAGCCAGACTGATGTCAGGGGCTTCAGTTGACAGGAAGACATTCTGAGAAGACTCAGAGAGGTCATTTGGCCAGGCTTTGAGGTGAAGGCTTGAGGACAGGCTACCCTATGAGCCGATTGCATCTGTGCTCCCAGGCTCAGCTGTTTGGGGCAGTGGCTAGCCTGAAGTCCAGCTTGTGGGGTAGGACTGGGGTGCCCCTGACCAAGGGTACTTCTCAGTCGGGAGAGCATAAGGTGTTGTGGTTGAGAATGAGCATTTGGCTTTCTCTTTTATTTTATTTTTATTTTTAAATAGAGAAAGACAGTGAGAGAGAGATACAGAGACAGAGAAAATCAATTTTTATTGAGTTTTTCACATGGCTTTCATTGCTCCGACACTTAGTTGTGTACATAGGTGCTGGGGTTTGAACCCATGTACTTGCGCATGCTGGGCAAGCGCCGTAACTGCTGAGCCACCGCTCCAGCCCCTTGGCTTTCTCTTTTAGAGATACACACTAAATGATCTATGGATGGAATTATATAATATATGATATTTGCTTTAAAAAATCCATACTAGGTAGGGCTGAAGCAGTAGGTTGGTGGTTATGGTGCTTGCCTGGCATGCGCAAGCATGCGAGTTCAAACCCCAGCACATACACAATGAAGTGTCCTGGGAATGAAAGTCATATGAAAAACTAAAGATTGCTTCTCTCTCTCTCTCTCTCCTCTCTTTCTCACTGTCCCTTCTTTCTTTCAAAAAAAGAAATTCATGAGTAAAATATCAATTCTCTCAATTAAAAAAAAATCCATAGTAGAGGCTGGAGCGGTGGCTCAGTGGTTACTTCGCTTGCCTGGCATGCACGAGTACACGAGTTCCAGCCCCAGCACCACATACACAATGAAGAGTTAGAGCAACGGAAGCCATGTGAAAAACTAAATAAAATTGATTCGTTCTGTCTCTCTCTCACTGTCCCTCTTTCTTTAAAAAAAAAAAAAATCCATAGAGATGGGAGCAGGAGGTGGGAGGCTATAGACAAAAGCAAGACTGGCCGAGAGCCACCAGCTGTTGCAGCAGGGAAATGGGTGTGCAGTGCTTCTGCGTGCAATTCTCCCTACTTTTGTATACGTTTGAAATTTTCCAGGTGAAATCTTTAAAAAGGTGACAGTGAGGGGGCATGGTGGTGCACACCTGTAATCCCAGGGATTTGGGAGGCTGAGGCAGGAGGATCACAAGTTCAAAGCCAGTCTCAGCAACTTAGGCCCTAAGCAATTTAGTGAGACACTGTCTCAAAATAAAATATAAAATGGGCTGGGGATATGTGGCTCAGTGGCTAAGTCACAGTGGACACTACCACTACCACCAACAATCATGCAAAGAACAAAGACACTGAATTCAGACTGCCCAGCTCAAAGCCTGGGTGTCTGACCCTCACTAGCTGTGTGAGTCTGACCTGTTCATGAATGTCTCTGTGCCTCAGTGTCATCATTTGCAAAATGGGAGTGATAATAATTAGACTGCTTTTATGGAGTTGTTTTGAGGATTGAGATTATAGATGTAAGGTACTTGGCATGGTGTGGGCCCACAGCAAGTGCTCAACTGTGATCAGCAGTATTGTTAGGGGTCCATGGCTGTGGTTAGAATTTGCCTAAAGATAAAGCAACTTTGGCCCATGCAGACAAACCCTTGACCCACTCAGTTGAGCTCCAGGTTCCTAGAAGATGAGTCCTTGAAGACTGCTGTGAAGCTCTGCATGTCCTCATGTGGTGACATCTCAAGGAGGAGCCAGACTTTCTTGAAACCCCATGGGGAGGCTCCTCCCTGATGCCAGCTGCGTCCTTTGCCCCCTTGCTCTGCCAATTCCAAGTCTTCCCATCACTCAAGCCTGCTCACATCCTGCCTTGGTTTTCACTGATTTTTGCTGCCACTCCCTTCTCTGAGTTTAAGCAGCTCTCTTCATATCACACCTCAACTCTAGATGAGATTGTAAAAGTCATCTAACCCAACCACACCATCATAGCTTCATTCAACAAACACTCCCTGAAGGCCCACGAGGGGCCAGGCATCATCCTGGCTGCTGAGGGTGGAGGGCTGAGCAGCGCAGGCACAGCAAGTGGGCAAGAGGTTGAGGACAGTACCAGCTGGGACAGAGCTTGGGCTGGTGTCTAGGAGTCCAGAGCACAGCCTCTGCCATCCTCCAGCTGTGCCCCCTGCAGTGTCCTTCAGCTGCCAGCCACCTTTCCTCCTGTGGCTCAGGGTGCTCAGGGAGATCCTCAGCTCTCCTCCTGCTCTGGCCTTCCCACTGGGCACGTGGGCCTCCCTGTGCTGCTCCCTCAGCGTCTTCCTCCCGCTGCAGGGCAGGAGCTCCGTGTTGGACTTCCCAAGGATCTGTGAGCTCCTTACAAGAGAGCTGGGAACACAAATGGCTAAAGGAGTGAATTGATCCAGAAGGTGGCTTCTTTGGGTCAAAGGTGGGCCAGAAATAGCGATAGGACAGATAGGCCAGGAGAAGCAGGAAACAGATTGTCCTAAAAATACACTGAGCCCACCACTGGGAGAGTCCTGATGCCCACAAGCCTGCTAAAGGGTCTGGGGGATCCTGCAGTAAAAGAAGTCTACTTACCTTCAGGTATCCCAGGGGTTCCCACACCTATTTGATCATGAATCCTGCCGCACTTTCAGTTGGGGCATCAGGGCAAGCTTGCAGTAGATGCTAGGGTTCAATGCCACTTGGCCAAGATCCGGCCCTCCTGGTCCTTTTTGCTGAGTTCTGCCTCCCCACTGGGGCTAAGCTAGGATTTCATTCATGGTGTGTGTGAGGGGTGCCACCTGACCCAGGCAGCACGTCATGTCCCAGCATTCGGTAAATGACACATGTGGCTATGCTCCCCTAGCGAATAACGCATGCCAGGATCACAGGGCTGCAGAGGCCCACTCAGAGGCAGTTCATTGGCACGTCAGCCCACCACCCCCCGCCCCGTGCAAATGAGAGGATCTTGGGCAAGAGTAAGAGCAGGTCAGATCCCTGTGGGGGACAGTTCCTGTATGCCAGCTGCTCAGCCCTCCTCTGCAGTGTCGGGTCCATTTTGTTTTAAGAGAGATGTTGTTAAGGTTGAGTATAAGCCAAGGGGAAACCAGCATAGTGAAGGGTCTGGAAATTATGCCAGAAACTTACAGAAATGCAAAAAATTAGCCCTGCAAAACAAAGCTAGGGGTGTCCACCTAAGGGTGGTAGCTGTTCTCAACTATGTGCAGAACTCAGGCACACCCTGGAACTCCAGAAATCTGAGGCAGATCTGGGTTCAACAGGGAACGCATAAATAATAGAATTAGGATCAACTTCGGGAGAGAGGGAGTCCCTTGTTCCCGGAAGCATTTAGCTGGAGACTGAGCTGGTGTGTGTCTGGGGTGTACAGAGAGAGCCTGAGGGGAGAGATGGGCCAGGTGAGGTGACCCCTAAGTTCACCTTCGCTGTCCCAAGCTGCATGCCACCAACCACTCGGGCACTCTGACTGTGGCTTTGACCTCCACCTGGTGGATTTCTAAGCATAGTTTCTGCTTAGAGAGACCAGTGGGGCTTACTGGCATTTTCTAGTGATTCTTGAGTCCTGAAGAGTCTCAGTCCTCCACACCAGTGCCCTGTCACAGTGACAGGAGGGGCGTCTTCTTCCGAGAGGCTGTGAAGGGGATTAGGGCAGCGCTAAGTTGTCTTCCATCCTGAGCTCCAGTGTGTGGACTAATGGCTTGAGCACCCAAGGAAATGGACAGATTGTCTAGGAGGAGGACTTGAATTATCCAAATCAAGGTCACTACCCCGTGCTTAGGGCCTTGACTTCCTTTCACTACGAAGGAAAATCTCTTCTAGAGGGCATAGCACTTTTCAGTACCGTTGGTGTGCATAGCAATGTATAAATACACCATCTAGATCCGACTGACGCCCTCCCTCTAAGGCAAGGAAGGAGCTCTGGGCAGGACCCGGTCTGATCCTGGGCCAGTCTGCACCCTAGAGTGACCTAAGAAACGTTCCCTGGATGGATTGGCAGTCCTGAACCTAGACCATCTGCAGGCGAACCCTTTAAGGAAGACAATACAGACTTATAGATATACATTTTGATACAAATATAATCATTAATTTAGAATAAAATTATAACAAATTATGAAAAACAGGCAAATCCCACGAACACCGCGAAATGTGAAAGATAGCATAACATTTGCTTGAACTAACTTTTATAAACGTTACTTCTGCTTCCAAGTTTACACAGACCAGCTTCCGGCTCCACATGTTTCAAATCTTGTTTCTCCCCGACTCGTACTCCCCTGGTGCGGGCAGGTCAGGCCCCAGGGATCCCTGACCCCACTTCTGGTCCTGCAACTTGGCATCACAAAGCCAAGGGAGCTGGCCCCCGGTGGTGGGAGTGCTCCTGCAAGCTATGCCCCATGTACGTGTACGGCCTTGCGAATCTCACAAAAATGTCCCACTAACCCTGGCTCAGACCCCCATGCCCACCACAGCCACTGGGAAGTCAGAGCAACAGAGAGGGATGGTCACGGTGATTGTCGCTAAGCTGTGTCATTCTTCATGTTTTTCAGTGACTGACCGCGTGATCTCGTGCCTGGGCCTGAAGGAGTGGTGTTAGCTCCACGGTGCGCTCGCTTCTGGAGACATCACAAACCCCTCTCAGCACCAGTTGCTTTATATGATGAGTGAACCCATTCCAGCCCTTTCTGTCCCTGTTGGGTGGAGATCAAGAAGGAAGGGAAACGGAAGCATTTGCAACCCCAAGGTGACAGTGATGGGGGTTGGGAAGGTGTTTGCCAAGACTTCTTCAGCTTTGGGGTCAGTCCTTGCAGGCTCCAGAGTCCTGTCAAGTGCCCATCAACAGAGGCTAGAAACTCCAGGATGAGAACTTCCAGAGTGAGGCTTTCGCCCCTGCGGAAGGCCATATCTCTGGAGGGCATGGGGCGTGAGGTTGTCCTCAGGCGCTTGCCGCCTTGTGAGAGAGCCCAACTGGTAACCAAATTAATATTTACTAAGGGCTGCCCTGCACAGAGGCCCCAAGCCGGGGCCTGTAGGTAAGTGGAGGAGCCCATTACCTACAAGAGAGGAGGCAGATGTGGTATAAAAAGCCACAGTTCAAGGCAAAGGGCTGAGAGCCACAGGCCATGTGGACACCTGGGGCAGTCAAAGCCCAGAGGAGGGCTGGCAGGGACGTGGGGTGTCAGACCACACCTTGCCAAAGGAGAAGGCTTGAACAGGTGGAGAAGGGGCCCCTGGGGAGCGAAAAGAAAGCACAGATGGTTTTCAGGAGAGAGGATACTTCAAGAAAATTAGATGAAGATATTCATGAGCATTTCGTGGGTCAGAGAATCGAGGGACAACTCGGGAAGCCAGCTAAGTGACTCGTATTCACCAGATTTTCCTTTCTCTTCTCTCTTTCTCTGGACAGAGAGAAATGTGACCATGAGCTTCAGCCCTACACTATTCGGACTTCATAGAAGCCCCCTGGGTTGTTGGTTTCTCAGCTGGGGGAGAAGGGTGGGGAGAAGTCATGGTTATTCAGGGAACTCCAGCCTCCTTGGGGCTTCTGAAGCCCAGGACTAACCTTCCTAGGATCACTGTTGAGACAGGAGCCTGAACAAGAGCAATGAGACCCAGAGACCCCATCCCCAGGGAGGAATCCCAGGGCTCTTGCCCTTTGCTCCAGGGAACTAAGAACCATAATGCTGGAGTTCAAAACATCAAAAGGGTAAGTGGCAAAATGTACCTAGATATCTTCTGAGCTGGTCAACAGGATTTTGGTTTAAGGAGCACCTAGGTAATTGAATGACACACACTACCTTGTTAATACAGTGTCTACAAATTGTAATGATTCATCCTGTCTCAAGAACATGGAAGTATTTTAGTGTACGTGTATACATTTGAAGAAGAAATTGCTTGCGTGAATTTGTGTGTGTGCTTGATAATTTCTGAGTATCTGTACTTGCAAATTTGTAACTGTTTCTTGACTGCACTGGTGAGCAAGCACACTCGCCTCAACACACACACACACACGCACGCACACGCACGCACACGCACGCACGTACTTGGTGAGGCCCCGGGTGTGTGTGTATTTATGTTCACCTCTTCTTTCACATTAGGAAGGAACTTGGTGCTCCTTCCGGCCCCAACCTTTCACTTTATTGGTGAGGAAACTGAGGCCCAGCATGATAAACTGACTTGAGCAAAAATCACACAACTGGCTACAACGACAAAGGACACCAGTCCTGGGATTTTGAATTCATAGTCTGGGGCTCTTTCTATAGCACTGAAATTAATTATGAATAGCAAAGAAAGCAGGGAAATCTGTGGTTTTATTCTCCCCCAATCAATGGATAAGTACAAAGAAGGTTAATCTCAAATTAGCTCTATAACCCCAAATGTGAAGTTTTTAAGATCAACCTGGCTCAGTATTGATTCCTTTTGTGAAAACCGTATTTTGAAGCAGGAGGACCACAAGTTCAAGGTCAGCCTGAGCATCTTAGCAAGACCCTGTCTCAAAATAAAAAATAAGTGCTATGTATCTTTATGGACTTGCAACTATTCATTAATTCAATTAAGTACCATTACCTGTGGGCCACTCTTCTAGGTGCTGGAGTCCTAACAGTGCACAGAAAATATCTGCTTTAATGACCCATGCATTCTAAGGGGGAAGAAAGGGTATAAGCAAATAAATAGCCACATAAAATAAAAAAATTAAAATTAAAAAGGGCTGGGGATGTAGCTCAGTGGTAAAGTGCTCCTGAGTTCAATCCCCAGTGCTGAAAAAAGAAAAAGGAGGAAAAAAAGAAAGAAGAAAGAAAAAGAAAACCATATTTATACCAAAAATTGTCAAGCAATTTCAAAGCACATATGAAGACTTTGTTAAAATAATTCCATGCCTTTGTTTTTTGAAGAAAAGTATCCAAAATGTATAAGCTCATTGCTTGAATTGAACAATAAAAACATCTGTTGTTTCTCATGACGGCTCTGGTCCTAATAAAACAAGGCAAAATAATACCCCATAAATATCCATGATTAACCTGAATCGGAGAGGGCTCACCTCCCAGAGACTTCCTGTAGCTGCTTCAACTTGGCATTGGTGAAACACAAAACAAAAGCAGTGGGGAAAGACACCCAGATCATCGCCCAGCATTCGGATGCAACGAAATGTTGAAACTAATTGCTTCTTTTAAACAATGGCATGTCCCTACCAGAAATGAATCCCACAAATTCAAGGCTTTAAAAAATTTTTAGGCCATATGCATAGGTGGCAATGCAGAATTTTTGGATTGTATTCAAATCGCATTTAAGCGCAGGTGTGCCTGCCATTAAGTGTTTATGTTTACCTGTGCACATGAATGTTTGCTTGGGCGGCTGTGTTTGTTCTCACTCTGGTGTGCATGTATTTGTGTGTGGGTGTGAGGGTTTCCATCCAATTTGGGATTGTGAAGGAACTGTCCCTTTTATCAAAATAAAACACGGCTCTTCCAAAATGTCAGCTGTGGAGGAAGTGGCAGGCCTGGGGTGGGGGTGGGGTGGAAAAGCCACCAGGATCTCCACCCCACCCCCACTGAGTTTCACTTTCTCTCTTGGACTTCCCTCGCTGGGGATACTTGCTGACACGCTTTCCTCTCCCTGTGCCAGGGGAAGGAGGGACTTTTGAACACATCTGAATCAGGCTGTCATTTTAACAGATATTTTCCTAAATATTAAGAAAGGACCAAATCTAGGAAACGGAACATACAAAACAGCAGCAGTGACTTCTGTTATGGGGTCCTTCGGTTATTGACCATCTCCCCCTGGCTCTTCCAGACTCAAAGAGCACCTTCTGCGTTTCTGCAGCCTCCTGCCCGGATTCCCAACTCCTTGGCTCTGGCTTTGTCACAGCATGGAGTGCAGGATGACATCCCCACATCCACCTGGCAGAGCTGTCCCCTCCCTGCAGCTCACGCAGGTCAAGGTCCTTATGAGCAAAGACAATAACATGGGTGATATTTACCTGTGCTTATGACGTGTGCCAGCCCCTGGGCTTGTCCTATGTAATCCTCACTTTTCTGCAGTAGCTGCTGGGCTCTCCCAGCTGTACAGGTGAGGGAAATGTAGCTTGGCACGCATACATTTCCCACGACAAACTGATAGTAAGTGGCACAGTTAGGCTGAGAACTCACCTCTGATTCCAGGGCCATGCTCTTAACCATGGCACTATAAAGGCTCTTTTTGCTAGAGGAAGTCACTGAGTCTGCCCTCCCCAGCTGTCTTCTCTCCTTCCACATATGTGCCTCCTTTTCAGGGACAGCCAGAGTATAGTCACCGACACAGTGATGATCTCATCCTTCAGGTAGCACACAGGTGGTGTGGAACCAGGGTAAAAGGACACTCAGCTTACAGGAGGTACTTCAGGTGAGAGGGGGAAGGAGAGCCCCCCTCTCCACCTCTGCTGTGGGGGCCTGAGTTGGAGCAGCTGTGCTGATGCCCCCAGGCCCTCTCAGGCCCCACCCCTCCCAGCAGACCGCAGCCCTTCCCTCCTGTCTCAGCGAAAGGCTTATTTTAGGCATGGCCTGACCAGGTGCTCTGGGTCAATAGGCTTAGTTTTAAATAACTGGATCAGTCTCAATGACTGTCCCCTTTGGAAGGGAAGGGGCATGATGGAAGAGTGAGCCCAGGAGACCTGAGGTCAAGGAAAGGAGTGACGACATCAAAAATGGAAGGTGGGTGAGCTCTGACTGTCCTGGCATGACTTCAAGCAGGCCCTTGACTTTTCTACTCTGGGCCTCAGTTTCCGCATCTGTAAAGCAGAGGATTGGGCTGAATCATCTCAAACAACTGGCGCAGGCCCCTTGGTCTGTTTTATGACTATGTTGACAGATGAAAATCCGCCTAGTGATTTAGCTTCACGGAGCTGAGCCCCCAGGGGAGCCAGCGCAAGGCAGAGCAGGTGACTCCACTCTGGAGCAGGGAGACCCTGGTTCAGGTCTCACTTTTGATATAAACTCAGTGCTTGAATGAGCTATGCTTTGATTTTCTCACCTGTTTAAAAAGGGACTTAAAAAGTTCTAAGGACATTGTGAATTACACTGAGCAATTGTAAGTGAGAGCCCCTTAAGTTCTTAAAATGCTGTATTGAAAAAGTAAATGTTCCTGGCAGTTCCTCCAAAAATTATACATAAAATTCCCAAATGATCCAACAATTCCACTTCTAGGTACATACCCAAAGGAACTGAAAGCAGGGATCAGAGAGAGATTTGTATATTTGTGTTCATAGCAGCATTATTCACAATAGCCAAAAGGTGGAAGCAACCCAAGTGTTCATTTGATGGATAAATAGATAAACAAATGTAGTCTACATACATGATAGAATATTACTCAACCATAAAAAGGAATGGAATTCTGACATATCCTATAATATGGATAAACCTTGAAAACAATATGCTAAGTGTAGGATTCCACTTATGAAGTACCTAGAACTGGCAAATGCATAGAAACAAGAAATAGATGGTGGTTTCCAGTGACTGAGGGAGGTGGAAATAGGGAGTTTAGTGGGTGCAGAGTTTCTGTCTGGGATAATGAAAAAGTTCTGGAAATGGCAAGCGGTAATAGCTGGGCAACATTATGGGTATATGTAGTACCATTGAATTGTACACAAAAATTGCTAAGTGGTATGTTTTATGCTATACACACATACATATACACGCACATATGTTTGAAAAGTAAATGAACACTTTTCAAAATTTAGTTAAAATTTCTAGAAGTATTTTGGCAAAACCCGGGAACGAGGAATCCTTGTTCTTCTGCCTGAACTTAAGCAGGACATTTTGGGGGATTAAATTGTCTTCTTCTGTCAAATGAAACTGAACAGAATTCTCTACCTCCTTTCAGCCTTCACAATCCACCCTCAGAGAACAGGGTCAAGGGCATGCCCAGGTAGAGACAAGTGGTACGGAGGAATTCAGGGTGACCTGCCTGAAATGGCTGCAGGGGCAGTCCTGTCCTGGCATATAAACCATTCTCAGGGCTACACTGAATTCCTTCTCTGGATCAGATCAGCCCTTTGTTTGAGGTTAAGACAAAGGAAGGACTTTGTCAACATCAACCTTTACACAGTCCACCTCAGCCAGCAGAGCCTGCGTTCCCAGTGCCTAACCCACTGCCTGTACACAGCAGGCATTCGACATTCGTTTGGTAGCTGATAGGGTGTCCTCCAGCAAGCCTTGCCAGGCTAACTTTATGCAGATTAGTGTAAGCCAGTTTCTGGTAGGTGATAAAGGTATGGAGGAGTGGGTAGTGGGCAGGTGAGGATAAAAGAGGAAAATGCACAAGCAGAGCAGATGTTAAGCTGTTTATTGCAAATGATTGTTGAAACAGTCACAGTGTGCCCAATTCGGACAGAGGGCTGGGGGCGGGGCTTGAGTGAGCGAGTCTCTCCTGGAGGCGGGCTTGCCAAAGTAACCAAGGTTGGAAAGGCATGTGGCTTTGAGCTGTGGAGTGGAGAGAGCACCTGGAGGCTCCAAAGACGTTAGATTTTGCCCTGAACAGTCATGCTCTCCCATCCAAGGGGATAAACTGAGTCTGAAGGAGGCAAGAAGCATTGACCCCACGTGACTGGAACAGGAGAAATGGGGAGTCCTTGGTCCGCCCATGAGGGGCTCTTGGCACATGTGTGACACATGCTTCTGTGAGACCACAGGCTCAGAGCCGGTGGGTGACAGGGACCCCTCGTCTCTCAGACAGCAGAGACCGGTCGGGAACCATCTGGTCCGGCACTCACACCCCCACCCCTCCCCTGGGCTTGTGGGGTGGGGGCCGTCTGGGCTAGGGTATCTCCCGGCGCTCACCACCCGGGGTGTCGCGGGGGGGCGGGGAGAGCGGCCGCCTAGCCCAGCCCCGCGGATGACAGGAGCCGGGGAGCCGGGGAGGGAGGAGCCGTCGCCGCCGAGCGCTGGGCTGAGGAGCAGAGAGAGCGGGGCGCGGAGTGCGGGCGGCTGGGAGCGCGCTGAGCGGGGGAGAGGCGCTGCCGCACGGCCGGCCACAGGACCACCTCCCCGGAGAATAGGGCCTCTTTATGGCATGTGGCTGGTAACTTTCCTCCTGCTCCTGGACTCTTTACACAAAGGTGAGACCCGCGCGGACGTTTTGGGCGGCGGGGGGCGGCGGAGCCAGGGTGCGCGCGGCTCGCGGCAAGGCAGGGGTGCCCGGCGGGCTCCAGGTGCCCCGGGGCCGACCCGGGTGCACAGCCCCGGGCGGGCGCAGCGGGGTGGGGCAAGCGCCCGGGCGAAGATCCGGGTGAGGCTCAGCCTGGGACTGCTCTGTCAGCTACCCGAGTCTGCCGTTTTGGGGCTCTTCGGGGTTGGTGGTCAAAGAGCCGCTCATCTCTTTGCCGGGCCGCAGTTCTGCCCTGGACCCCTCCCCCAGCCCCTTGCCCGCTTCCTGCAGCCTGCTGGCCCTGGGACCCCAGGGTGCCCTCCGAGTCAGGATCTTCAGGCCGTGACTCTCATCCAGGAGTCCTCGCTCATTCGGGCCTCGGACTCCGGCAGCTTACTCCTTCTGTACCTCAGTGCGCCCGTCCGCTGCCCCGACCCCCGCCCTGGCGCGAATGCGGGCGCAACTCATGGCCCACATCCGCGCCTTCACTGGGTGCAGGGCGGTGATAGCTGGAGTTCCCGAGAGCTGGGGTCCCTCGAAAGGCAAGTTTGTTCTCCAAACCCTGGGGTTGCCCTGTCCTAGCCCTCCCCCAGACCCCTTACCCCAGGCGCTAGTCCTGGCTTTGCTGCTCAGCGGTGGCCACCTCAGGCAGCGCGCCCCAAGGTGCGAGATTCTCCGCTTCCGATCCTGGCCTGCTGGACCTGGGGACAACTGTCCAGGCTGGGGGGCGTGTCCCTCTCCCCAGAGAGAAAGGGTTGCGAGAGGTGGGTCCAGGTGTCCGGCATGTCCAGACCTGCTGCTAGGGCGCTGCGTACCTGATCCGCGAGGTAGCGGGACTGAGGGGCTGGCAAGAGACAGGCATTTCCAACCCAGGCCACCTGGGCACCGATTCTGGACCTGGCCAGCGCTGGCGGTCGGACTTCCAAGGCTATAGCAGAGGCGGCCAGACTTCCAGGCTATAGCAGAGGACATGCCCGGGGCGCGCAGATGGCGGGAGATGAGGCGGCCGAACTCAGCGCCCTTGCGCTACGGAGCACACACGCTCGGAGAAGCTCAGCTTTACCTGTTCAGCCCTCTAACTTTTCTCCTTCGCGCCCTGGGGGCGTCTTCTGCCCCCTCCCGCTTTGCCCTGGCGGTTGACCTGGCCCGGGGGCAACTCTTGACCCCTAGGCAATAGGGAAGGGCAATCTAGCCCAGGACTAACGCCCCAGGAGCGGAGCCGTCCTTCTCTGCCAAAATCCCAGTGGAGTCTGCAACCTGCCGGATCCAACTGCAATATTTAGGGGGTTCAGGGAGGAGGCTGACCCTTAACTGTAGAGGCCAGGGTCAAAACCAGACTTATGACTAAGACTGTTGGGGTTTACGGGGTGATCCTAATTGCGAGGGTCAATGGGTGGCCTCTGATGGTGGCTAAGTAGTGGAGTTTCTCAGACCTAATGGAGTGTACTGGGTAACACAGGAAGGCTGCCCTAGATTGTTTAACCCGTTGCCCCCCACATCTCACCCCTTCATCCCACCTTAGCAGAGCAAGAAACCTGCCTCCTCTTCAACCACTCCCCATGTCCCCCACACCCGCACCCCAGTTTCTCTCTCCCCAGGCTCTTCCTGCCTCCCTCCGCCCCCACAGGCTGGTTCAGCTCACAGCTTTAATTACATTAATATTAAAAATACATAAGGTGAAGAGCGGCTTTCTCTCTCCATAGCTCTCTCCCCACCCCCCACCCGGTTTCCCATTTTGTCAGTGAGAAAGCACAGGCCAGAGCTGCGGCCACAGTCTTTTCCAGCTTTGTCCCCAAACCCCCTCCACCCTACACCTCTGCCAGAACAATCAACTCCCCAGCAGTGAAGGCCCTTCATTCAACAAATACCTGAAGGATGCTGCCCTCTGTCCCAAGCCCATCATTAATAAATGAAGCTCAAGTTATTTGATAGGAAGAGAGCAGATGCGGAGGGGGAGAAAGGCCCAGAAGGCCACAGGACAGCCAGCCAGAGGGGCAGAATCCTTTCCCACTATAGGAGGAAGTTGCCACTTGCTGTGGGCATGTGGGTAGGCAGGAGATGCCAGGTGTGGTGGCCCTGGGTGGCCTTTCGGTCTAGAGAAGTCTGGTGCCCCTGAGATTCAGAGACTCCAGTGTCTGTGTTGGGCGCCAGGGTGCCTCGCCAGACAGGCCTTTCTTTCTCTTGGTGCCTTAATTGGGTCTTAGGTGCCAGGCTGGTCCCCAGGGCCTGTTCTGCTTGGGGTGGGATGGTAGGTGGGTGGCGGAGGAAGCTTGGGGAAAATGTGATGTGGGGAAAGCAAGAAAGATGGGGTTTGGTGTATTTTCTCTCCCATTGCCAGTCACCCCCGCGGCAGCAAGGAAAATGTAAATGTGAATGTTCGAGCCTGTTACAGAAAACAATATCCTCTTGCAATAATTTGTACGTCCATCTGTGAGGAGAGGGAGGAGGCAGGGAGAGACAGAAGAAAACAGGATGAGATGGAGCGTCCTCTGGATGGAATTAAGCAGTTATTGAATGTGTGTTAAGCTTCTGTTATTTCCATTCCTCTCAAAATACCATTTTTTTTTAAATGAAGCCTGAGCTCAGTCCGATTCCCCAGAACTAAACCAGGAAGGTGTTTTTTTTTTTTTTTTTTAATAATCGGTTATCGAGTCTCCAATAACTGCCTTATTATTGCCAAAACAAACCCAGGTTTGGGCAGCCAGATGAACCCAGTGAGGCTCTCCGTTGTTATATCCAGCGTGCCAGCATCTGTGTTGTCTGCATTTGCATTTTTACTGTGCAAAAGAACAAGCTTCCCCGGCACTAAAATCCCTGTTTTCTAAAAGCCAAAATAATGGGCTGCATTGATTTTTTTTTTTTTTTCATTTCCCACCCCAACCTCTCGGATGGGGGCTCATGGTTCTTCTCTCTGGAGAAGACCAAATTAAAAGCCTTTGTCAAGCCATTAAGAAAATCTCTAACATTCTGTTCAGTGCCTAATTAAAAGGGGGGGGGCTGGAGAATGTGTTTTTAAAATCCCAAAGTGGCAAACACAACTTAGGGGAGGCCGGTGAAGGACCAGTGGACATCCAGGAGGGGTGGGCTGGCAGAGGGGCCTGGCTGCGAGAATAGCATGAAGAAGAATGGAATTGCCGTGGTGCCTGGCAAACCTTTCTGATGCTTCTTCTTCTTCTTCCTCCTTTTTTTTTTCTGGGCATCAAAGCCAGCTGCCTTTAATATATTTCTGCAGCAGAGTAAGGAGCTCAATTAGAAACAAAATGCAGTAAACAGTTAACCCAAAGGCAGTGCTGAAGTTGAGCAGATGCCGAGGACTGGCCAGAGAGGCCCAGTTTTCTTAGAATCAGGGTGAGGATGGGCAAGCGAACAGGGGGTTTGGTCCAGTGATGGCTTGTTAAAGAAGCAGGCAGCTGGGGAGTCCCCAGATGCAAGGGAGAGGTCTGCTCAGAGCATCTCACATGCTGGGAGCCTTTGATAGAGGGTGTAGGCTCAGGCTCCTCTTACCTTCTCCATGTCTTTAGGAATTGCATCCTGTGACTTGCTTGGTTCCCTTCCCTGCCTGATGAAGATAATTTTATTTGTAGATAAGGGGAGCGGAAGCTGGATGTTCAGAGAGCTTTTTATCAGGGGAACAAGACCCAGGCTGAGAGGTTCTCTCTTCCCGCATGATCTTGGCAGGAGTGTTTCTTGGGGATGTTTGAAGTAGTCACAAGGAAGAGCCCCCAGTTCTCTGAAGTATTTTCTTAGCCTCTAGTTCAATGGATTCTAGCTGGTACTCATATGCCTGAATAGGGTAAGCTATAGACAGCAGAGATGGCAGGGTGCTAGGAACCCAAGGGCGGGCCCCAGCTTTGCATATAATTTGCATATTGGTTTGCATGCTCACCTAGCTGGGTCTAGAGCCTAGCTCTCTGTGAGGGGCATCCTGATGTCAGCTTCAGCAGTATCCAGGCAATGGCTTTCTCCTTGCAAGGAATGGGGCTGGGCAGGTGCTGGAGAAGGACGGGTGTCTTTGGTAGTGCTTCTGTCTTGCTTCTGAGTTGTAGGCCTACAAGGAGGTGCTCAGCACCGAGTTCACTTTCTGGCAGGGCAGCCCTGCAGCTCTACCTCTCACGCCCAGGGACACACAGTGGCCCTGTGGCCATTGGCGTAGGATGGGTGGCAATGGGCAGAGCAAAATCAAAGTGTTGTCATTCCTTTTGTTCTGCAGGATTTCATTTATGAGAATCCAGGGCCAACATTAGTCTTCTGGTGAGCATACTCCAGAATGGAGGGGCTGGGTACTCAGGGCTGCAGTCAGGAGGTGGAGAGATCTTGGTGGGTGGGAAGGGGATGAGATGCTCTTTCACCCTCTAGTTCTTCAACATTCATTTTGGTGAGGAAGAGCCCAGCTTCTCAATGCACTGTCATTAGGGCCGCAGGGGCAGTCAGGGGACAGGTCCTGTGGTCACTGGGGAAGAATGTGTAAAGAGTTTGCAGTGACGCACCTCAGGGGAGGACATGCTTTCAGCCAGACTGGCTGCAGGGGGAGAGTGACCTTAGGGCTTGTCTTGTCTGCACTTCTGAGGCCCTGGGCCGATCCCAGCCTTACAGGTACAGTTCTAAGGCCTTCCAGAGTGGTTTTCTGCACTTCTGCTGATCCATGAGGGTTCTGGTCCCACTGAGCCCACAGAGTGCCCACTCCAAAGGATGTGGTGTGCAGCTCTAAGGGTTTCAGTTAAGGACAAGGATGGAGGTAGAGGAACAGGGCTAGTGGGCAGAGATTCAGGCATGGAGGACTACCTCCTCACCCCCCCCCCCCAATTCTTGCAACCAGGGCCTTTATCCATTTTACGTATTGGAGTGTGAAAGAAAAAATAAATAAATAAGATTGAAACCTGCTGGTATGGTGGGAACTTTACTCCTGTCCTGGCTCTGCATTTGTTGGGCAGGTGACTTTGGGATTCCCTGAGTTTCCCTTTCTCCAGCTATGAAGGGGGATTAAAGGATAGTGCATACACTTAGCCAGAATAGAGTGGCCAATAAACATCAGGACTTTTCCTTTTTCTACATGGCTTTCACCTTCTTCTCAGCAGATCCACCCACCCTGAGCAGTTGTATTAACCAGCCACATTTTTTGACCAGGCCAACTGGCTTAGGTTATGTAATAAGAGAGACCAGGCTGGGACATCTATCACCGCATTGTATGACCTGCAGGGCTCCTCTTCGACAAGACAGGTGAGGCCATGTGGGCACTGGCTGTCCCTGAGGAGCCCAGTTCTCTCCCCTCCCCTGTTCCTGGCTACTGGCAGTAATAGAAGTGGGGAGGGTGGAGGTTTGCTCCAGACTTGGATTCAAGGGTGAGACAAAGCCTGGTCTCATCTGCCCATGAAGACTGGTATTTCTCTACCATGGTTTAACAGAATAAGAGCAAGAACAGTCCTGGATTTAATGCCTTGCAAAGTGAATGCTAAGAGCTCCTCACAGGGTGAGCCCCAAAGTGTCCCAGGATGTGTCTCTCCCTGCTGGGTTGAGCCTCTCTGTTTTCCAGGTAGCTCTGTGTCTGGAGAACGCCCCTGGCAGCTGGTGATCGTAGGCATCCCTAGACCATTCCTCCATCCGTGACCTGGTTTACCACAGGGAAGCAGCATATGACCCAGCAGGGTGTGCTCCATGAGTTCTCCAAGTGCTGGCAGGCTGTGGGCACAGCAGCCTGTGTACCCTTTTGAGCAGATGTTTGTCCAGTGCTGCCTGAGCAGCATTAGCCTTGGGTGCTACCCGTGCTACTCCAGGTGCTAATCCCCTCACCCATTCAGCACCCCTGCACCCCCTCCCTGTGCCCTTGCTCCACATGATGCTTGCACTGACAGTTTCCAAGGTCACCGTGTTCATTAAGAATAGTTATTCAAATGCTAGTTGCATATTCAGTACACTGATTCTGAAGAGGTGTGTGTGTGTGTGTGTGTGTTTGTGTGTGTGTTGGAAAGAGCACCTTCCACAGACCTAAAAAATAAGCCTTAGCCTATTTAGGCAAGTTGTCTAGTAGTTCATGCACCTCTATTTCTGAATCTGTAAAATGGGCAAAATAACCCCTGTCCTGGCTGTCCCACTGGGAGGTTGTGTGCAAGAAGAATGAGGGGCATAAGATTACATACCATGTGACAACACTTTGTACACTGAATGAGGCAACAACATAGAAACACACACATGTAAAAAACCCCAGTAAATCAGTTTTAGCCTTATAAACACTCCACTGAAATGCAAGGTATAATTACTGTCATCTCATCATCCAGGAACGATGGAGGTCTCACAGCTGTTTGTGGCTGTCTCCCCCTGCTGAGCCCCCCACATATGGAGAATTTTTCTAGCTTTTGCGTTTCATCATCATGGGGAACAGCTGATGAGCAACAGCCAGGCTGGCAAGTCTCTCTGCAGCAAGCTGGGCAGATTCCCTGTGGCCCCAGGGATGGTGGGAGCAGGAAGAAGCTAACCTCTTGCTCCCTACTCCTCCCTCCTGGGTCCTTAGAAGCAAGTGTCTTCCATGGTCCTCTGGGCTAACTACCCCAGGGGTGACTCTGTGGCAGGAAATTCACAGTTGTTTGTGGGAAGAAAAGTAGGCAGGGTCCCACCATGGGTGACCTCATGTAAGGCCACAGCACTGGGTTAAGGATCATGGACATCCTCCTTTGGATGGGAGCCTGCTTTGGAGGCAGGAGGGAGATGCAGAGGACTGCCATGGGTGAGACTCTTCCAGAGTTGGAAGACACACACCCTCTGCCACTTCCCCACCAGGTTCCCTTCCTCTGCTCCTGCACTTCAGCTTCCTCGTAAGGCAGTCCATGCAAGGTCCCATTCTTAAACTGAGTTAAACGCTGTCATTACTTTGTACCTTCTACTTTCTGGTCCTGGTTCTGCCTTTAGATCACTTGCCACCCTTCAGCCATGTACAGATGGACGTCCTTCCCATCTGAGGTCCCTCCTCTGTGTTACAGCGTCCCTGGTCCTCTGATGCTCTCTCATGTGACATGGTCTTAGTACTGTACGATGCTCCTCTGTTCCTGGGTTTTTTGACATGGAGGTGAACAGAAGGGAAAGAGCAGTGGAGACAGCTCTGGTCTCAGCCTGGGTACTGGCTAGCTGTGTCCCTGGGGTCAGTGACTCCACCTTTCTAGGCTTTGTGAATGGAAAAGATTGGACAAAATAATCTCTTAAGTCCCTCAAGCGTTAACAATCTAAATCTAGGATTCTCTGGGGACAACTGTGCTGTCTGAGCTGACTCCCTAGAAAGAACTTTCTGGCCATAAGGGGCCTTCCTTTGACAGGCCCTGTCTAGAAAGGGCTGGAAGATTAAAGAGTCTGTCCGACTGTCAGCTGTTGCTCATAACTTCTCCTGTAGCCGATGGTGCAGGGGCCTTGCAGGTTGAAGGATAGCTGCATCTTTGGAGGATGGCATAGATTTCTGGGTGCTGGTTACATGAACTAAGTTTGTGCTAAGACTCTTTAAAAAATAAGAACACCTGTTTGCACGGGAGTGGGGTGCTTCAGCAGTGCTTCTCATTGGGATGGGAAGTGGAGAGGGGGCTGTTTGATCATTTTGATGACTAGGGTAGGGAGCTGCTGCCATTTAGTTGAGGGAAGGGTGAATATTTAATGCCTGGGGTGGTCCCAAATAATTTCAGTTTGTCATACCCCAAATTGCTCTTATGCATCAGAACCACCACCACCCGGCAGAGTGTTCCCTGCTTGGAGACAGCCTGAATGTAGCCCGTAGTGTGGCTGTTAAACACTGAAGCACGGGTAAGGGAGGCTGGTTTGGAACTTGACTTTGCCCTTCCAGCTGGGCAATACCAGGGAAGAGCCTATCTTTATTTGTTTGTTTGTTTTGTTTTGTTTTAGAGAGAGGGTCAGTGAGAGAGGAGAGAGAAAGAGAGAATCAATTTTATTTAGTTTTCGTGTGGCTTTCTTTGCTCCGAGACTTTGTTGTGTACGTGGTGCTGGGATTCGAACTCCTATACTCACGCATGACAGGCAAGCGCCATAACTGCTGAGCCACCACTCCAGCCCCCTGTCTTCTTTCTTATGGAGTCTTGAGCAGTAGGGTTGTTATAAAAATTAAATGAGTAATAATGCAAGTGAAGGGCTTCTTGCAGTGCCTGGAACAGAATAAATGTGAAGAAGAAATCACGCAGCATTGATGGTGAAGGTGGTGGTACCAGGATATACCCACTTTGGGGGAAGCCACAGGCAGAAGGTGTGGGACGTGGTCCCACTGCAATGTCGGTGTAAATACACTGTAAGGGGGCTTTCTGGTGTACAGAGGTCTTCATTTGAGTTTTGAGTGGACTCAGTGTTCAGGCTGAAGTTCCACCAACGGATCCTCTCTGGATCCAGTTTTTCCAATCTGGAGATGAGAACAGTTGGAGTGAAGTCACTTAATACGTCTCTCCAGAAAACCTTTGTGTGCAAATGCAGCGAGGTAATCAACCTTGCAGAGCAATCTGTGGAACCTCACCAGCCCACACCTGCATGAAGAACTCCACATGAGGCCTGGGGGCAACAGCACAGTGGCCGCTGCAATGCCCTGTCGTTATTGATCACACCGCTATTATTTTATTAACTTCATCACCAAATTCAATTAATTAATGTGGTGGGAAGATCTTGTCAGCTAAGCCAGTGAGAACCGTCTGTTGTCACAAAGAGTGGCCTAGAAGTCTAGGGTAGCACAGCACCTTTTCTGTGGACTGGTAGCCTCAGTGTGGACTGAGGTCACCTGCCTTAGAAAGAGCCTTTCTGGCCCTGTGACAGACTCAGGGGATTTGTTCATCTAAAGCTCTGCATTTTTAACAAGCTCCCCATGTGATTCTTGTGCATAGTAATGTTGGAGCACTGCCGTAATAAGTTATTATTATTATTATCCTAGGCGAGCAATAAATGTTTATTGCATAAGGACTCATTTATCCCACAAGCATTGCTGCTTGCCTGCTATAAAAATAATACTCTAACAACAGCCAAAAATATTTGGGTGGTACCAGACACTTATATTCACCAGAAACTGTCCTTGAGGTAGATAGCATCCCATCCATTTTATTGATGGAGAAACTGAGGCACAGAGAAGTGACGTCATCTTGCCTGAGGCTGCATGTGTTTCTTATAAGCGACAGAATAGGGATTCTAATCCAGGAAATGTGGCACCAGAGTTTGAGCTTTTACCTCCTGTGCTAAGTGCCCAGAGGATGGAGTGGTAACCAAGATGGTCACTCCTCAGAGAGCTCCAGCCCCACAGGGGAGAGGATGTCTTGCCCTGGCACACCAAGTACCAAGAGAGGGACAGGCAGTAGGTCTTGGTTTTGTCCACTCCCCTGACCCCTTGCTCCCCTGAAGACCTACCGCCTGTCCCTCTCCTGGTACTTGGTGTGCCAGGGCAAGGATGCCCCTTGAAGACTCTCCCTGGCTCAGAGCAGGTGCTACAGGATGGCCAGCACTGGCAAGCATTCCTTGATAAAGAGCCCAGTGAATGAGAGGAGTAAATATTGTAAGGGAAGAGAACAAAATGACTCATTCTCCCTGTGGAGGTGGCGCAGTGTTAATATATCTGTCCTCTCGGCTTGTCATTTACAATGATTGGAGATGATGACGTGGGGGTAATTCAACCTGCACCACGGAGGAAGAAGAGTTGGCCCGCTCTTGGACTGCCACCAGACGCCCCCATTCCAACCCATGCTGTGGGGCGGGAGTCCACTGATGTCGCCTACACCAAACTCATCCTGATGCCCAGAGGGCGGAGGGCCAGGGAGCGAGTTGATATGACAGATTTTTAGGTCTCAGTGGTGACCCTGAGGGCAGCCCAAATGCCTGGGGGCGATTTCTGGTTTAAAAATATTGCCGTTCTATTTCTACACTTCTAATCTCCTAGAGATTTGGAGCCTGTTTTGTGAAACACAGCATCGGGGTGGTACTCAATGTTAAACGGTGGAGAAGATTAAATGGGTTTAAGTCTGGGCGTCTGTCACATGACAGCCAAGCCCATAACTTCCATTTCCTATTAAAAATCCATTTCCCCTTTTGACCAGAAGAAGCTCTGCTGTTGATCTGCGTGTCTCTCTCTTTATTTATGAAGTGTTTTCCCCTCCTCCTCTTTCTCCCTGTAAATTTGCCTTGTTCTGTCTGCAGAGGGAAGAGAGAGCTGGAGCAAATGACAAGGATTTAAGTGGGTTGGTAGTGGGTCTGCTGTCAGGGGATCTGCTTGCCAAAGTGGGACTGGCTTCGAGAGAAAGGTGACAGAGAAACCTCATGAGGCTCCAGACCTGGAACTCTTCAGTGCTGTGGTGGGAAAACTCAGCTTTAGAGCCAGACAGACCTCTGTTGAAATCTGGCTCCACCTTTTTCTTTCTCTCTCTTTCTTTTTCTTCCTTTCTTCCTTCCTCTCTCTCTCTCTCTCTCTCTCTCTCTCTCTTTCTTTCTTAATGGTACCAGGGATTGAATCCAGGGGTGCTTAGCCACTAAGCTACATCCCTAGTCCTTTTTATTTTGAGGCAAGATCCCTCTAAGTTACTTAGGGCCTTGCTAGACTGGCTTTGAACTTGTAATCCCCCTGCCTTAGACTCCCAAGCCCCTGGGATTACAGGGGTGCACTACCACACCCGACTTTCTTTTCTTTTTGAGATAGGGGTCTTATTATGTCCCCCCAGGTTGGCCTCAAATTCTTGATAGTTCCTCAGCCTCGCAAAAGCTGGGATCATAGGCATGTTCCATCATGACTGGATGGCTCCATCTCTTTCCAACTATATGACCTGGAGAAGTGATTGACTCCCTCAAAAATGGGATCCAATGGGATCCCCCACTTCATACATCTGTGTGAGGATTAGGTGAGAAAATGCCTCTGAAGCATCAGAGTTCAGCACCTGGCACATAGTAGGCACTCAATACACATCAGTCTCCTTTCTTTCGAGGACTTGGTATTGTTAGCCAGGCCAATATGCCTTCAAGGAACCAGACATGAGAACAAATAACGTTAGGCATGAGGACCGTAAGACCTTGAGGAATCACAGTGGCAAATGTCAGGACTCCAGGATCCTGCGCGTGCCTGTCCAAGCTTACAGTCCTCCACATGTGTCCCACGCCTTCCACACTGAGGGCCTAGCACCCAGTCCAGTTGATTTTGCCTTTTCATATATATATAAAGAGAGAAAGAGAGAGGGACAGTGAGAGATCAAGAAAGGGAGGAAAGAATCAATTCATCAATTTAGTTTTTCATCTGGTTTTCGCTGCTCCGACACTTAGTTGTGTACGTGGTGCTGGTGTTCAAACCTGTGTCCTTACAATGCCAGGCAAGCACCGTAACTGCTGAGCCACTGCTCTAGCCCCCAGTCTAGAAGGTTTGCCCAGGGTCTGCCATACATGCCCCACCTGTGGCAGCCGTGGTGCCATGGTACAGATTGTCTTGTTTAGGGATTACCTCCCATGCTTACCCTCCTGTTCAGACCTTCCGGTTCAGCCAAAGACTCCTGTGCCCAAAGCGTTTTCTCTGGCTGCTGTGGCGCCTACCTCCCCTCCACCCCATGGCTCTTGTTGCCTGAATCAGTATTTCCACCCAGCTGTTGGGTTTAAGGTTGTGCCTTTCCTGTTCACCATCTCCTTGAAAATATCCTTGAAGGTGGGACCCTGCTCACCTATCTTCCATGTCTCCTGTTGTGCCTGGAACCCTGCAGAGGATGTAACTAGTCCTTGGTATCTATTTCCTAGAAGAATGACTTTTTTGCTGGGCAGTGGGTCAGGGAGGAACTGGGAAGTGGGCAGGGAAAGGGGCAGGGTCGCTGAGAGAAAGATGAGGATGCAGAGGGTTTGAATTCTGCCAGGCTTCAGGGTGGAGCTGTGCTCTGGTGATCTTTCAGAGTAACCTTAGGCACTCTTGACCTGTACATCCTCATTAAGGGAACCAAGCACTTCCATGTTCCGTGTTGCCAGCTTAGCAGTCCTGTGAGGCAGAGAAGAGGGTACAGTTTACCCCCTCTGCCCACCCCTTTTGCAAATGAAGACATTGTGGCTCAGAAAGGCCACACTACAGTAAGGAGTGAGCCCCAGAGGAAAGGTGGCTCTTTCGTGCCCTGCCCCTGCTGCTTTCTAAGCTTGCTGAGTTTCCTCAGGGCTTTGCAGATTCCAATAGGAGCCTGAAAAGGAAGGTAGCCCCCACACTGAGGCCACATCAGGCTCCAAGAGGTCAGAATGAGGACTGCAGGCCTTGCTACTTGTCCTCTGTCCCCAAGTGACGAAACCCACCCATTGCTTCTGCAGCCCTGTGCCCACCCTTCAACTTGGTACCTAGCAAAGAGTTCAGATTTTTGTTGACCAGTGCCTCAGTTTCCTCTTTGCCTACTTCTTACCCTTGGCAGGTAGGGTGAGGCTAAATTAATGTTTATTTAAGGACTTTTGCATTCCAAGCTGACAGCTGCCTTGTGATGGTAAAATATGAATCCAAGCTAAGTGCAAAATGCTATTGTTTTACACCTGAGGGTGATGTTTCATAATGGCAGTGCAGTGTCAGAGCCGTAAGCAGAAATGAATGGTGTGTCTCATCCTGCCCAGCTCCCCCAGACTCAGAATGCAGCAGCTCACATCCTGGGGTGGGAGAAATATGAGGCTCCTCGCCTTTTGCTATAAATCTGCTGTTTCATCAGCCCTGACAGGTGGCTGGAAAATCCCAGTCAATTCATCAATTAAATCTACCCATTTGTAGTTGCTGGGAGCCTCATGCCCTTGGTTGCGGCAAGATCCAAGGCCCAGAAATGCAAGAAGTATGCTGTCATTGTGGTTGATGCTACTGGTGGGAGAAGAGAGACCCTGGGGGAAGAGGCTCTCCTGGGAGGCAAGGAGAGAGAAACAGACTTCCAGCCAGGAGAAGAGACTAGGAGTCTGGAGTGGGTTGGGATGACAGGTGTGGGTTCCCAGGTTGGAAAACCAGATTTTGTGGTTTGATTGTCTTCAGCTTGGTTGCTCAACAGAGCTAGTGCAGCTATCTTCCAGCTCTGACCTAAGGCAGAGCTGGGCTTCTGTCCTGCTCCAGCGTGTTATGTGACTTTGGGTGAGTCAGCTAATGCTCAGAATCTTAATCTATTTATCTGTAAAATGATCAATGATAATAATAATACCTCCTAGGGAGTTATGAAGATTAAACATAATAGATGTCCAATAGAAATAGAATATCCTGAACAGGCCTGGCACCAAGTCTGGCCTATAGTTGACAGTGAAATCAGTGGTGACAATTACTATTGCATGAGGTATTGTCATTACAGAGGGTCTGACCAGACTCCCTCAGGTGTATCTGCTTACTCTTTCCCATGAATAGGACAATTCCTGAATTTCTTCCTCTGAGATCTTTCTCAGAGAATTATTTTTTGGCAATGCGGGGGGGGGATAGTACTAGGGATTGAATCCACGGGTGCTTAACCACTGAGTTATATATATATCTTAAGATATGTGTGTGTGTGTGTGTGTGTGTATGTGTGTGTGTGTGTACATATACATATACATATTTTTTTTTAAAAAGAGAGAATCAACTTTATTTTTTCATCTGGGTTTTTGTTTTTCTGACACTTAGTTGTGTGAGTGATA
The DNA here is from genome assembly GCA_004027875.1 of Aplodontia rufa. Lineage (NCBI taxonomy): Eukaryota > Metazoa > Chordata > Mammalia > Rodentia > Aplodontiidae > Aplodontia > Aplodontia rufa. The sequence continues at coordinate 213,910 of PVKS010000028.1, read as the reverse complement.
CTGGGGTTTGAACCTGGGTCCTCCTGCATGCCAGGCAATCACTGTAACCCCTGAGCCACCACTCCAGCCCCTTATATTTTATTTTGAGACAGGGTCTTGCTAAGTTGCTGAGGTTGGCCTTGAAGTTATGATCCTCTTGCCTCGGCCTCCTGGGTTGCTGGGTTTACAGGCCCGTGCCACTGTGTCCAGCCTTCTCTCTGCTTTCTAAGTCCGTTTCTCAGGCACGATGTAAAGTTCTTTTGTACCATGATGGATTTTGGCTTCCAAGAATCCGCCACAGTGAGGGTGTCTGATTAACTAGGTTGTCTCTGAAAGCACTCAGAACCCCAGAGTGATGTTCCTGCTCCTAAAAGCTAAGGATTGTCTGAAAAGTTGAGTGTAAAAGGAGCTGGTCTCAGGAAGAGTATGTGTGTGCTTGTGTGCGTGTGTGTAACTCTTGTTCTTGGCCAGCTGAAAATGGAGTTAGTGGCCAGGTTGTGTTTGAGGAAGACAAAGGTCCTTTTTATTATTGCATTGGTCACACTATAGCCACATGTCACCTAGTGGTTCTGAAAGCAACTCTGGGGTTCATTGCTTGAGTCGGCATGCCAGAGCCCTCATTTAACTGGTTGTGTGGTCTTGGGTAAGAGGCTTCCATCTCTCAGTGCCTTGGTCTCCTCATCTTTAAACTGGGATAATAAGGACATCTATCTCATAGGGTTGTTGGGGAGACTAAATGCCGTCATTTAAGCCAAATCCTAGCATTAGTGCCCAGCAGGAGGAAGATGCTTAACAAATATATGGTTAATGGAAGCCTTTCGGAACATAAGCAGGTTCATGGAAATGAGGTCTGCTGTGTGTGGAACCAGAGAAAGCTCTGAGCCTCAGTTTCCTTACTCAGGCAATGGGATGATTTCATAATCATGGAGAACTCTAGCCCCTGAGATGGGCATGCTATGGGAGCTTTCGAACCCCTGCACCCGACCAGCAGACTTGCTCAACCACCAACCCTGTGACCATAACGAGGAAGGCAGCATGCAGAGGGGGAGGCTGGCAAGCGACACTGCCCCTCTTCTCCAAGTGGCTTTCAGCGGCTAAGGGTGCAGTGCCTGATGGGGACAGCAAATGCATTTGCTGCTAAGAGGACGCCCCTGACACCACAGCAAGGAGCCCACGAATGTTTTTTCCAGCACGGCTGCTAATGGCTTCATCACTGCTTTTTATGAGATGATGTGAATTGCTCTGGCCAATGAGGCTTAATGGCCTTCCTCAACGACCTGCCTGGTATATTCTCCCTGGAGGCTCAGCTCAGAGTTAAGCTAAGAATATTAATACAGGACGGATGTGGGCCCTCCCCCTCCCCATAAAGTTGTGGAAATTGAGGTCAAGTTGGGTCCCCTGCAATGTTCTTTAAACAAGCAGCAGTGATTTGTTTGCTCCTTGATCTTCCTGGTGGAGAGAGAATGGCTTCCAGCTGGAGACCTGGGACCAGGTCCTCTCTTCCTCTGGGTTTGCTCCCGCTTGCCTGGACGTGGCCTTCTTAAGCAGGCGGGCTCCTTGATGGGAGTGAGGACACCCTGATTCCAACATTCAGGGCTCCTGGGATAGGAGTCAGAAGTACCAAGGCCCTGTGCTGAGAGGAGTGGAGCAGACAGCTCGTCCTCCCAGCCAGGCAGCCCTGAGAACGTTCTCCTGTGTGCTGGATGCTGGAAAGGCAACATGAGAGAGATGGAAGGGGATTTTCCTCTTGTCCATCCTCTCCACTGCCCATTTTGCAAACAGAGCAGACGATCAGAGAGAGGAGGGGGACTCCACAGGTGGCCCTGTCAGGCCTGGGTCTCTGGCTCTCTGAGCTTGGATCTTCCCTACCTACTGCATGGCTGGTCCTCATTCTGCCCTCTGTGGCAGTGCATTTTCCAAGGACTTTTGGGGTTCTGAGATGACCATCAGGGCTGTTGGCAGTCTTCATCTTCCAGGTGAGCATCCTACTTCCTCCAGCCACTGCTCTTAAGCTGCAATTTGGAGACCTTTTGCCTCTCATCTATAGTACAGTACAAAGGGCACTGAAATCCTCCTTAGGAGCAATGAGTTTAAATTTGAGTTCTGTCAGTTAGTTGCTTGCTGTTGGACATATATCCTGAGTCTATAGGACACGTTGATACAAAAGGGGAGATACCATCCCCACTCGGGGCTGTGCGGATGAGCTGGCCTGGATAAAGTAGGTGCTTAGTAAGTATTTGTTTATCTAAGCATTCCAGTATCTCTCTTAATGTGTGGATGTCATAGTGGATGGTGACTTTGGACCCTTCACCAACAGGGTTTGTGGTAGTCTGTCCTCATGAAGAGTGAGATTATTATTATTTTTGTATCAGAGATTGAACTCCAGAGATGCTTAACCCCTGGGCCACATCTCCACCTTCTTTTATTTTTTATTTTGAGACAGGGCCTCACTAAGTTGCCTAGGGCCTCACTAAGGTGCTGAGGTTGACTTTGAACTTGAGATCCTGCCTCAGCCTCCTAAGTCCCTGGGGTTATAGGTATGTGCCACCACGCCCAGCATGGAGGATGAGATTTCTTAACTTTTGCCATTCCTGTGCTAGCCTGGAAGACTCTGTGGAGTAGGAACTGCCTCTTCTTCACCAGTATCTTCTATATAACCATCTTAGAGGCTGGCCGATGCTTGAAAGTTGGAGGCATGGGTGCTGGTGGTTGCAGACCTGGGGGGCCTGTGCAGACATTACTAGAACTCGTCCTAACCTTATCTCTCCCTTTGCCTCCCCTGCAGCCCGCCCTGAAGATGTCGGCACCAGCCTCTACTTTGTAAATGACTCCTTGCAGCAGGTGACCTTCTCCAGCTCCGTGGGGGTGGTGGTGCCCTGCCCAGCCGCGGGCTCCCCCAGTGCGGCCCTTCGATGGTACCTAGCCACAGGGGACGACATCTACGATGTGCCGCACATCCGGCACGTGCATGCCAACGGGACGCTGCAGCTCTACCCCTTCTCCCCCTCCGCCTTCAATAGCTTTATCCACGACAATGACTACTTCTGCACCGCGGAGAATGCAGCCGGCAAGATCCGGAGCCCCAACATCCGCGTCAAAGCAGGTAAAGGACAAGATGAGTGCTCCCCACCTGTGGGGTGGGTCTGATGGGCTGGGATAGGGCTGGGGTTGGCAGGCCATCACCCTGAGGGCATGTGTGTGAGAGGCACAGGCCAACTGGAGGAGCCGTTCACTAGGGACAGCTTCCTTGTTCTCTTGAATCTTAGCTCAGCCACCACCTGGGTGTGTGCAGTCAAGCAAGACATCTGCAGAGTCAGCATGAGCACCTACCTTGTACAGCCCTGTGTGGAACAGTTAAATGAGATAGTGTTCATTTAAACTAAATACCATGCTTACTTTAGTCCTGGACTCATAGAAAATACTGGCTGAGTTTCTTTTTCTAAAACCTTTTATTGAAATATATAAGGAAAATTGAACATGCTGTAATATGTAGCTGGAAGAATTTTCACAAGGTTCAACTAACGCTTCAGATGCAGAAATACAACACCAGCACCCCAGAAGCCTCCCTCCTGCTTTTTTGATCACTGTTTCCCTATCAGTAACTGATATCCTGACTCCTAACAACTTAAATGTTTTGCTTTTTTCTGTGCTTGTACAAGGGAGTCCTACGGTATGTAGTCTCTGGAATCTCTGGCTTGCTATTCCGATCCTGGGATTTACACTTGTTCTTGTGCCTAGTAGGTGGTCTCTCATTCCTGTTGCTGTCTAGTATTCCAGCGGATGACTAGGCTACGTGTTCTTCGCCATCCTGCTGTCAACAGACATTTAAGTATAACTAGCTCACGAGAACAGGCATTTAGATAAAATTAATTCATGGTGGAAAACTGAGCAGTGAAGGATTCAGGTCTTTAGATTTGTTGATGTAGACAGAGAAGTGAGGCTTTCTCCGTTGGTCTCTTTGGAAAAAACAGAAAGTCCCATTTCCCTGGGTCAGGGCTGGAAGAGAGGAAAAGGCTCAGACCAGCTGTTCTTAACTAGGACATCGTCATGCACTGGTGTGTCAGGAGCAGCATACAGCACTGGAATATGGGGGATGGCTTGCTTAGAAGGGCTTTGGGGGTGAGAGAGGGCAAGTGGTGCTCTTGGGAGCCTGCTGTAGAGATCCCAGGCCTCTTCCCTGCTGCTGCATTGGGCAAATCCAGAAGAGAGATCCAGGGAGACCTCCCGGTCAGCCCACTGGTAGCAGACCCTGCAAGATGAGCTGTCCAACCCCCCCTGGGTCCTTCTGCCTTAAGAGTTCCTTTTATAAGGACAGGTTTCCAAGGATATGAGAACAGGGGTGTGGGAGGTTGAGCTGGGAGCTCCACTTCTTGTCATTAGTTTGTCTGGGGGTCAACCTTGAACTCTTAGGACTGAGCCATGCTCAAGCTTTTTCTCCTGGCTTCCCCAGCTCCTGTGCACTGTTCAGGTCCTAATGCAACACCCAGTGTTGGCCTGGGAGTCCTGGGTTCACCAGGTTTGGCCTCCATCGCCTGGAGGACGGGGCTACAGGAAGGGATATCCTATTTTCTGTAACGTACCTGTGGTTGGCTATGGATGCAGTTTTCACAGTATATCTAAAAGGATTTCTCACAAACCAGAGGACTATGACAAAGAGAGATTAGGTGATTTTCCCAAAGGCATGTAGCCAGTTCGTTGGAGAGGTGCCACCGTCACGAAAGGCTGCATTATAGAAGTGCTTTTCATATGCTGTTTTAAAAAGGAGGAAATTGAGGCTCCAAGAAGTGAACTCATCCTTGGCCAGACAAGGAAGCAGGTCCTGCTCACCTGATGCTCTTACTGTCAACTTCTACGGCCTCCCTGGACCCCCAGGGGTGGTGCATACCTCACCCTGCCCTCTTGCCTCCACCACTCTGCTCCTCTCCAGGGCGAGCTCTCTCAGGCTCCTCTGTGGGAGATGTGTGTCCCACAAACAGAGACAGAAGGGCTGGGCTGCAGCCCCAGGCAGCTGGCAGTACCTCTCCTCTCTTCTCACCTCCACCTGTATCCTTTCTCCATCACACCGTAGCAGGGAGGAAGGGAAGAATGGTGGTCTGGGAAGGCTGGGGAGGGCTGGACCCACTGGAAACACAGCCAATTAAGAGGCTTTGGACGATGCCAGAGAGGCTGCAGGTGCACAGCCAGGGGGCTGCCAGGGCCTTTAGTGTCGCCCTGGCAACCATGGCAAAGAGAGGAAAAGGGCACACTGCCCAGGTGCCTGCTGAGGGACAAGGTCGGTAGGCAGTGGGGCTCTGGATGTTCCAGCTCTGCTTGGCAGAGAAGAGGATAGAAGGATGGAGTGAGTCTCTGGGAGAGGCCCAGCAGAGGATGACAGGACTGAGAGGCAGGATCCTCAGTCCCATCCATAAAGCGGGTCAGTCCACCTGCAGGACTGGACATGTGAGTGACTGCAGGTGACAGTGGCCAGAAAGCAGTCCTGGGAGCGAAGCAGCAGTGGACTTTGGAGGAAGGGATGGTTCTGAAGGCAGGGCCAAGGCTGGGGCAGGGATGTGCTAGAGGCTGCAGGTAGTGCCAGGAGGTGGAAAAGCAGCAAGGATGCTTTGTTGCCAAAAATCTTGGAGACAGTGACCCTATCTTTGGGGTTCTGCATTTTCAACACAATTACAGTGTCAAATATTCTCCCCCACTGTCAATTATACACCACCAAACCCTTCCTGAACGTTCAGCATCTGGACTACTGGTCCAAGGATGCCTTTTGCTGTGGAGTGTCTCACACAGTTGTTAGATCATGTGTCTTGTCTTTATTTTATTTTAGATCATGGTTTTATTTTGGCAAATGCTGGTCATCATGTCCCAAATGAATGTCACTCTGGGTCCAGGAATAACATAGGAAATGCAATAGGGAATTCCAAGGGGAGTTCTGGCTTGCTTCCCTAAGAAAGACCCGTACCTGCCCCTGTTGGACGCGATGACCATGCAGACTTCGATGCTCATGCCCTCAAGGCCCTTATGGTCCAGTACAGTTTGCTAAAATTCCCCACAGGGAAAGGGTGGGATTTGGTTTTGCAGCGGGGTGTGGCTCTAGTGGAGCAGGGAGAAGATCGGAGAAGAAGCTGTCCAGGCAGGAACAAGGTCATGGCAGGAACTTCCGGGCTGGGTACGCAGAAGGCGGGAGGGAGGAGGTAAGGAGAAGAAGGCTGGGGGTGCTAAGGGAGGTGACAAGTCCTGGTGACGCTCTTCTTCTCCCTGTTCCCGTCTTGTTGCAGTTTTCAGGGAACCCTACACCGTCAGGGTGGAGGATCAAAGGTCAATGCGTGGCAACGTGGCCGTCTTCAAGTGCCTCATCCCCTCTTCAGTGCAGGAATATGTTAGCGTTGTGTCTTGGGAGAAAGACACCGTCTCCATCATCCCAGGTAAGAAGCAATTGTGGGTGGTGGAGTGGCCTGGTGGCTGCCTAGTGGGAGCAGCGTCTCAGCTGGCTGTTGAGCTGAACTTTGACCTTGAGATTGCTTCTGGAGAACGATTTGTTACTGCTCTGATGATGTTTTGGCAAATTAGTGTCTTTGGTCTCTCTTGGGTCCTTCTCTATATGGAGAGCCATGTGCCATGAGCCTCTGCTAGGTGTGTGAAGGTTCTATCAGACATGGGGTGAGTCCTACTCCCTCAAAGGAGTGGGGCCACCATCCTTCCCCACCACTGGCACTCTGCCTGACCTTGTCCTGAGGGATAGGAGGCAGCTGGCAGCCTTCTCTGTGAAAGAAGGTGGGAAGGGCAGGACTGGGGGCTGGTGTGTGGTCTGTGTGCCTGCATTGAATGACCAGGACAATGACACTGATCCTAGAGGACCCAACCTGAGCAAAGCACTCCCACAAGACTTTTTTTTTGACTCATGAATGGGCTAAGACTCCATCAGAATCCTAGTGGACTTCTCTCAGTGGCTGCTGCTGGGAGATGGGGCTCATCCCAGTGCGCTGCTGTGGTTGTGAGACCCTTGTTAATCTGTTCCTTTTCCCACTTGGTATGGTGGTCCCTCCAACAGGAAAATAGCCTGGGAACCCCAAGAGAGGACCTCAAGTCCTTAATCTACCTGCAGTTCTCCAGTTACAAACTGGTGGGATTTTCCACAGCCCATACCTTCAACCTTGCATCCTGAAGTGATTCTGCTTTTTCTTCCTTTCTCTATGAAGGACCTTTGTCTTTTGTCCTATAAAATGGGGCCACTTGATTGGTGTACTCTGAGATCCCTTCTGCACTGGGGTCGGTCCTCCAGCCAGTTGTATGAAATGATTCCTATTCTTCAAGGGTAGTTGGGAAGAGAAACTTTCTCTGCAGGAGCCCTTCAGAAGCACCAGGGCTCAGACCCAACCCACATTTACAGAGTGGCAATCTCAGCATTGTCTGGGGCTCCCTGGAGGGTCCCTTGCATGGCTAGGATGGGAACAATGCTGAGGCATGTTGGCAGTAATGTGGCAGGAGGATTTTTTTGAAGCATGAATTTGTGTTTTGCTCTGAGTACTTTTTCTTTCCCTCAGTTCCAAGCAGATGGCTAGGCCATTATATTTCCTAGCTTCAGAGCTGGCAGTAGTAAGACAGGAGTCCAAAGCTACTTGAAGACAGCTGCTCTTCCTACCTTTTGTAAAATCGTAAGCTAATAAGAAAACCTAGGGTGGGTGTTCTGTCGGTGGAGGAGCTTTGGTGGCTAGGAACATGCAGGAGACAAGGGGTGCCAGGGTCAGGATGGTGCTTTAGCTGCTCAGGATGAAGCAGTTGGACCCCGTGGGGGTGACTGTGTAGGGGTCTTCTGGGTCTGGGATGGAGGCCAACGTTCTCGCGTTTTAAATGCAAAAGATGCACAGGGACCGTGTGGGCAATGACAATGGGCTGGTGTGGGGACCAGAGGGACCTTGGATCTCATCACATCTCCGAGGAAAACTCTGATAGTGATGGAGATGGAATTTCTTGCCTTTTTAGCACAGTTATGTTTCGGTTATTTAAAGAATATAAGGAAATGTGGTATTACTCACTTGACTATGGGCTAAGCATTATATGCAGCAAAACAATAATTATTATTATATTAAAATTTTTGAGTACATGTTATTTGCCAGGTACTAGGTTATAAAACCTTTACATATGATCTCATTTTAGCATAAAAGTAGTATATTTTGCCCCCATCCACTTTACAGGAGAGGAAACCAGGCCTAAAGAAGTAAAGCAGCTTCTTCTGGTCATGTGTCTGTTAGGCAGAGGGTGCTGTTAAATCCAAGTCTGTTTTCTTGGCCTGTGCACTTAGCCCCACAGAGAAGTGCCTCCCTGTACCCACACAGATGTGTCCAAGAAAGAGCTACTCAGGGCACCATGGAGGATTTAATTACGTGCTGTAGGCAGTGTAGGCTCAGGAAGGGGAAAAACCCAATGTGGATTTTCCAGGGAAGGGTTGGTGGAACCAAGTCCAGGGTTGTGTTCAAAAGCCTAGAATCTGGGGCTGGAGCAGTGGCTTAGCAGTTACGGCTCTTACCTGGTATGCTGGGGGACGCGGGTTGAACCCCAGCACCATGTACACAATGAAGTGTCAGAGCAATGAAGGCCATGTGATGGACTAGGTAAAACTGATTCTCTTTCTCTCTCTCACTGTCTCTCTCTCTTAAAAAAATAGAAAAGAAAAAAGAAAAAGAGCCTAGAATCTAGAATCTAGGACCAGAGTGTCTGGGATGGAAACTCATCCCATTGCTTACTAACTGGGCAAGTCATTTACCCCCTGATGGACTCTCATCCCCCAGTTGTAAATGGTTTCCTAGGGTCACAGTAAGAATGAAATGAGCTAATATAGGTACAATGTTTGAATTGCTGCCTGTCACATCCCGAGGATGTTCCAGGTGGTAGCTATGATTTCTCAGTGGAAAGCGACATTCTCCCGTTCTCGTTGGCTGCTGTGGTGGTGTGTGCATCTACCATGTAACAGAGGCCATGTCCCCACCAGACGGCGTTTCCTAGGAGGGGTGTTTTTACCCACACATACCTGGCTTCTCCCATACTGCCTTCCACTCTCGGGTTAGACGCTCATTTGGTGATCAGGGAGTGGAGGAATGGAGGTTGGGAGAATTCTGAAAGCTTTTGGAAGCATTGAAATGAGGATGAGGGTGGTGGGCATGGGGTAGTAAGCAGGCTAGAGCAGAGAAGGAAGGTTGGCTGGCTCCCATTTGGAAGAGCTGGAGGCGGGGAGCTCCCCTCAGGCAGCCCTTGTAGTTGGCGCTTCAAGGCTGCCTTTGATGTCAAGACTGGGCCCAGGGCCCCAAAGGGCATAATTATCAGGAAAGTGGCCTTGATGCTAATCTGCAGGACCATGTTAAACTTTGGTTCTGTAGAACCTCTTTCCTTCCTTTGGTCTTGGAAAATTTTCCTCTCCTGCCCCATCCATAATCATTCTAGATCCTTCTACAGCTATGCATTAGATCCAGGGACAGTCTTCCCAAAGCACGTAAATCCTAACTAATATATTCCTAAAGAAATCCATGAAGTCCAGAAAGAACGGGTTTTGTTTCCTCTGCGCTCTGTCAGTGGGGAACTAAAACTTAGGCCCACATGCCACATGCTTCAATTTTGGGAAATGCAAATAGAATGATTTTTTTTACAAAAATAGATTTTTTTTTGCTATCCATATTCACACTATACCTAGTGTGCACTCTGTGTGTGTATGTGTGTGTGTGTTGTGTATTTTGAGGTGGGGAGGCTGGATGGCAGCTGCTCACAGTGGGAAGAGACTTAAAGATTGGCTTCTGAGGGAGAAGGAAGGCTGGAGGGGCCTGAGTTACTTCCCTCTGACACTTCAGGGTCGACTTCTGGAGCAGGGCACTTGCATTGACTTTGATTTCTGGATCTGCAGGGTTGGGCTGCTTTCCACAGACATTAGGGCCAGCAGTACCAGGATCTGGAAAGCAGGAGGAGAAACCATGGAGGCTGATTTGGGCCAATCAGGGCTGCAGGCAGGCAGGGTCCCCTAGGGGAGAGCAGGTGCCTGGGAGGTGGGGCTGTGGCTGCTCCAGGCCCCTGTGGATGGAAGCCAGCCCTCCAGAGCCTCTTTCTGAGGGTGTGTGGGATCTAAACAAGCTAAGGAGCTGAGTATTCGCTCCTAGGTTGGCCTTCCTGGCTCTCCACGGCTTAGAGCTGGACTCTCTGGCTTTTTGGCTGTGCTTTCCCGGGGTGAGATCTTTTCTGGCTCCACCTATTACAACCTCCCCCACCTCCTCCGCCTTCCCCTCCCTTGATGAGTGGAAAGGTGGGTGTAAAGCACAGCCTCTCCTCTCGCCTTTGACCTGCCAGATTTCCTGAAGGACTGTGGTCTTGAGGTGAGCCAGTTCTCCAGAGCGGGCGGGGTGGGCATAAGAGGGTTAAGGACTGTTCACAAACATAAATTAAAATTAAGGCCTCCAGTGAAGCCGAGATGTGGTTTAATTTCCCATCTGCATGATCACCATTACAATGCATGTTATTGGATATAAAGATAAATCCGGCCCTGTTCCTAATAGCTTTTAATTTCCACCAGACCTGATTATATCGAATCAGGCTCCTTGTGGGAGTTTCCCAGCATGCTCTTCCCCAGCATCCTGACTGTCTCACTTGGCCCCAGTGGGGAGTTTTGGACACTGCTCAGATGTGGGCCAGATGTGGGCCAGATGTATCCACTCTGCTCTCAAAGGCAAGCCCGGCTGAGCCCTCTTGCCTGCATGCAAAGGGCTCTCGATGCCGGTTGTCATCAGGCCTTAGCCTGGTGGGGAGCTTGTTGGGAAGGAGAGAAGCACGGACAGGCAGGAGGTCCTTTCTGGAAAGGCCCCCACTTCAAGGATTCCCATCACGCAGTGCTTCCTCCTCATGCCCCGCAGCCCACCTTTGCCCATGAGGTGAGGGAGAGTCTCATGAGCCCACCAGAATTTTTGCACCTCCCTAGTGACTGTCCCCAGAGTAGCAGGGACCCAAGGTTTTCAATGGGTTTCCATATCTCTGTTCATCTGTCCCCTCTGTCTCCTTTGCCTGATCCACTCTGATCCCTTCTCTCCTTTGTCCTTGGAACTTGGCATGTACAAATCTGCTTCTGCGAGGCCTGGCATTAGCCTCCTCTGACATTACTGCTCCTCTGGTTCCATTCCTGGAACCCTTATTCCTCTGTCTTGTGTCACAGGCCTTTATTTCTGGTTGTGTTTGCAGGAGGGTGTTCGATTATACCTTTTTCATCATTTTATCCCCAGGACCACCATAACACTCTCACAGAGTGATAATAACAAGATTAATGATAATACCTATCATGTATGGGGATGTCTCTTTTTGGGTTAGGCATTTTACATATATTATCTCTAATCCTCAAAATCATCCTTCGGGAGATTTTTTTTGTTTGTTTGTTTGTTTTCCAATTTTATAAATGAGGATATTGAGGCCCAGGGAAGTTAAGCATCTTACCTGAGGCTACACAGCTAATAGGGTTGTGGCCTGGATTTGAGCTGGTGTCCTCAGCTTCCTCTATTTCTTGTGACTTTCCAGAGCAATCTTCTAATTAAGAATCGACTGTCCAGGGGCTGGAGCGGTGGCTCAGTGGTTTCAGCGCTTGCCTGGCAAGCACGAGGACCCGGGTTCAAACCCCAGCACCACGTACACAACTAAGTGTTGGAGCAACTAAGGCCATGTGAAAAACTAAATAAAGTTGTTTCTCTCTTAAAAAAAAAAAAAAAAAAAAAAAAAAAAAAAAAGAATCGACTGTCCATAGGTTTCAACCCAGGAGAAGGGCTCTGTTTTTACCTGGAGAGAGAAAGCCCTTGTGTTGACCTCTGTTCATGTGTGGTGGCCAAAGGCTTTGACTTTTGGGGAGGACCGCAGATCACCAGCCTAAAGATGAGTGGACAAAACCATTCTAACAGGAAAGCAGCAGTGGACACTGGCTCCGTTTGGGCCAAGCAGGAGACACAGGGAATGTCCTGATGGGACGCGGTGGATTCAGCTTGCATCATCAGCTCTGATGGAGAGGGATGGGTGATCCCAAGACGGTAAACAGATCTGATCTTGCTTTGGCTTTGAAATGCAGGTTCGACTTACTAATTCCATTTTTCTCAGGCTGATTTGAAGGCTACTTTGGATCCTAAGTGTGAACACCAACCTGGATGGAGGGGGAGGACTTGGAGGACAGGGACAAGGGATGTGGTGGTGCCCAGAAGTCAGTTTGGAGCACGGATAGGCTACAAGTGAGCATATGGACTCACAGACCGTCAGATCTGGAGCAGACCGGGGAGGTGGCGCAGCCCAGCCCCCTCTGTGACTGGTAAAGGTCCCAGGCTCAGACCCATGCTCTCCTGCAAGCACCAATTCACAGGATTTCAGGACTTCAATCACGCACGGGGGGTGTTTTTCGCCCCACCATTGCTTCCCCCCACCTTCTTTGTCTGTCTAAACCCTACCCATCATTCAAAGTCTCATTCAAATGCCACTATTTCTATGATGTCTTCCCCAATTTCTGCTAGGAATGGATTTAAAAATCACTCAGATTAACCTCCTCCTAGGGGATCCTTTTCTAAACTCTCTCCCGACTTTTATCAGTTCCTGGCTCAAGACACTAATCATATTTTGTCCTGTAATATTTCAAACCCTTTGATACCCCCACGACAGGAGTGCGTCGTCCTCAAGGGCAGGATCCACTGTTTTCTCGGGCCCCTCTCCCTGCCAGGGCTCGCAATCTCCCCTGCCGCACTGTGGTGTGGGAGGAGGGAGCGGGGAACAAAGGGGTGGCATGCCTGGGGCTTCAGCATGGGGATCCTTCATCCTTCACCTCCATCATGATGAGCTGCTGAGGGTTCCTCTTGTACTGCTCCCTGATTTAGGAGGTAAATTGGGGGAGTCAACTTTCAACTCTTTGGGGACATGGAGAAAAGGGGCTGGATGGTCAGCCTGGGCTAATATGAAATTGTTGATGGGCTCAAGGCAGTTCAGCAGATGGGGTCTGGGCCCCTGCACAGGCTGGCCATCTTTCCTTCCTATTCCTTCTCTAGGGGCTGTAGAGTCTTCCCATTAGAAGGAGGAGGATACACAGAGGCCAGGATTCTTTCTGTCACCCAGTGAGGCATCCTGAAGGCCCTAGGATGCGTTGCCAGGCCAAGAGAGCAGACAGAGCACTTTGGATGGGAGTCACAGTACAGGCAAAGGTCTGTAGGCGAGGTAGGGAGGAATGGATCTGGGGTGTGGCCAAGTGGTGAGAGAGAAATCTGGAAAGAAGACAGGGCCATCTGGCTCATGAAGGTCCTATCCAATTCAGGGCAGAGGTGGGGGGAGGAGTACATGATAATGACTCGTATTTATGGAACATTTCCTGTTAGCAGGCAATCTGAATTCAAGAGGACTTTTATGTCCCCATTTTACAGATAAGCAAGCTGAGGCACAAGGAAGCTAAGTCAATTGCTTGAAGTTAGTAAGCAGTAGCGCCACCATTTCAACTTCGGCATTCAGACCCCATGTTCTGTGCTCTTGAGGACTAAGTTGTTTCACAAGCAATGAATATGCAGAATATATAAGAAAAAAGCAGCAAATGAACAAGAAAAAGATGAATAATTCAACAAAACATTGGGCAGATAGTTCACAGATGTAGTGGGATGTGGTAGAAAGATGGCAGTCAGTGAAGGTTGCTAATCTTTTTTTTTTTTTAAAGAGAGAGAGAGAGAATTCATTTTTATTTAGTTTTTCATTTGGTTTTTGTTTTTCCAACACTTAATTGTGTATGTGGTGCTGGGGGTTTGAACCTGGGTCTTCTTACATGCCAGGCAAGCACTCTAACCGCTGAGCAAACGCTCCAGCCCCGAAGGTTGCTAATCTTAACTGCTGACCTTGAGCAAGTTACTTCCAAAACCTCAGTTCATCCACCTATAAAATGGAACTATGATAACAGTTGAATATGGAATCCTTGAAATGAAAATCAGGCCTCTGGGAGACTTAAATTCTTAGAGTGAGGAGTGGCTAAAACACATCAAGGAAATTAGTCACCCAGCCTAACAGAGTAGTCCAACCTCAGGCCCCATTCACATCGTCCCAACTTTTCCAGAGTCGTCATCTCTCACTCCCATCTGTACTGCCCCTCCTGATGCTGGGCTGGAGGCAGAGCATGGGTAAGCCAGAGGCATAAAGCAAATGAGATCAGAGAGGCCAAGCAGTTGGCTACAGGTCACACAACTTCCAAGAGGCAAGACCTGGGCTGGACCCAGAGCTTTTGATCCGATTCCCAAGCTTTTTCCTGGGCACTCCCAACAAAGACAGTAACAGGAGGAAAAGGCAGCGGGCTCTCAGTGCCGCTGCTGTTCGTTGTTTGCTTCGGTGGGAAAGGAGCATGCGACTCTCCAGTCTTGCAGTCTTCCTCCCAGTGCAGAGAAAGAATTCTGCCTTCCAAATCCTTTAAACACACTCTGCAGGTTAGAGGGTCAAAGGACACACACAAAGGACACACAAGGGAATTCTCTCCAGTCAGATGGCCCATACGGAAAAGATAATCTTAGTGATGGTAACACTTAGCAAGAAAAGAAGTGATCAATTATTGAGCTCTCCTGTGATAAGTGCTTCTCCAAAGTCATTCTGTTTAATCTTCACACATGTCCCGCATAGCAGGTATTATTATTCTATCCATTTTGAAGATGAGAAGCCTGTGGCACAGAGAGGTCACCACCTGCTCAAGGCCACAGTGAGGGAGTGGTGGGCATGATCCAAGACAGAGAGGTTTAATTTCAGCTCCTCCCAATTGTGTCCCAGTCTCCTTTAACAGCCAGCCAAGTCAAGGCTTGGGAGACGGAGGGGCTGGCCCAATGCCACACAGACAGGGAGGGGTGCACCAGAACTCTGGTTTTGATGCCTGCACCCCAGGAGCTCCTGAGGCCCCACCTGGAGGGCATGCCTGCAGCTCCCAGGACCCTCTCCAGTCTCCTGGCAGGCGGGCTGCTTCGCACTTGCTTGCCAGTCAGTTGGTTCCAGAGTCATTGGCCAGGCTCCGCGGTGGAGCAGGAGCGCCTCGTGTTCACAGGTGCCTCTGGCGGCGTGTGCATGTGTCGCATTTTGCTTTTCCATTTAGTTCATGGCATGCGCTGCATTTCCAGAGCACCCACTGGGTGAATTTCAGCAGATTTAAGACAATTGCAGGCAAACGCTCTGCCCCTGGATCACGCCGCGACAGTGGACACTGAGCAAGCGGCATTGTTTGGTTAAGTTGGCACCTCTGTAAGTTACCCTGAAATCAGAGTGGAATTCTTTATAGAAGGTTATCCTACACATAAATCATCATTAGACTACCTCATTTTTGTTTAATGTCTACCTAACTGTGCTGTAGTCTAAAAATGTGTGTTTAGTGAAGTCAAGGGTTGCAGGGAAATTATAGGGTTTTCAAAAACCCATTTGCTTTGCTGGTGTTCACATCAGAATCAATCTTGCCTTCAGTTCTCAATCTCGTCGCAAACGTGCAGCATTGCTTGCCGAATTCTGGCATTTAATGTAGGGTAGCATTTATTCAGAAGAAACCAACGGTGCTTACAGAATGGTAGAGCTATGTATAGATGGCACTTCCTGCCAAGCCTGTGATTTTGAACTCTGTGGCGTATCAATGAGATGTTGCTGCCAGAGCCAGAGCCAGGGCTGCATCCACGTGGAGACGGGCTGAGGCTCAAATGGAGGCCTATGCTGGGGCGCACTGGACTGGGTGGGCTGGGTCCATAATGCTGCAAGCCTCATTGTGTGCCAGCTCACAGTAGGCACTTGGACAATGTTTGCGAAATGCCTAGAGGAAGGCTTAGCTCAGATGGTGACTGTCCCTTTGGATTGGGCGGTAAAGGGTGAATGAAGATGAGGGAAAGTTCCTGGTTCTTAGCTGCAGGAGTAAAGCCACTATTCAATCCTGTGACCGCCCAGGACTTGCTTGCAGCCTCTTCTATGACGGGGTGAAGTTGTGGGACAAAGAAGGTGGACCCTGGCTTCTGGGAGACTTGGGTTCAGAGCTTCACCTTGCTCCTCATGGCCACAGCACCACAGCAAGTGCTTGCAGAGTCTCACTGTCCATTGTCATGAAGATGAGAAATTATGGACTTTTTCTATATAGGTAAAATATATTTTCCATGTATATTATACATTTTTAATATAGATCTGTTTTTCAACATACAGATTCTCTGTATGTGAGCTTTCAGTTCTTCCTGGTGCTCCGTGGACACACACCCACTCCTGACCCAGGGTTAGTCATCTCCTGATGTCCTAAGGTCTCCGAAACAGTGAGTGCACAGGTGTGAGCATTTAGGAGGACGAATGCTGCTGTCCCTATGCAAGAGTCACATGGCCTTCAGGCCTGTGGATGTTGGGTAGGATGGTGAGACCAGACCTCGTGGTGTGGTATAGGCAGGAAGCTCTTCGTCTAAGCCCAAGCCCTGGCGTGATGCTTCTGGCTTTGGTGGTCCACTTGCTGTCTGCTGTATCCAGAGAGCTGCATAGCCTGGAGGTGCAAGCCCACCTTTGGGCTGGAACACCAAGTTATTGGATCCAGGCACAGTCATCCCAGCATGGGGGCCAGGCACAGCCCCGCATCCCAGCATGGGGGCAGTCCTCTGGACTGGAGGTGTTTCCTCCAGACTCCTCCTCCTTCCACTGCAGCAGCAAAACAATTTGGTGCTGGGAGTATTTCTGAATACCCATGTCTTTAGGGCATAGGATCTTCCAGGACCCTGGGGAGCCAACTAAGAAGAAAAATGGTTAGGTGAAAGTGAATGGCAGTAGCGGTAGTGGGGGTGGCAGCGGGGTAGGGACACAGTCTGGGGCTCTCAGTTCAGCTTCTGCTCAGGCACTGATGCCAGCCGGGGGAGCTTCATCCCCTCTGGTGGTCTGGTGGGCTCTCTGAGACTTTGTGAAGATAAGGTATTCCTTCTGAGGGCACCACACCTAGGGACTCCCTTCTCTGCCCCCAGGGTGGGGTGCAGAAAGGGAAAGAGCTTGTCTCTAGAAAATTCCAGAGCCCACATTATAGACATAGTCATAGGGAAGCTCTTTTGCATAGGCAAGCCTGGGGATGCAGTTGTACCCCTGGGAATGGGGCACAAACTCACATCTACTGGTCTACACCAGGCCGTAGCCAGGCCATGCCGTGTCTTGCACTGATTTCATCCCCTAAATCTATCCATATGTCAACATTGGCATGGGCAACCATCAGTTGATTGCATTTTTACTTCATTATTTAATTTACCAAATGTTTTTAAGCACTTCCTGCGTGCAAGATGCTGTTTGATGTAGACAGTGATTCCCAAGGGTCTGTGCTTGAGGACCCCGAGGGATTTGTGGAAATTCCTCTTCCTATACACCAAAGAAGCTCATTTGAATTAAAATAGATATGCATGCATGTACATAAATAGTATGCATGATGTAATTTGCACAATCTGAATATGTGCATTTGTGCACTCACACACGCACACATATGCTCATGCAGATTCCTCTGTGCAGACCCCCAGTGGCACACAGAATGGAGACCTGAGAGGGACGCTCGGCCCTCTGTTCATGGGCAAGGGCTCTGTGGAGCACTGGCTCCGGGTGTGTGTGGTGAGTGTTGTGTTTTGGCCTTTTCTCTTGGTCAGAGAGGGCAGCTCCCTGTTGCCCACTTTGCCTTCTAGGCAAGACCAAGGGTGGATTAGGTATTTTGAATTTTTTGGATAGGCCTGAACCAATCCTTCTTTAATGTGGCCTATTACGCACAGAGAGGGTGGCAGAGGCGTGGCAATAAATGGGGGACACTATGCCTACTTTTGAGGGGATTTCTGTCTCCCAGGCAAGATGAGCTTGGGACACAGGCAACTCCAACATAAGGATGCAAGAGAGATGTCAAGTTCCCTGGGACTCAGGGTGCTACTTTACAATCCCTTGGGGAACTTTTAAAAATGCCAGTGTCCTGGTCCCCCCTAGAACCATCAAATGAGGACCCTAAGGGTAAGACCTAGCCTCTGTCCTTGCTAGAGGCTCCTGCATGGTTCTAGCAAGCACCTGTGGTCCAAGTAAAGGAGACTGGCCATGGGAGTAAGCTTCTGGAGAGCTGAGAACAATGGCTCACCCTTGGGGGGAAACAGCCGGCTTTGGCTGGAGCTCAGGATGCATTAACAGTGGTGTAAAATCGATGCTGCTGCGTGAGCTGTGTGTAGTTAAAGGGCCATGGGGAGCCACTGAAGATTTGGAACAGGAAGTGGTCTGAAAGGAACTTTAGGGGTCAGTCTTCAAAGACCAAGAGTGTTTCCAGGAAAGCGGAGATCATCCAGGGCCTCAGCCTGCTGGAGCCCATGTCTGCCCTTGAATTTCCCAGGAATTTTCACTGGGGATCTTCCAGGCAGCCGGGCCACAGAACAACCCATGTCACACACCCTACACCCCACACTCCCATTGTCCTCCTGTCCTCTTCCTGGGGCTGCTGTTTCCTAACCCAGGACACCAGCAGGTGAATGTGGAAGCTGCCAAGAGAGGCCTGTGGAGGAAAGGGCCCCACCACGTCCTATCCAGAGTTTAAGGAATGTGAAGATCTAAATTGAACAGTCTCCACTTTTTACATTCAGGCTGAGCATCTCTAATCCAAAACACCAAAATGCGAAACTTTTTGAACATTGACATAAAGCCACCAGGAGAAAATTTCACGCCTAACTTCAGATGATGAGTTACAGTCAAAATGCAGTCAAAATGCACTCTTTGGGGCTGGAGCGGTGGCTAAGCGGTTACGGCGCTTGCCTGGCAAGCGTGAGGACGCGAGTTCAAACCCCAGCACCACGTACACAACTAAGTGTCTGAGGAATGAAAGTCACATGAAAAACTAAATAAAGATTGCTTCTCTGTCTCCTCTTTCTAAAAAAAAAAAAAAATGCAGCCACTCTAAAAATATTGTATACAATGTGTGTCAAGCTATGTGTGCAAGGTGTATGTGAACAAAATTGAAACTCATGTTTAGGCTTGGGTCCTATCCCCAACATCTCTCTCTCTCTCTCTCTCTCTCTCTTTCATACACACACATTCCAAAATCTGAACTCTGAGATGCTTCTGGTCCCCAGCATTTCACATGAGACACACTTAACCTTTAATAGTGAGTTAAATTTGCACTGTGCTTTTCCAGCTTACAGATTTGATTCTAGTGATGATTCTGCGTAGCATGGAAACAATTATCTCCATATACAGATGAGCACACAGAGGCCTGGGGCCTGGGCTCTGCTACCTCTCCAGTTCCTTCTGTACTCAACAGAAACACAATCCTCATGCAGGCAGGAAGCAGGCACCGGTGGAAGCATTTCTTCAGCCTCTTGCCTAGGGCCAGACACTATGCCAGGCCCATCACAGATGTAACTTTGTAATTTTTTTTCTAAAGAGAGAGGGACAGTGAGAGAGAGAAAGAGAGAATCAATTTTATTTAGTTTTCCACGTGGCCCTCATTGCTCCGACACTCTGTCGTGTTCGTGGTGCTAGGGTTTGAACTTATGTCCTCGCGCATGCCAGGCAAGCACCATAACCACTGAGCCACCGCTCCAGCCCCTAACTTCATGTTTTAAAGACAAAGTAAATTATTTGCTTCCTCCTGGTCTGTAGCCCACAATAAATGGGAAAACACATGGCCACCAGCAGGTCAGAATTGGCTCAACCACACAACAATATGACTACTCCACGTCTATTTGATGAGCTCACCTGCCAAGGCTCTTTTGGATTGTTTGGTCACTTTTATGCTTATAACATGCTGTTATTTTCATTTCAGATGAGGAGACTGAGGGTCAGAGAGAAGCCTTGCCCAAGGCAAGGGAGTAGTGTCAGGGTGTCAGGGAGGGAGATGAGGTGATGCTGTGTGGAGTTGTTGTATGGGATGACGGGGTAATAAAAATGCCCTTGCCATGTGCCAGGCACTGCATGAAATGCTTTATACAACTAACCCTCAATGTCATTATAAGGTAAGTGGAATTATCATTCTCATTTCAAAGACGAAACAAAAGAAGCACAGACTTGAGGTCACTTGACCAAGGTCACATAGCTAGTAAAAAGTAGAGTTGGGGGGCAGTCCCAAACCATCTGGCACGAGAGCCCACTCATCACTGCTAGGCTATAACATCTGGGTCACCTGGGTCTCGGTTCCAGGGTTTTCCACTGGACTGGATCATTTGCAGCGGGAGGAGGGGAAGCCATAAAAGGCAGATGTCAGATCTGGACACCAGGCCACCAGAATGAAGACCTAGTCCTTCAGGCCTTAATGTGGGGACTGGCTGTCCCCTCTAAGGTGTTGGTCTGATCATGTACAGATGTGAGGCTTCATCCAGAGGCTGGTGTCCAGTCTTGGGTCTGCAGCCTGAGGGCTGGCTCCAGGTGCGTAGCTTCTCTTTATTGGATGAGTGTCCAGGTATGAAGCCAGGTGTTCAGGTGTGACCTCATTATGCCTCTCTGCCTCTTCCCTCTCTCCTCCTTTGAATCTTTTTATTTATTCATTTATTTATTTATTTGGTGTCAGGGAATGAATCCAGCAATGCTTATCCACTAAACTACATCCCCAGTCCTTTTTTATTTATTTTTTAATTTTGAGACAGGGTCTTGCTAAATTGCTGAGGCTGGCTTTGAACTTGTGATTCAAAGCCTCAGTCTCCCGAATTGCTGGGATTACAGGCTTGCACTACCATGCCTGGCTTCCTTTGGATCATTTCTTAATAGTCACGGGTTCTTCCAGCATATAGTACTATGGGGACTAGGAAGGTGGGAAGTGGGCAGAGGGATTTTAGGTCCAACTGTATCACCAAGTAATGTTATGAGCTCTCTCTGGACATCAGTTTTCTCATCTGCAAATGAAGGAGCCAGAGCAGATGAGCCCTTAGGTCCTTCCTGCTTGGCTAACAAGTTAACAAACTTGACTGAGTCATGTGCCCTACATCATGCTGGGCACTGGGGACAGGGTGACAGGTCTGTGTCCTGCAGGGGACACAGACAAATTAAGGAAAGAGCTCCAATAGATATATTCCTTCAAGAAACTCTCACACATGTGCACAAAGAGATGTGGACAGGAATAGTCACCACAGACACATTTATGATGGCAAAAAATTGGAAACCAATATGGATAAATTAAATTTGCTTATTCATACTATGAAATATTATGCTGCAGGGGAAATGCATGAACCAGAGCTTTACAAATCAGCCTGGACATGTTACGGGAATAAACGTAAAATGGAAAAAGCAAACCGCAGAAGGATGCATACATTACGGTACCATTTGTATAAAGTTTGAAAACATGCAAACCAGTGCTCTGTATTGTTTCTGGATACATACATATGTAGCAGAAGAATAACAACATGCATGGGAATGATAAACACCATATTCAGGGTAATGCTTACCTCTGAGGAGGAGGTGATGGGCTCTGGAGGGAAATACAACTGTTTTCAGAATGTTTTATTTTTTAAACTGTTTCTCCTAAAAAAGATCTGAAGAAAATATAGCCAAAAGAAACATAGCCCTTTTCACATTATTTTTATGCTTTTCTACATGCATGATGTATTTCATAAGAAAAGAAGCCATTTCAACACATTGAGCAGAGTGGGGCTGTGGGTTCCTCTGTGGTGCTCCAGGGTTGGGGGATGGGAATGTAGAGAGGTCATTGCCAAAAGGGAGATGGGCTTGATCCTGGGGAGTGTGCAGTGGTGGAGCTGGGGGGGACAAGGCACATCCTTGCATCCCTGCTATGGCCTCCTGGGGACCTATTTCCTGCCTCCTCTTCCAGGCCACCTTGGGCAGGGTTGGTGTTCAATAGCTGTTAAATAACAACAATTAAAAGCAGTGTAAATATGAGAGGAGAAGAAATGTATCTGCCTCGGGACCCCACTGTAATCTGTTTCCTGGTTTAATGAGAGTCTGGAGACCCAGCATGAGGCCACTGAAAATTAAGAATAGCAGGAGTATTTATGGGGCTGTGTGGCCTTCTCATTCTGCTGCTCTCCCTCCCTAGAGCTGGAACTCAGGAGGGTCTCAGCTGCCCTCCGTCCTTCTGTTCTGGGGACAGCTGGTCAGCAGGTCAGCCACCCACAGACCAGTGAATGGCCAGCTGGGTAGGGAAAGGTGATTGGAGTTGAGTGACCAGGAGAGGCCCTATAATTGCCCCCTGTGAGAACTCCCAGTTTCAGCTCACATTACAAGAGAAAGCCGAGAGAGAAAGGTGATCTCCTGCCCCGCCCCCAGCCCCCTGGAGAGCCTGCAGAACCCAGGGTCTCCCTGGCACAGGCCGGGCGGGCAGGGATCGCCAGCTGCTGCCTGCTCGCTTTGGCTCTTAAAAGCACCTAGTTGTATTCCAATTTATTCTGAAATGCTGATCTCCCCTTTCCCGTCTTCCTATTTCCCCTTCCCTCCTACATACCTAGGTTCCCAGGTGGCACATGCAGATTGTAGAAGTGGTTTGCCAGGTCTAGAAGGGGCCTTGGAAATCAGGGAACACAACTCCCTGGGGACTCTGTACAGTGTTCTTTTGTGGCCACGCTGGTCCTGGGACCCAACTCTCAAGAAGCAGCTTACTCCAGGATGGATGAAGGAGCCCGTCTCTCTCAACAGGGCAGATTTGTGTTGAGATCCTCTAGGGTCTGGATGGATTGTCTGTTTACACACAGCACAGAATTAGTGTGCACATCAGTGTGCGTGTGTATACACAAGAGAGATTTTGTTGTGTTTCTCATGCACCTCGTGCAGGCGTATAACGGACATGTGTGTATCTGAAAAGCAGCCCATCAAATCTCATCTTGAATGGAGTCTTCTTTTTGGGAAAACCTTGGGGTGATGTTCACAAGCACGCGTCCAGCTGGGCGCACACCCTGCTGCTCCCAGGTCTGACCTTTCTGGGCAGGAGGTATCCGAAGTCTTAAATATCCGTTTTCCCTAAGAAACCCAAAATGGCAGGCAAGATTTCTGTTAACTGCAATGCTATTTACAATACTGAGAAAATTTAAAAACCTTAAGTAACTTATGACACAATAATACAATGAAATACTTTCAATACATTTTAACTACTTGAGAAAAATACTATAATATGATACTAAGTGGAAAATACATCATATAGATAGATAGATGATAGATAGATACATAGATAGGTAGATGGATGCTAGGTAGAAGAATTCTGACTGGTTGAAATAAATATATTTTAATCCCATATATTTCATAGGTGGACATCTAGAAAAAAGTACCCAAAGGCTATTAGTGATTATCATGGTTACCTCTGGGGAGTGGAATTTGGGATGATTTCTGGTTTCTTTTTATACTTTTCTAAAATTATCACATATGTTGAAAAGAATTGATATGCGGTGGTTTTGAAAATCTCAGTCGTATTTAACTGTGGGTGTCTTGCAAGATAGTGGCTACTCCTGCCTTTTAGGAAGTCCCTCTTTTATGAAGTTCTTCCTTCTACGGGACTAAAATCCGCTTTCATGAAATTCTACCCTTAGGTTCTCCTTCTGCCTGCTCCCCACCCCTGAGCTTCTATAGAAGTTCCCCTCTACCCTTCGGTTACTAGAAGACACTCATCCTCTTCTGCACCCTCTCCCCCAGGCCCGCTGCTCCTGGTAAAAGCAAGCCCATTTCTGCAGCAACCTCTTCTTCGATTTCACATGAGCTTATCTTATCCTGGGTGCCACCCTCGCACATGGCCCAGTTAGGTCTTTCTCAAAACCCAGGCCCTGAGCAAGGGCTCCACTCCACAGCTGGTCTGAACTGAGGGTACAGCAAGACTCTTGGTCCCTCTTGGGCATCGGTTGCTCCCAATACCACCTGACCTTAGGTTTTTCATTAGTTACACCTCATGATGTTGCTCCTCTGAGCATTGGCTCTTAATGGCTCTGGGCCCTTTCCCTAAATTTCTCCTTCCTAAGAATAATAACAGCTGCTGACAATAAGATGGGCTCTTCTCCTTAAGAGCCACACACATTGGCACTAATCATAAATGCTCATTCTTGAAAACATCCTGTGTCCTTCCCAAGATGTCTGCATGTCCCCAGGAAGGCTGATGGTCTCAGAGTGGCAACTGGCTTGAGCTTCCCAACACTGCCAAATTTTTGTTCTTTGTCTGTATTTTGGAATGCTTCTCATCTCTGCCCTAATGCTGACCAGAGGTGGACTCAGTGTCCTTCCTGATTTTCACAAAAATCCCACCTTCTCATAGACCTGCATCTTGCATACCTTGGAAGACCACAAGACCTGGATCTTAGACAGGCATCTCTGTCCCCAACTCTGAACTGGGGCTGTCATTTCTACCTCTGCACCCCTAGTAAAGGGTCTTCCACCACTGTTCTCTTTTCTATTTCCCAAATAAATCCTCCTGTGGCAGGCGGGGTGTGGAGGGGCTTGAGGATCTTTCAGATCATCTATACAATTTCAGGAAGTGTACTGATGTGTAAGAATACATTTAGTAGTGAGAAAACTCATGTTCCTAAGGTACCTTCTCCTCCTCTCCTCTGATGGCTTTACCTGACAGGGCTTTCCTCTCCCAGGATCAGGGACCTTTGCTCTGGGTGGAAGGGGGTGTGGCAGAAACACCAGGCAAGCTGGTGGCTGTGGTCACCATGAGATGGGAGCAGGTGCATGTCACTTCTCAATGATGGATGGGGAGGGGGACACCTTCACACTCCCAGGCCAGGTGCTCCTTTGTTTCCACAGGGCCAACCCCAATCCTCAGAGGCCTCCCATGGGTGTGGATAATTGGTGGTCTGATTTTGTGATTCAATTCAAAGGAAAGGTGAGGATTTCTTAAGAAAGTTAAAAATGTTTCTAATCAAAAACCTTTTAAAATAGCTCACTTTGCATTTCTGACTTTGCAATTTGATTATAGTCAAGAGGAGATGTTATCCGTATGGAATCTTCCAAGGGAAGAGAGCTCTGATGTGGGGGAGTGGACAAGGCAGAGGAGGCAGGGAGGACGGAGTTTTGCCAGGTCTCACCTCAAGCACTTACTTCTCAAAACTCCCTCATCTATAAAACGAGACACCTATAGGAAGTCCTTTTTCACTAGTGTCATTTCCTTGTATCACCTCAACCAGGAGCCCAGATAAGATTCTAATATTTTCCTGAGGGGTCCGCCTTGTTCCATCCAGAAAGTTCTTCCTCAAGCCCTCTCTTCTCTCATAAATTAGTATTCACATACCCCGTATTCTCTATGCCTGGTCTGATGAGGGTTGTATGTTTCCTTACAAGTCCTGGACAGGTCTTTTGGGCATCCACAGATAAAGAGGACTTAAACTGCTGCCCAGTAGCTTCAGACAGAAATCCCTGCGTTTCTGAAGAACTTCCTCAGACCCAGAGCTCAGAGCCCTTGGGCAGTGCCTTCCTAACATTTTCACCTCTTTGCCCAAACAGAGCAAAGGCAATATTGATCCGCATATTGGGGCAAAAGTGGGGGCTGGGGTGACTAGTTCCCCCTGACTCAGCTCAGGCTGGGGGAAGTTGGTTCGTGAGTGAAGTCAGGAGGAGACTGTGGCTCACACATGGGTAGGGAAGGCGAGGGGCTCGGAACCATGACACTGAAGAATGGCTCAGGTAGCTTTCCCGCAACCACTTATCTTTTTCTTTGCCCCTCTCCTCCCTATGAGTCTCTCCCAAAGGGACTTTAATTATAAAGTCACTGTTTCAAGACTAGTTGAAATAGAGAGCCAGTTGGCTGTCACCATCAGCTCTCAAATCCTTCCTTGTCTGCCTATGGTGAAAAGGATCTCTCATGGCTGCTGGCCTTTCCTTTGCCTTCTTACCTCGACAGTGTGTGTGTGTGTGTGTGTGTGTGTGAGAGAGAGAGAGAGAGAGAGAGAGAGATCCATCCCTCCACCTGCTCCCCTCCTCCCGGCTGCGCCCTGCTGATCCTGCCAATCTGGGCCCCGAGTCCTGGCTGGTGATATAGTCGTAGTTCGGGTGACAGTCAGGGGAAGCTTCCTTCCTCAAGGAGAACTTTCGACATGAAGGTGTGGGGGATCAAGGAGCAATGGCTGTCGAGGCAGAAGGGTGATGGAGACAGAGTGGCGGCAGCGAGTTGAATTAATTCCCTGGTGTCGGATTTAATGAAGGCCTGCCTTCTGTGCTGCCTCAGAAAGCACATCATGGAGTGATCAGTGCTCGGTGCGTGCGCCGCTCCAATTAGGAGTTTCTCCATCTCACGGGGGCAGGGCGTCTTTGAATCGCTAGACTGTGGGGGCTTTTCTGCCCCCTGCCTTCCAAGCTCGCACAGCCCTGATTTGGGAGTCAGGGAACTCTGCTCCTCTTAAAGGGAAAAGCCCAGGGTCTTTTCTGTAGCTGCCTGTTGGCATTCCTTGTGGCCCTGTTTGCTCCTGTCTCCCTTCTTGGCCCATAGGTAAGGCCCAGGCCTCTCTTTTACAAACAACGCCTGTCTAGTCTTGGGCACTGACAGCACCCCAGAACCACAGAGGCCTAATCTAGAGGGAAGGTTGGAGATGATCTAGTCCCGAGCCACAAAGGTAATAACTGGAACCTGGGTTTCTAGAGCAATCTCTCTGGCCTCCTGCCACTGTTCTGGCAGTGCACAGGATGAATGACAGCTGTGGGGCAGGCCTCCCTGAGTCGCAGATCTCAGCTGTCACTTCAAGGTAATTCTCACAACCATACCTGATGGTGGAAACTCAGCCAGCTACCACCCTCGACCATCAGCAGGTGCACCCGTATGATCTCATGCTGAACTGGGTGTGCCCGAGGCCAGGGAAGTTACTGCCCTTGGGTTTGAATCCTAGCTTAGCTAAGACATGACCTTGTGCAACTTCTAGTGCTTAATTCTCAAACCTTCCTTTTCTCATTTGAAAATAGAGAATAATAACACTATCACACAAGTTAATAACAGAATAGACTCTCGTTTTATAAATGAAGACCTAAAACCACAGTGGTGACAAACGGCGAGGGAGACTCCGATCACCACAGGTCTTCTCGCTGCTGTGCCTTTTCTTTTGCATCACCTTGTGCTACAGTGATTCAGCCTGTGTCCTCCACCCCCACGCCGTCTTCTCCCAGGAACTGTGTACTGGACCTTTCCTATGCACCTTTGCAGTGTGCTAAGTACCTTAAAGACTTCATATCATTTAATTCTGAGGTAGGTTTTAAAGTTATTCCCATTCTATATTACAAAAGCTTAGAGAGGTTAGTTGCCCGAGGTTGAGAGCTTAGGCAGGATTGGCAGCCAGATCTGCCTGACACCAAAGTCCATGCAGTGACTCTGTATACCCCTTGCCAGCATCTTGGGGTCACAGCCGCCCCAGGACAGCTTGGGCCAAGTGACAGGTGGGACTTAGATATTTATTCTCACTGGGTCACCAGGCACCTCCTTGTCCAGGCTCCAGGCTGGGTCTGGGAGAGGCCTGCTCAGGATGACTGAACAGGCCTCAGCACGGGGCATCATGCTGAATTTGCTACATTTCCCAGTGGGGACAGAAATAGGCTTCTTCTCCTTCTCTCTCATTTCCCAAACAGGAATCTGAGGTCAGAGAGGAAACAGCTCCGAGTAGAATCACAAGCAAACCATGCTGGCCTGGTCACCAGATACCATTCTTTCCTCGGATCTCCCCACTGGTAGGCCTGGGTCCCAGTTAGCAACCCAGAAGAGACTCTGGTCAGTATTTCCTCAAAGGAGTCGTCTTTGTCCCCGCAACCTGCTCATGGCCCCTTCTGGGACCCAGCATCCTCTCCTGCCCTGCCCTCCAGGGCTTGCTCTTGCTCTGTTTCTCTTTTTATTCACAATTACATTAGGTAAAATATGCTGTGAGATACACTAAAAATGATATGTTTCCCACCCCATCCTTCTTTATTGGTGGGACAATTGATGAGACCCACACGTGTGCCACCAGTGTAAATAACACAGATTATTGTCCCACCCCATAGGTTTTGGCTGACAAAGCTTTCCCTCCTGGCTCAGTGATAGCTTTAATAATGAGCCTCTCTCAGCGTTTAGACAAGTTCAGTTCCTCGAGGCTTCAGGGGCCTCCTGGAATCAGAGCTCCTATCACCCCTGCCTTGGAACTGGGACTTTTAGGGCAATTGAGAAATTTTACACTAAGGAGGTGGGCTCACTTCTGAAACATACTCTGTATCATTCCAGTGAAGCTCATATGCATGCACACGCACATGTACACACACGTGTGTGTACACACACACACACACACACACATGCGGAGCAGAGGTTTGTGAATTGATGGAGCTAAAGAACAATTAGGTCAATAATGCCCTTTATGGAAAAAACTGCTAACAAATTACATCTATTGACCATTAGCCCCTCTGAGACTCAGACTGAGGACACTGCGTTGGAGAGCCAGTGCTGGGAGCGGAGTCTCTCACTTTTTGAGGAAAACCTCTTTCCTTGCTCATGTTCACTTGGGAGAGAGCAGAGCCAAGGCCCTGAGTTAGTCTACACATGCTTTTGCCTTGACCTTGAACAAGGGCACTGCCTTTTGCCCTCTAAGCTTCTGCTTTTCTCCCTGGGTGGCTTCTGGGGTCACCAAGGAAGCTGTGGGTTTGAGGACGCGTGGCTGCTCAGTGGATTAGGGCCTAACTGGGCACCAGGGGCATCTGGGAAAGATGAGCCAAGGCCTCCCAGGGAGCTGCTGCCTTCTTCTCTTGCCTGTCTCTCTGCCCAAGCTCAGAGATGGTGCCCAGGCTTGTTACAGAAAGAAGTAGCTTGAGAGGGGTGAGAAACTGTCTGAAATAATTCCATCCTTCCCTGGAGACTTGGCGTGAATTTTATCTAATCACCATGGCAACAGATAAAAAAAAAAAGAAAAAAGGTGTGAGCATATCGCCTTTGCTGTGATAATTCAGATTTATATATTCAGATCAGATTGGAGTTGGAGATTTTTTTTTTAAGGGAGCAGATGCAGCAGAAGGTGTGACTGCAAATAATGTAGCACAAATGTTTGATGATCCTGCCCTTTAAGAAGTAGAACGCAGTTTCCTGCAGTTTTTCCAGAATATAATTATTCCATCAAACCCATTGCAATGAGGACTCATTACGGGCCTGGAGAATGCAGAGTCACGTCCGTGCCAACAACACGCCTGCGCACACACAAACACACACAAACACGCATGCATAGGCACTCCCAGCCCCTACCCTCTGCCTCTGGTCGCCCCCAGTGGAAACCTCAGAAAGTCCCCTCAAAGCATGCAGCCAGGGCAGCCTGAGAAGACTGTAACTGAAAGGCAGGGAGCGGCAGCTCGGATGTCCAGCTGGCGCAGGGTGGCGTGGCTTCCCTCCCTCTGTGGCCTGCCCATGGGAACCCAGGGACATTCCTAGAGCATAAGCCCTCAGAGGGCAGGGGCTGCAGCTGGGTGGTCCATCTTCACAGCCTCCCTCCAAGCTGGCTGGTTCATTCTGATATCTTCCTAAATGAAGGGATTCTGCAAATTGCTCAAGGTCATATAGCAATGCGTTACTGGTACTGTCTGACCTACACTAGTCTTCTGGTTCCCAGGCCTGGGGTTTCTCTTCTAGAAGCTTCACTTTGGGTTGAGAATAAGCACTGAGGCTTCACTAGGTTTCCTTCACCTCTTCCATGCCCACCCCAGGAAGACTGGGAAGCCTGTGGCAGTCCTGGTGCTTGGCAAAGAGTGGACACTGGATCCATGCTAACTGGGTGCTAGCCACCTCTGCTCTGCCTGACATGCGTGCCTGCAGGTGCCACCTTGCAGGAGCTGGCAGCTTCTCCAGGTCCCTCCATCTCAAGCCTTTGCAAGTTCCCCCAGTGCCATCACCTTCCTAATTGACTGTCCCAGGTGGAGACTGAGAACCTTCTCCCCATACAGTAGAAACAGCAGCAGTCCTCCCAACATACCTCAGCCCCGGGCCAACAAAGACACAGATATCTTTATCTGCCTCCCCGTGAGCAGTAAGGTCACTGCCAGGGATGCAGCATGAGAGCATGTGGTCCCCTTGGTGCTCCACTGCCCCTTTGCTGGAGAAAATGAAGCCCCCATTATTCTCTCCTGCATCACAGAGGCCCCTTCACCAACATTTCCTGAATGAGAACCCCAGCCCAGAAAGTCCCAAGGTTTGTGAGAAGCAAGAACAAGGACACAGAGGCTCCAACCTATAGGCCATCCCTCCTCAGTGTCTCTTGTCAACCAGGTCAAATTCCAGGATACCCACCAGTGCCTGGACAGAGGTTTGTCACTCTTTTGTGTCCCACCTGGGCTGGGTATCTCCATCATTAAAGACCAGGAGCACTCAGTTTGCATGGATCCCCCAGGCTGACTATTCCAGTACCTCCCGCCTGTCAGTTTTTCTTGGGATTTAGTGCCAGTTCTCCTTGCTGTGAAGGAGCCCCCTCCACCCTGTGCCCAGGCAGGGTTCCCAGCCCGCCTGAACTGCGTGAGATTCAACTTAGGTACCCTGTGCCAGGTTCCAGCCCATTAGGAACCCCAACTGACAGGCTGGGCTCTTCCTTGCTCTGGGCCTCAGGATCTTGTCAGCTCTTCAGGCCACCCGCCTCCTCCCACCCAGCAGATGGGCCTGTTCTGAAGGCTCGGGTCTGCGGGGTGCATGGAGCTGCATCTCCAGCCCTTTTAGCAGAGCGTTGATTAAGTTCTTCACAGTCATTTACTTAGATTTCAGGTGCTAAGTTGGGAGTGTTAGAGACGTCCAGCAAGTCCTGTCCCCTCCCTCTACCCTGGCCCTCCTCCACTCACAAGCTGAGGCCTCCACTCCCCACCAGGAAACAGAGCTGCTTTGAGCACACACCCTCTGAGTGGGGAGAGGCGGGTGGCAGATTGTTTGTGTTTGGTGTGTAATTTATTTACCTGGGAAGGCACAGCTCTGCGACAGCAGCTGGCTTCCAGCATGTTTCCAAACTCTCGGCCCGGCTCATGCCCCATCTGGCCCAGATGAGACCAGGGAACCAGGGCACAGAGGGCAGGAGGAGGAGCTGGTGCTTCTGGGCCCAATCCTTTCCGCCTGGCATCTGGTGGCTGAGGCTCCTCCCTGGAAACAGGGAAGCCCTCAGAAGCCCTCTCTCGGAGCTCAACAGGGCCAAACAAGGCTTGTGTGTGTGCACGGTGGGCTTGGACCACAGGGCTGCCTGGAGCCTCATCCTCCCAGATCTGCCCAGGGGAGCCTGCCCCACAGCCAATGCAGACCAGTACTAGGCTTGTGCAGTGGAGCCCCAAGATCTTACTGCCTATAGGGCCCCCACAATTCCTGATTGAGGCTGTCAGGGAAGGGGTGGATAAGGCAGGCCCTTTGCCACCTCCCTCCATGGTTGGGTCTCCCAGGGCAGGTGGC
Organism: Aplodontia rufa; assembly: GCA_004027875.1. NCBI lineage: Eukaryota > Metazoa > Chordata > Mammalia > Rodentia > Aplodontiidae > Aplodontia > Aplodontia rufa. The sequence continues at coordinate 182,673 of PVKS010000028.1, read as the reverse complement.
AGAGGCCTTGTAGGCCCCAAGTTCTGGCACAAATCAGCGGAGCTGACCTATGAGCAACTTTACCAGTCCTGGCTGACGGAACTGGGCTGCGTGGCTGGAGGTCTTCTACCCAGGGAAGACACAGACGTTCCCTTCCTTCCTCCCAATGTCTGAAGTGCTATGGGAGGGAAGCTGAAGCTGGATTACTCCATGGGGCTGCAAGAGGCAGAATGAGGACCAAGGCCATGAGGACAGAGGTGGCTTAATGTCAGTGTGACTTGAGTGATAATTAAAGTGATCAAAAGCAGTGGCTTTGGATTCCCTCAAGAGGTACCAATACACAAGTTGCCACTCACTGAATGCCTACTCAGTGCCTGGTGCTCTGATTTCACTTTCTTATAATGACCTGCAATTTAGATATCGTTGTCCCCATATTTCATACTTGGCAGTAAGCTCAGAGGGGTTAGGTAATCTGCCTGGGGTTGTGCAGTTTGTGAACAGCGTAGCAGTCCTGTGTCCCTGTTAAATCCTGAGCGCTACCCAGCAGTGTGATGGGGCTTATGGTGGGAAACCTTCACCCTTGCTGAATCCCCTGTGTCTGACTGCCTTGCATTTTAGTGTGACCTCAACATCCAGGGTAACCTGCATCCCCAGGCTAAGTAGTTATAAAGCTCTGTTCTCTAAAGTACTGCATCCATACACCCCACAGCTGCATGGGTTGGTTTCTCCTTGTGACCCGTGGGACCTGGGACAGGGGCTGAGCTGATCTGTCCAGTAGAGAAGCAGCAAGGTTCCCTGACTGAGACAGATTTCCCTTCTGTGTTCTGGCTGCCCCCGGTTACAGACCCTCCTTCCTTTGTATAACTCAGGAAGGTGGACTTTGCCATTTCTCCCTGTATTTACTCTTAAACAGGACATGTTTTCATGGAGCTATCTAAAACTCCCAGCCCTGCATTTAGCATTGTGATGGTCTGAGGAGGGAAGGGCTAGGGCTGACTGCTCACCCAGGCCCTGGAACTCAGGAGGCTGCTTGGCATGGGGTCCTTAAGCAAGCCCAGGCCAGGATCACATAAGGATTTGAAGGAACCCACTCCCAGGGTTAGGGGTCAGGGCCACTAAAAATAAGAGAAAAATAAAATCAGGGTGCCTGACTTGTTATGGAGACAAGAAGGGAGGTGGGTAAGGGGGAGAGGAGGGCTTGAAGGGCAGGCTCAAGGAGGAAGTAGCCCCAGGCCATGCAGGGTCAGTGCAGTTCCAAGCAAGGCAAGGGACTGAAGTGGGCAGCCAAAGCCTGGCCGCTGGCCCTGGGTCATGGCAGTGAGGATGGTGAGCCTCTGTGTTTATGTGGTGGATTCATTCACTCGTTCAATCATCATCTATCCATGTATAGTCTTGCAGTGCTCTCAGGGACAGAGCTGGCAGAAACGGGAACGTTGTAGCCCAGCATTCTCACGTGCTGTATTGGGGGTGTGTCTGGAATGCTGTGAGAGCCCTGGCCAGGGGGAGACCAGGCAAGCCCCAGGAGTTGCCATGGGAGACCTGAGATTTCAGCTGAGTCCTGAGCAGCAGTTGGCCAGTGAGCCATCAGTGGGACCAGGGAGCCACTTGAGGCTGTGGGAACAAAGGCCTAGAGGAGGATCAGAGTCTCTGGATTTGATGAGCTCTCTGTGGTCCCCAGGACAGGGAGTGACCAGGAGTATGCCGTGTTCCCAATAGCACACGTAGGCAGCCACCAGGGGTTCTGAGGAGGAGGCTACACGTCAAGACTCTAGTCCAGAAGGATGTCCCGGAGAGCAGCAGAGAGGGCAAACTGGATCTGAGGAGATGGGCTCTTCTCCTGAGGGCTCCACGCACTACCTAAGAACCACCGCACTTCCCTCAGCCCCCTCGCCCCCAGTCTCTGTGATGGAGTCAGAGCCAGAGAGGCAGCTGTGGAGCACTGTGCCAAGGTACTGCCCCCAGCTGGGGACAACCCCAGCCCAGCAGCCCATGTCCCAGTCTCCTGACCTCTGGCCTGCCCCTGAAAGCCCATAAAGAAGACACCTAACACATTTGCACTGGGTTGGATCATAACAGTAAAAACCTCCTTCCGTAGCATTGCTGTATACTGATTGATTTAATTCTCAGAGTGTCCCTCGGAGGAAGGTGCCGTTGTTCGCATTTTCCACATGCAGATCCTGAGGCTCAGAGAGGTTAGGGGGCTTTCCCAATGCCACACACTAGCAAGTGATACACCTAGGATCAGGATCCAGCAGCCTGGCCTGGCTCAGACTATCCAGCATCATGAAGCAGATGACAGCAATTCAAGGACCAGCCTGGGAAGGATGGGGTCTTTCCAGGCAGACTCCGGGGACACTTGAGTTATGCAAGGTGAGGTCAGCCTTGCTGGGTGCTGACATGGCACAGTCTCTGCTCTGCGGAGCAGGGCACACCGTGGGTCAGTGGAGGCGGGACTTTCTGTGGTCGGTTGATGCTGACCCACCTCCGCGGCAAGAGCCAAGGGCCATCTCTGTCCCTTGCCATCCCTGCCCCTTGCTCCATAGCCTTGGCCTGAAGGGGAGGAGAGCTCCCTAGAGTGGAATTCTCTTGGTAGCCTGCCCTGGTTTTGTTTTGTTTTGCAGCCAGGTATTTTGTTTTGTTTTGTTTAATTGACTTTAAAAAAAATTAAAGTATAACACATGTGCAGAAAAATACGCAGGCCTCTTAATGCTCCAATGCATTTTTACAAAGGGAACATAGCTGTGTGGCACCTGCCAGATCAGCCCCTCAGCCCCACAAAGCATCCCTGTGCCCTTCCAGCTGTTCCCTAACCCCCAATGTGACCCAACCCTCAAGATGACCACCCACCCGAGGCCTGCCTTTGAACTTCACAGGGAAAAGGAGCCCGCACCCTGTGGAGTCCCACCTGGCTTCTCCTCGGGTCTGTGCAGGGAGTTTGTGGTGGTCACACTGGTTCTGCTCTTGCTGGCCAGCTGCCCTCTGGTGGTGCCTCTTCTGGGGACCCTCATGGAGGGGCTGCCCCAATGCAGGTGAAAGGCTGGGCCCACTGCAGAGCTTTCGCACCTCAGTTTGGTGATTTCCTACCCCCCCTCCCATTTCTGAGAATCTTCTCTTACCCCTGTTGGTCTCTGAGCCTAGAAGGAGAGCCCAGCCGGCTAAGCAGAGACCCTTTTCTCATCTTAGGGCTCAGACCTGAAGAAGGTACATTGGGCCCAAGTGGAAGGTGTGGTCAGGCATGGACATTGCCCCTGTGGGGCTCTGATTGCCTGGGTGACCAAAGACTGGGCTAGTGGGAGAGTGGAGGGGACACCCTCCAATCCCAGACCTGGCAGAATGCTGAGGAGGAGGCTGGGGGCTGCTGAGGCCTCTCCAAATGGGAAATCCAGGAATGCAGTTTTCTTATAAAGGACTCTGCTGCTGCAGAAAATGAAAGGGAGAGATGCTAATGAGAACCCTTAAGGTCCCCCTGGCATCAGTGGGGTCTTGTTAGAAATGCAGAATCTCAGCCCTTACAGGATTGGAATCTGCATTTAAGAAGATGTGCTGCAGAGACACATGAAACACCTGCTTTAGGCAGTACTCTTGAGGTGGTCAAGAGTTGGACTGTTAGGCCAGACTAGGCTTGGATCCTGACTCAGCCACTTACTGTGTGAGCTCAGGCAAGTTACTAAACCTCTCTGGGCTTCAACTATACTGTGGAGGATAATAATACTACTTATCTCACAGAGTTGTTGTGAGATTTAAATGAGATAACCCATGGAAAATCCTTTGAGCAACACCTAGCACATGATAAGCAATAACTTGATCTATTCCTCAACGCCAGGCTGTGGGTAAGGTGCTGTTCCCACATCGTCTCACTCAACTCCCCTGAGGTAAGAAGTATTAGTAGGCCCATTTTCCAGAGCAAGGAACTCACTTGTCAGTTGAGGAAACCGAGGCTGGGGAACTGTGTGCTCTGAGAGGCAGAGTTTGATAGAAGAACTCTTCTTTCGGCATAGGGCAGAGGGGCACCACCCTCCCTCACTGAGGCTGTGTCAGCTGCAGGCCATCGGCAGGCTGCTGGTGAATTTACGAGGTTAAATTCTGTCTGCTGATCTCTAAAAGATAGTTGTTAAGCATAAAGCCCAGGTGTTTGGCTCCCAGTGAGCTCTGTATTTTAAGTGAGATGGGAGGTCTGGGACTGCGGAGGCAGAGGCCTATGAGAGGGTGAGGCAGAGCACGCGGAAGGAGCGAGGGTGCAGGGAGGACCTGCTTCCCCAGAACCCCGCAGGAGCCAGCGTTTCGGTCAGGCAGCCGGAGATGTCCGGTTCTGCTCAGCATCCTGCATCTCAGGGGACTGGTGGGCAGGTGGGGCACTGAGCATCCGGGTCCCTGGGGAGCTTGGGAGCACAGAGGGCCCCAGCTGCACACAGAGCTGGACAGCAGGGTCCAGAATGGTGGGTATCAGAGAGATGTGCGGATCGAGTTGGTGACCACAGGGCTCTGTGTCTACTGAATGTGCGGCAATTGTTGCTGTGGCCCTCAGGGTGACCAACCCTGATCCAGGAGCCTTGTCTCCTGCCTGGGCCTCCCCCTCTGTGCCTGGCTGTCGGCTGCTGTCTGCCTCCCGCTCTTTCACACCACTTTCTCTGGCCTGTGCCCCTTATGGTGCCATGTAAGGCCAGGTAGCAATTGCTCTTTTCCTTGTCTGTCTCCCCTGTGGACCGTGAGTACCTTGGGGATAAGAAATCAGGTCTTATTTTGCTGTGTTCCCTCACCATGGTGCAATACTTGACCTAAAGCAGATTCTCCCTGTGTGTTAGATGGCTGGACGGATGGACGGATGGAAGGGTAGAGGGAGCATCTTCACAGACCTGCTCCCAGAAGGGACTCATCGGAGACAGGGAGAGACCACAGCATCACGAGTAACCCAGCCACCCCAGTGTTTATCACTGTTTTCTGGCATGGGTCTCTTGGTGTGTCAAGGTGGATCTTGGAAAACCTGTCTTCAAAGACACTAGTGTGCTCCCCACCCTCAGTGACTTTATCCTCCAAATATTTTTCTCTGAGCCAAATATATTGATTCCGCAGGCAGAACTAGATCTGAGGGGCATAAGCTGGCCCAAATGCTGTGTATGTTTGGTGCACAGATTGAGAACTCTGGGTGTGCACTGATCCTGCTCTCCACGTCCCCCACTTGGCTCCCTGCATGAAGTTGCCCACTTGGTTCCCACCCTGGGCAGACTCTTCCCCACCCCGCCACCTCCTCCAAGCTCAGGGTGTCACCGGGCAGACTTGATCCCATGACTGTTCAGATCATGTGTAATTCCTGTGTTAGTACCCAGGAGCGTTCCACAGCCACGCATGGGGTGGGGCCTCAGGACAGCCCCAGCATCACCAGCGGCCCTGCAACCTAAGGACTTTGTTCTGTCTATGGGCCAGCTCCATGTTTATCCTGTCATCACTGGATCAGGAGCCAGGAGCTATGGCTTGAATCTGTGCTTTCCTTCCCATGTGGCATACAATCTTGGATTCAGTCATTCTGTGGTGCTAGGCCTCCTCAGTGACCTGGTCTGTGAAACGTGGGCCCCAACTTTTCTCAAGGGCCACTCTAGTTCTTTAAGATTGGATTTTGCCACTCCTGCTCCATGCATCTCTGAGATTTTCCCAGATGCAGAGCTTCTAGTGGTGAGGCCAACCCCAAGCGGTGTTCTGTGGGTTATCTGACAATGGGCCAATCACCCTCCATAGAGCCAAGGTCAAGGAGCTGGAGCCTAGGAGTGGCAATTCCCTTTTGTTTCCTCCTTGAGAGCTTTTCCCCAGGGAATCTTTCTCAGGGGTCATGATCATCCAGTAGGGACAAAACCCTGATAGACCCCTGGATCCAATTTGCTTTTCGTGTCCTGTCCTGCTTTCCCACCATGAAGACACCACCACAGTACCACCAAACTCAGCCCAGGCTTTGCCTGTGGTATGGAAGTGGTGTGGAGTGACATCCAGCATCCCTCAGGATGCAGAGGCACTTAAGGCCTGCTGGTGATGCTTAGGGGACCAGTAGCAGGAGCCCAGGACCAGGGTCCAGAGACATACAGCTTCAGGTAGGAGGGACCCTGCACTTGGGGCAGCCACCTTCCAAAATAAACAATTACTTACTTTGTGTTCTTTTTTTTCCTTTTTTTTTTTTTAAGAGAGAAGGACAGTGAAAGAGACAGAGAGAATCAATATTTTTTAATTGAGTCTTCCACATGGCTTTCATTGCTCCGACACTAAGCTATGAATGTGGGTGCTGGGGTTTGAACCTGTGTACTCGTGCATGCTGGGCAAGTGATGTAACTGCCAAGCCACAGCTCCAGCCCCTTACTATGTGTTTTTAAGGAAACTCCGGAACAGCTTAGAGCCTCTGTTTCCTCATCTGTTGATGGAAATACACCATATTGCCATATAGTTGATGCAGGCTATCGTAACAGAAAAACTCTGATATCAGAATAATATTTTTTATTATTATTAATATTATTTATTATACAGTAATATTTATTTCTTGATATTGCAGAATCCCGAAGGCACTGGGGATTTGCTTCGTGTGGCCTTCCAGGGATCCAGACTAGGAATGCACTGTCCTTGACTTCCGGCTTTCAAGGTTGCCCTGGTGTCAACACTGAAAGCTGGAAGGTAGATGGGGGAAGGAACAGAGTGTGGAGGAGGAAGTGAAAAGTCATCACTTCCACCCACCTCTCATTGCAAGAATCAGCCACATGCCCCACCTGGAGGTGAAGAAGTCTGGGGAAGCAGAGTCCCTGGCTGAGGAGCTGCTTCCCAGCAAAACCTCTGTGCCATGAAAAGGGAGGCAAAATAATACATTCACGTGTCATTTAATGACAAGGATTTCTGTGTTATGCAGCATTGCAGAGCTTACTTACACTTAGGGCCTATGATGTCACTATGCCATGTCATTTTACAGGACTGCCACTGTATATGTGGCCCTCCCTTGCTGTGGAGCCCTCCTTTCCTTGGAATGGGATTCAAGAACGTACATTTCTGACAGTATCTTTGGTGATGCCTCTGGTCCATGGGAACCTTCAAGAACCACCGTCTTGGGTAGTGTTTCATGGTGTCCTGTGCAACTGAGTCAGGAGACCATGGTGCGAGTCCCTTCTCTGCCTCTTGCTAGTGACATCAGTTTAGGCATGTCATCTTACCTCTAAGCCTTAGTTTCTTTTCTTCAAGTGGAAGCAGCAACCCCTTGCTTTTGGTACCTTGGGGTGTTGGAGGATCAGATTGTACAACGTGTATTCAAGTGCTGCAAGTTGTTTGACAGCCGCAGAATTTGGTTTGTAGCTGGTAATATCTTCTCAGGGCTATTTTCTCTCAGTCTTCTGGTGAACTGTTCTAGGACATTTCCTTTCAGGATGTGACAATATACCTCTGCATCTTTTATATCAAAAGTACCAGAATGTATGGACAGGGACTGTTGTAGAGAGACCTGGTGCTACAAACCAGTGGCTCCATCAAACATATATGGTCGTACTGATGGCAACTGCACTATGGCTCCAGCCCACATAGGTGGGGCTGCAGGAAGGAGACATGGGAGAGAGTCTAGGAAAGGCTGGGCTTCTTGGAAATCCTTTCAGAGCAAGCAAATAAATGCCCAGACCACTTAAGGCTTTGGCCCTGGGGACCCAATGGAGCGAGTAGGGCTTAGTCATCCATGTTTTTAAGAATACATATATAGGCACAATTTATATGGAGGTTGGAGCAGTCTACAGGGGAACAGATGTGCCCAGAAACCTGTGGGCACAGACACATGATAGCAGGTGAGGATGAAGTGTGGTTGACGTTGACATTGTGTGACTAATGCTGAAGTCAGCCAGAGGGGTCTGGCTGATGTCAGCATCTAAGGGAAGACTTGAGAAACAGTGAGCTAATTACTGCTAGACTCACAAAATTCTTTCTAGGGAGGGAATGACCTAGAATGCAAAATAGGTTTCATTTTATATGGAAAACTGGGAGAATTCTAGCAAGGACGGTACCAAAAAGGTGGAAATCGCTGGGGTGCGAGCAAAAGGTGAGGATGCTCAGAGTGTTGGGATGGAGAAATGAATAGATGCCATTTGCAACCGTCCTGCTCTAGAACAATTCATGATATGCATCTGCGTCGATGTATACTCCCGCATAACCATCTGCAATGAGCATCTATTGAGAAACCTACGCTCTGCCAGCTTCAGGCAGCGCTATCTGTCACCCATGCAACCTGCAGTTGCTTCCTAACTGGTTTTGGTGCCTCCAATTTCTTTCCATCTCCATCTAAAATAGAGATCTGATCATATCACTGCTGGACTTTCATGACTCGTGTATGCAATGAATACCTGCCCTCGCTGGACTTCTTCCTGACCCTGGAGCCTGCCGTGGTGTCTCGTGCCTCTGGCTTCCCTCTGGCTATCTCCATTGCCTGGTTCACCCTTCTTAACATGGGAAGCCCAAGCCATCCTTCCTGAACTCCTCTGCAGATGTGTCTCCTCTGGGATCCTTCTCAGGGCCCAGCCAGTGGACCCAGTGTAGTCGCTGGACTTTAGGATGTCGTTGATTCTGTGCTAGACCTCAGATTTAAGATAAACCATCCTTTTCATAAGAGTAACCACCACCTTGAACGTATACATCAGTGGTCCAACATATTCCAAATTCAGGAACTTGGCCTCGCGGACAGCGTGTTGTTGCTCTATAGGCCACAGCTTGCTAGTCCAGCCACATAGAGCATTGGGTGCGGCAGAACGTTAAGCTCCGAAGTGTGTCCCTGGGAAAGGTGGCACCCGGCTTTCTCTCACATGGTGGATATTCTGCTGAAGTCTACGGGGGGGTCATACAATGAACCCTTGTTCACAACACTCAGACTTTAAATCCTGACAGGCCTTGACATTCATTCTTTATTTTTCATCATAGAATAACTGCAAAAGATGAAATAATTTAGAATGATCTTAACTAAGACAGTCAAAGGGGGTGGGGCCATTGATTCCATGATAAGAAATGGTCCTAAAGAGCTTTAGGAAATATGAATGTTTGGAGGGGGCTGTTTTAATTATAGAATGACTGGCAACTGTCTCTGGCCTTCAGGAGGCAGGAACAGGGGTGCCAAACACAGTGAAGAATGTCTGCCCCTGAATTCCATGGTACCACCCATGGTAGCCAGCCTCTGCAATGGCCTAATGACCCTCCCCTCCTTGTGTGCAGCACTCTCTCATGTGGTCCGTGTGACCAATACTGTTAGAAAAGTAATGATGTCACCTCTGAGATTTGGTCCTAAAAGAAGATGGCCTCTGTCTTGGGTTCTTTCTCTCCATTGGGTCACTGGCTCAGGGAGAGCCACGGATTTGTGAGCAGCCACATGGAGAGGCTCATGTGAGAGGCTGAAGCTTCCAGCCCAACAGCCTCAAGAAAGGAGGCCTGGGGCAGCCTATAAGTGAGTCAGGCGCAGACTCCCCAGCCCCAGGTGAGCTCTGCTGTGGCGGTAGCCAGGGCTGACGGCTCTGTAACCTCGCGGAGAGACACTGAACCAGGATCACCCCGCTCAGCCATTCCCAGATTCCTGACCCTCAGAAGCTGTGTGAGGGTAAATGACGGTCTTTTGAGGCTGCTTGGTCCTGGGGACATTTGTTTTGTGGCCCCTTAGAAGACACTGCCAGTCTGCTTTCTGGGAGAGCTCCGAGGAGCCCTAGAGATGAACTTGGTCCTGAGAAGCAATGCCAACCGGACACAGGACACTGAGGCCCTGCTTGCTGCCCTGGCAGCTGTGGCTTGGGACCTCCCAGCTCCTCCCTTGGCCTTGTGTCCGTCAGTCCATCTGCACCTCTCCAGAAGCTCAGGGTTGAGGGGAAGCCCAGCTGCGGGAACAGCCTGGCCGCTATCTCCTGGTTGTGACAGCGACAGGACCCTCTGGGCACAGCTCTGGCCCGCACAGGCTCTGCTTTATTACAACCCCTCTTGTTTTTCAAATCCTCTTTCATTTCGTGCGAGCAGACAGCTGCGAGGGTCTCGCCTGCTCACACAGGCTGCCGTTCTGGGAAAAGAGAAAGATATTTTATGTTCCCCTCTCTGTCTATGCAGGCCAGACTCCTTCTTTATTTTTCCCTGTGCTTTTTAAAGGGCTGATTGTCCTCCCACTGCAGGGCCCCCGCACACACACACACAGCCTCTGCTCTCTGCAGGGACAGGTGTCCTGATCTGCCCTTTTTAGCCTGGGTGACCTTGAACCAAAGCAGTATCTTCTCTGAGCTTTAGATTTTGCATCTACAAAATGGGGATAGTAATAGGTGCCCTGTGGGATTCAGAGTAAGATTGTGAGCTTGAGAGGCCTGCGTAAGCACACATGGTTCTGTCACTGAGTTTTGTGGGAACTTGGACACACTCATTGCCTCTCTGGGCTTCCACGTCTTGCTGTCTGCTTCCTTCCTTCCCCTGATGAAAGGAGACCCCTTCAGACCTTCCGGTGGGGATGGTGGCAGTGAGCTGTGGGGTCTGGACAGTCCACCTCCCTTCCCAGATAAGCTGCTAGGCCAACTGATACCACCCAAGGGAGGCTGCCCTGTGGCCTGAGGGAGGACACTGAGGACCTCTTCACAGCCTGAACCGTGTTCCCATGCAGTGGCCCCCAATCCCCAGGCTTTCTCACGGGAGGGTGGCAGGAGTCACCCTCAGCCCTGACAGCCCAGCAGCCAGAGGCAGCTCCAGCAGCTCCGCCTCCTATTTTAGAGTGTCACATGTTTAGTGGCGTATCCTCCTACACCACGCTCACTCACCCACTCAGGGTACCCACGAATCATTCACTCCACAAATACTTGTGAAGCACCAGCTATGTGGCAGGCCCTGGGGATACAGTGGGGGACAACACAAGCACAGTCCTTGCCCCATCTAACTTTTGGAAGAGAAAAGGAAGTGACATCAAACAAACAAACAAGCTATGGAAGAAGAGATCATGGAGAAGGAGCAAGAGTGCGGAGATGGGGGTCTGAGAAAGCTTTGTGAGGAGCTGAGGATGAAGCAGAGGCTTAAAATAGGAGTCGGGATGGGGGGCAGGATATGGAGCAGTGGCTCAGCTGTTGGAGCGTTTGCCTGGCATGTGTGAAGACCCAGGTTCAAACCCCAGCGCCACATACACAACTGTCAGAGCAACGAAGGCCAGATGAAAAACTAAATAAAATTGATGCTCTCTTTCTCTCTCTCACTCTCTCCCTCTTTCTCTCTTAGAAAAAAAAAATAGGAGGAGAAGTTGGCTAGGCAGGTCAGGGGAAGATCCCAAGGTGTCCCAAGTTGGCCGAAGCCCACCCAGAGCTTGGTTGATTGCCATAAATGGATGAGCAATGTGGGTAGGAGAGTTTGGGCGGTGAGAAGGGCAGGGGTAAGGTGAGAGAGGCCAGCTGGGGGTCTCTGGGGTTCTTCAGAGAATAAGAATGGTTCCATTTGGGCCTGCTCCCTCTCCCCGCCCTCTCACCATAGGGTTCCCCCACCCCTTAAGTATTGCACTTCCCAGAGCTAAGTAAATCAGAATGACAGCCACACCTGATCTCCTGTCTGCGAGAGCACTGACCAGCGACTTGGACAGGTGGGAGAAGAGAGGTGACTAAGAGATGACTTCTCCAGCTGGTCCCCCAGAAGACAAGACTCACATATCTGCATGCACTTGGTCCCTGGAACTGGAGGCCCAGAAAGACTCCCTTCCAATAATCCCCTTGACATATCCCCATCCTTAACTGAAGTTGCTGCCCCTGACCACAAGCCAGAATGCCCTGCCCTGCAGGGTGGTGTGACTGCAGCCAAGGGGAAGGTCTCAGGGGCAGGTTTCATCCATAATCCTTTATTAATCCATGAACAGGCTGCCACCGCCTTGAGCTTACCCCTTTGAGGCCCATCATTGCAAAGCAGCAGTTCTTAGGGACCAAAGGCCCACAGGACTGAGGGTGCCCCTCACCCACACCAGCAGAGGCCTCCCCTGTGCCAGGGTTTCCGTGTGAAGCAGTGCAGGGCCAGGCTGCTTCCTTGAGCATCATTCGTGGTCTGCAGAGAGCCCACTGTGTGGCCAGTGTGGAGAGTGTTTGGGCACTTTCTGCAGGAGTTGCACAGTATGGAATCAAATTAGGACTGACCCCTCTAGCCCCTCCCCAACCATTGTCATTAGCCAGGGCTAAGATGGGTTAAAATGCCTCTTGCCCGTCTGCTGCCCTCTGACCTCAGTACTCCATCACTGCTACAGTTGAGGTCTGCCATCTTGCACGCCCTCCTGACCTTCCCTGCCTCCACTACAGGCCACGGGCCCCCTATATCTTCTCTTGCCAGTTTGCCCCATGATGATATTCTATTTAAAAATAAATCGCTGAGATCTTTAATTGCAGACTAAATAATTGCTCCATTTTATTTAAATGTGGCTCGTGGAGGCTTTGGGAACAATTAGAAGAAAACATAGGGCAAAGCTGGGTGCGTGTTTTCAAGCATATAATTTCTTTTTATTATTATCATACCAATGTTTGTAAGATCTGGAAAAAGAAAGCACGCCCCTCCTCCCGAGTCAGTCATGCATGGTTTACGTGCAATAATAGCAATAATTCCTGGCCATTTCTGGGTTTTACATGTGGCTCCCAGGGAAGCTGGGCAGTTGCCATGCCCTTTCCAGAAGGAGAGAAGGGAGAGCAGCCCCTGCTGCCACCCTATGGTCCGTCCTGTCTGGGTGCGGGCTTTCATGTGGGCACCCAGTGTGTGGGCTGAGAGGTACCAAGCAGTTCCACCATCTCCCCTGGGCACCGCTCACCCTATCCAGAACCCCAGCCTCCATCCAGAGCCAGGGAGCTGGATGAAGAGTTCAAGCTCTCCTTCGTGTAATGGAGGCAACTGGGTACCAGAAAGTGATCTCCCCCTAGGCCACAAGGCTCCTTAATGACAGAACCAGAACTCGGAGAGCAGGGTGCTCAGAACCAGGAAGTCCTGGATCAGACATCTCCTGCCACATCACTATTGGTGCAAACCTGGTAGGTTCTCAGTCTTTAGTGCCTGATTCTTATTTTGGAAGCAATTAGTAATAATGGGACTTGTTTATTGTGAGGAATAAAGAATGTAAAAGAAGCAAAAGCTTTTAGCACAGCACCTGGATGCAGTAGATGCTCACTCAACGTTAGTCTTTTCTTGTTTGCAAAGCTCTTCAGTCTGCAAGGGTCTTTTCCTTATTTGCAAAAATGTCCTGGGGAGGGGATGGAGCGGTGGCTCAGGGGTTACGGCGCTTGCCAGCGTGCACAAGTACACGAGTTCAAACTCCAGCACCCTGTACCCAACGAAGTCTCAGAGGAACAGAAGGCACATGAAAAACTAAATAAGAATGGTTTTTTTCTCTCTCTCTCCTCACTGTCCCTCTCGCTTAAAAAAAAAAAAAATGTCCCAGGGAGGGGCAGTATGCTTGACCTGTAGCTAGAGGACTTCTGCAGTACAGCAAGGCCACTGAGCATGACTGTGAAGAGAAGGAGGACACCCGTTGGCCCTGCTGCCCAGCTTGGCTGCAGGGGGACACTCTTCCTCCCCATTCCCTGGTGCATTTCCTTCTCACTGCAGGGTGTCCACTTGGGTCTGCCCAGATTCCCGCTGGAAAAATGAGTTGATTCATTCACATTTCCTGAGCACCTACTATGTGCCAGAAACTATTAGAAACAGAAGCTACAAAGACAAGAGAGAGAGATGGCTCCAGTCCTCAAGGAACACCAACATCGAGGTGAAGGAAACAAGTCTTGTGATATTAAGTGACAAGCAGAGCTACCTGCAAGGAGCCACAGGAGCCTGAGAAAGTATTAGATAGGGCAAACTGCCCTGCTGCTGGGGCTCAGGGAGACCAGCTAGGGAAGCCAGCCGAGCCGGGCCTTGAAGGATGTGCAAGAGGTAGGCAAAGGCAGTGTGACCTCAGGCTGGAAGGAAGCAGCCTGGGGTGCTGACCCAGGGCCTCAGTGGTTTAGAATTAAGGCCCCTGCATTGTTAGGAAGAGTAGGAGGCAACACTGGAGAGGTGGTAGGGATCTTTGTGGATAACTTTCCAATGCCCATGTTGAGGGCTTTGGGCCAAGGCCACACCTACCCTGTCCACTCTGGAATCACAACTTCTTGGGTGAACCAGAAAGTGATGCTTTTTCTATCGGGTTTTTTTGCCCAGGCAGATCTAAGGGCCCCTTCCATGATTATCAACCTCCTCTGAGTAGTACAAGGCAGACACTCTTTTCTTTTTATGAAAATCAAGGCCTTATACATGGTAGGCAAGTGCTCTACTACTGAGCTACATCCCCAGTCCTGTTGTTTTTTTGTTTTTTGTAAATAGCACTTTATCCAGGCATGGTGATATACGCCTGTAATCCCAGCAACTCAGGAGGCGAGGCAGGAGGATCTCTAGTTTAAGGCCAGCCTCAACAACTTAGCAAGACCCTTTCTCAAAGCAATAAACAAACAAACAAACAAACAACAAATAAAAGGTCTTGGGACGTAAAGCGTCAGTTGTGAAGTGTCCCTGAGTTCAATCTGCGGTACCAAAAAGAAAAAAAAAAGAGGGGGAGTACTTTTATGGAGATTTAATTTATATACAATTCACTTATTTGAAATATACAGTTAAATGGTTTTTAGTATATTCATAGAGTTTGTGAAAATATTAATAAAATTTTAAAATATCTTCATCACCCCAAAAGAAACTCCATGCAGTCTCCCAATCCTCCAGCCCCCCACACCATGACCTTGGCAAACACGGATGTATTTCTATATAGATTCATCTCTTCTGAACAGTTCATATAAATGGAATCATACAATATGTGGCATTTTTATCTCTGACTTTTTTCACTCAGCATACCGTTTTTGAGGTTCATCTAAGTCATAGCATGAATCCACATTTTGTTTATCCCTGCACCCACGGATGGCTTTTTAGTTTGTTTCTACTTTTTGGCGATTAGGAAAAATGCTGCTGGGCTCTCCTAAAATTATCTATGATGATGGTTGCACAACTCTGTGAATATGCAAAAACCCATCTAATTGTGCGCTTGAAATGGGAGAACTGTATGGTATGCAAATTATATCTCAATAAAATGTCAATTTGAATGCTGTGATGGCTCAGTGGTCACACACTTGCCTAGCATGTGCGAAGCTCTGGCTTCCATTCCCAGCATTATAAGGAAAAACAGAAAAGAAAAAGGTGAAAGATGGTGCTACGCATATTTGTGTATAAAATTTGTTTTGATTTCTCTTGGTAGGTACTAGGAGTGCAATGGCTGGGTCAGGTAAAGAATCTATGTTTAGCCTCATGAGGGACCACCAGACTGTTTTCCAAGGAGACTGCACCTTTGGACAGTCCTCTCAGCAGGGCAGGAAGGTTCCCCACCATCTCCAACTCTTGTTACTGTGTTGGTTTCCTGCTGTTGCTGTGATAAGTTACCCCAAACTTAGTGGCTTAATAGAAATTTATTGACTTATGTTTCTGGAGGTCAGAAGTCTAGAAAGTGACTCATGGTGCTAAAATCAGGGCTGTTTCTTTGCTCTTTCCAATATCTAGAAGCCAACATTCCTTGGTTCTTGTCCCCTCCAACTTCAGAGCCAGCCATTGCGTCTCTCTGGCCTCTGCTTTCATGCCAGCTCTCAGCTCCCCCGCCTGCCTTTCTGACACCTATGATTACAGTGGGCACACTTGGATAATACAGGAATTTTTTTTTTTTAAAGAGAGAATCAGTTTCATTTGTTTTTTCACGTGGCTTTCATTGCTCCAAGACTTCATTGTGTACGTGGTGCTGGGGTTTGAACTTGCATACTTGCGCATGCCAGGCAAGCGCCGTAACCGCTCCAGCCCAAGGCAGGATTTTTTAATGGAATCATATCTACACGCTTTCTCTTGCTAGGTGAGGTTGCGCAGGTTCCGAGGAATCAGGAAGTGGACAAGTTATGAGAGTCCTTGCTATTCTGTCCACACAACAGCCACCGTAGTGGGCATAAGTGGCATCCAGTGGCTCTAATTTTTATTTCCCAGTTTGTAATGATGTTGAGCATCTTTTCATGCACTTATTAGACACTTAAATGTCTTCTTTGAGGAAGTGTCTATTCAACTCTTTTGCCCGTTTTTCAATTGAGTCATCTTTTTATTATTGAGTTGTAAGAATTTTTTATATAAAAAAATCAAAACAGAAGTGTTTATATATATTCTAGAGGCATGTATGATATATGATCTGCAAATATGTTCTCCCACTTTATGGGTTCTCTTTTCTTGATGGTGTCCTTTGAAGCACAAGATGTTTTAATTTCGATGAAATCCAGTTTTGTTTTGTTTTTCTTTTGTTGCTCATGCTTTGGTGTCATATCCAAGACCTAATCTGAGGTCATGAAGATGTTCCCTACGTGTTCTCCAAGAGTTTTATGTTTTTAGTTGTAGCACTAGGTCTTTGATCCATTTGAGTTAATCTTTTTCACAGTGCGAGGTAGGGGTCCAACGCCATTATTTTGTGTGTGCGGATATCCGGTTGTTGCAGCGTTGTTTGCTGAAATGACTTTATCCTTTCTCCGTTGAATGGTCTTGGCACTTTTGTCAAAGTCAACTGACCCTAATTTTTTTTTCTGGACTCTTATTTCTAATCTATCACCCTAAATATCTATTCTTATGCCAGTACCACATTCTCTTGGTTGCTGTAGCTTTGTAGTAAATTTTGAAATCAGAAAACATAAATCCTCCAACTTTGCTCTTACTGCCCTGCCCCCCTCAAGATTTTTGGGTCCTCTGAGCCCATTGCAAGTTTTTATGAATGTTAGGAGCATCTTGTTAATTTCCGCCAAGAGGCAAGCTGGAATTCTGATAGGGACTTTGCTGTTGAATCTGTAGATCAATTTGGGGATTATTGCCATTTTAACAATATTAAATTCTACCAGTCTATAAACATGGAATTTCTTTCTGTATATTTAGACTCTTTAATTTCTTTTAAGAATGTGGTTTTTAAGTTAATAATAATCCTAAATATTTATTTGTTTAATGGTACTGGGGGTTGAATATAGGGCACTCTGTCACTGACCTACATCCCTATCCCTTTCTATTTCTTATTTTGAGACAGGATTTCACCAAGTTGCTTAGGGTCTTGCTAAGTATCCGAGGCTGGCCTCAGACTTGCAATCTTCCTATCTTAGCCTCCCAAATTGCTGGGATTCCAGGCATGTGCCACTGCACCCAGCTATTTTATTCTTTTTGATGCTATTATAAATGAAACTCATATCTTATTTTCAGTTTTGGTTTGTTTGTTGTTAATGCATGGAAATATAATAGTTTTGCGTATTGATATTGTACTCTGCAACCTTACTGAATTAATTTATTAGTTATGATAATTTTTCAGTGAGTTCCTTAGGGTTTTCTATATATACGGAATCATCTCATCTGCAAACAGTTTTACTTCTTCCTTTCCAATCTGAATGCTTTTTATTTCATTGTCTTGCCTTATTGTCCTGGCTAGAACCTCCAGCACAGTGTTGATAGAAGTGGTAAAAAGGGGCTGTGTTTTGTTCCTGGTCTGATAGGGAATGCGTTCATTCTTTCACCATGACATATGATGTTAACTTATGTTTTTCATAGATTCTATGAAGTTGAGGGAATTTCTCTCTGTCCTAGTCTATTGAGTACTCTTATCAGGAAGGACTTGAATTTTATCAAATGCTTTTTTGATGTGTCTATCAAGGAGATCATGCATCTTTTCTCTTTTATTCTCTTGATGCGGTATATTGGATTAATCAATTTTCTGATGTTAAACCAACCTTGCATTCCTGAGACAAATTCCCCCTTGGTCCCAGTATACATATCTTTTTTTTTAATATACTTCTGGATTTGTTTTGCTAGCATTAGGTAACCATTCTGATGTCAGGATTCTCTGGGGGTAGCAAATCACTGTTCCTTCCTCCTAAACCATCCTACAGATTCATCTGCCAGAATCTTCCTTACTTTGCTTGGCTCTGTCCTGCCGCTATTAGCCCACAGACTGTTAGGTGACGGCAGTGGGGATGACTGCCCTGAGCCTCTTGTCTTTAAGGCTTGGCTCAGACGTCCTCTTGGGCAGGGAGCCTCCCGAGCAGCCCCCTCCACTGCACTGTGCTCTCCTGGTTCCTGGCACAGGACTTGTTGCAGGCTGGCTGCTCTCCCCTGTGGTTGCCTGATGTCTGTCTACCTGCTGAAGTGTCAGCTCCTAAAGCCTGGAGCCATTATCCTGTTGCCTGGCAGCATTCTCAGTGTTTGTTAAATGACCCATGTCTACCTGCCCAACAAGATTTCTACGAAGCAAGAGTTTGGGTCCTGTAGAGGTGATTCAGTACCTTGAGCTAATGTAAATGGTTTTGAAACATCTTTTAAAGAAGCAAAATCCTTCTTTAAAATGGAGTCTTACTTAAACCTTGATGTTTAAAACGCATAACGGGGCTGCTCAAGTTGAGGCAGGGCTTAAAGCCCTGTGCCCAATGGGCCTTGTTCTTGCTTCCATTTCCTGCTCCATGGAAGGTCCTCGGGGAGCTTGCCCTAACCCTGTGACTTCACAAGACAGAGTTTGGAAACCACAGTGCTGTGAAAAGAGCCTTGGGCTGTCTCCAATTCAGTGATCTTGGGCTTTTAGCTTCCCCTCCCTGGACCTGGTTCCTTCTCCTTAAAGGGAAATCTATGTCCCATCAGAATGGGCATAAGGTGGTATGAATGGAATACTTCATCTCTCCTGCACCCTGGCTGATCTGGGAGCTTTGTCCTCCTGAATCCACAATCTGCACAGAGCTCCAGGGAGCTGCAGTGGAGCATGAGGGATCAGCCAATTCACTACCCCAGGATGAGGTGACTCTTGGGCCTATCTCAGCCCTGCATGGTGCAGTTTAAACGGGCACAGTTTTGTTCCTTTGCTTAGCACAGGCAGCTTTGATTGCAGTGGTAACCCACTCTAAGGCTTATCTTGCTCCTCTATTCTTCCTGGGAATCTAAACCAAGTGACTGAAAGGGCAGTTCTGTCTCCTGCTGAGTGGCACTGAAGGTATGCATAGGTGACAGGCCACTTCCAGATGGTGCAGGGCAATAGGGTCTTAAAGCTGTGTGAAGACCCCTTCACGAACAGTGAGAGGGCCACAAGCAAGCCCAAGAAAGACTTTTGTGGACTCATGGGCCGACTTGGAGATGAGAAGCCACGGGTAGCCATAACATGAATGACCCTGACATGAGCCTAGTACGAAGCCCTCGCATGGACAAAGTCCACTTCTGATTTCAAGTTGCCTAACAGTCTAACTAGGCAGAAACTTCAACGTTTTGAACCTCCATGTTATGTATAAGGAAGTTAAGACCCAGAAAATTGAATGACTTGACGAAGCCGGCACAGCAGGTTTGAACCGAGCCAGGTCTCCTTCCCAGCTCCCTAGTTCGTGTTGGGTCTTCTCTTCCTGCCGCCATAATCCATTCAGGCTTCCCACCTGGACTCAGCCTGTTACAGTCCAGCACTGGGAGGCCTAGCAGGCTGTTGAAGGTTACCTGTCAGCCAGGGTCTCCATGCATACCAACTCAGGTCTCAGGGGGAAAAGAGAACAGACCATGAACCAGAGGTCAGCAGCAATGTCAGGGAGTCAAAGATGCCAGTATTGGGAAACCTGTAGGTGCAGAGGCCTAGAAGCAGGAGACAGTTAAGCTCATGGTGAGCCCTAATCTCTGTCCCCAAAGTGTCTTAAAATCTATAGAATGCTTCTGCGCCATAGGCAAGAGGGCTGCCTTCTGAAGGACAAGAACCTTGTCATTCTGACCCTTTGCTGGAAGCATTCTATGGTCTATGTAGCCTTGTTGGGCACCTTTGTGTTATTCAGAGATAACTCCCTGTTCCAAACCAGCATTTTCCTAGAGTCTGGGATAATGTGCAAGCAGAGAAATGGACCAGCTAACTCCAGTAATGCCAGAGAGGCAGAGACCAGCTCCTCAGAACAGACCAGGTCCTGTGTCTAGCGCAGGCTGAGTGTCTATGGATGCTGGCACTCTTCCCCTGCCAACAGCTGAAAGGCTGCCATCCCTCACCTGATTAACTGGGTACAATTAGAGTTTCATTCCTTTGACTGAATAATTTGCCCCAAGTTAAAAGGTGAATGCATCAGATATAACGTGCTAAGCCCAGCAGTCACGCCCACTTTAGGGTGAGCAAGTGAACCCATCATTCCTGCAGAGAGGGCTTTTCTTGGGGAAGGTGGAGAGTGTTGATGCTCAGTGGAAGGAAAGGGAAGTGCTGGGATCATTGTCAGACCTGCCTTGGACAGCACCTATTATTTTCCTGAGGCTTGTCTGTAATCCCGTAACATTCCAAAGGGTTTAACATGGTCTTGGTGGTCACAATTGGGAGAGGTGAAAACTTAACTATTGATGTTGATAACAGTGAACCAGGGAAATTCCAGCACTTCTACTGACCACCTCTATAATTTGGGTAAATTATTTAACTTCTCTGCACCTCAGTCCTCTATTTATAAAGCCGAAATAAGAGTAGTACCTACTTCATAGGGTTTTGCTAGAATTAATTTTATGAGTCAATGAATGTAAAAGGTGCAGAACTTTCTGGCACCCATGGTAACTAGAGTACACACTCAAAAAATATCTGCCATTATCATTACCAACAGCAACCAGCATTTGCTGAGTGCTGTGGGCCTGATCTCAGATTGCTACCACCCAGGGTACGATATGTGTCACACAATTGCCTTGGCTGCTATCCCAAGGCCCGTTTTACAGGGCTGCTCCTGCTGGTCCAGCTCTCTTATGGGCTCCAGAAGCCCCCCTCACCTGGGATCCAAGGTCAGGGTCCCACCATCATTCCTAAAGTTCATGCAATGTTGGTGGTGGAGCAGGTCACCAGCCCCACTGCCCACTCACCTCACTTTGGGGCCCCTGGGCTCCTTCGCTGGCATCAAACCTCCAGGAGGGACACCTGGCTTATTCAACAGATTGCCTTTCAGAGAAAGACTTGAGGGCTTGCTCTCCTCCCTCTCAGAAGATCTTTGAGTTCCTTGGACATAGGGCCCCACCTTCCTCGTGGTCCTGTACCCTGCGGCAGCAGGCAGTAATTCTAAAACCCAGAGAAACATCCCATCATGCCTTGGCTTGGATCAGGAGGTACCCACTTATATATATAAATATAAGGAGGCCTTATATTTATATAAATAAAATTTAAAATATATGAAACAAATATAAATTACTCAAATGATTTTTCCTGTACTACTAATAATGAATTGCCCCAAGGTGATATCCCTTACCCACAGAGAATCTGGATTAGTGCTTCAAAGGCCACCTCCTAAAATACCCCATCACATACTCACTCATACACGACCTCACTCAATCTTTACAGCACTGGGTATCATTACCCCTTTTGCATATGAGGAAACCGAGGCTCAAGGAAGCTGAGCAACTTGCCCAGGCTTCTTGGTCCCAGAGCTAATGCAGTTTACCTCCCTACTTTATCCTGTCCCTCGTGGGCTGCAGTCCCCAGAGAGGGCAGCCAGTCTGCTGTCTGACCTGGGCCAGGGATGTCAGGCAGGTAGGTCTCTTCTCCCCTCAGTATGACCCACAGGGTGTGTAGGAGAGGTGTGGGGGGCTGATGGGTCAGACCCCGCTGGGAAGGCTGCCACTGCCCAGCGGGAGCAGTTGAGGAGGCAGTGCCTATGGTGTGGGCCATCTGAGGCTGCGGCCTAGACCCCAGAAATAGGCTGCCTGCTCCCAGCTACCTTCTCACCCCTTCTGTTCTTTAGCATGCCTGCAGCCTGCTCCCTCTGCAGAGGTTCCCAAAGCCTCCTGACACTCCCAGCTGCCCTGAAGCCAGGGTGTGGGGCCAGCCCTGTGCCCAGGCCCCGGGAGACCTCCCTCCTCCTCCAGACCCCTCTGCCCCTCTTTTTGGCTCAGCAGCAGCTGATCGGAACAGATGATATGCTTTCACTCTGCTGTGTTCAACAGTGCAGATCGGACAGGGAGCGGAAACGGGAAAGATAAGTGGGAAATAAATCACCCAACTTGATTTAGTCATAATAGTAAGGAGAGGGGGATCGCCGAGCCATGATCCAGGCCTTGATCAGTGATGGGGGCAGCAGCTGGAGCTTCCTCTGCCCCTTGCAACCTTCTGTGGTCACAAGCTAAGGGATGGGCAGAGGCCATCATGGGTCACTCTGAGCTTGGTCTGTGCTGCCCAAGGAATTTGTGCCCTCTGAGGGCAGCAGTAAGACAGGACACAGTGTCCATGGGAACCTGCCCCCTGAGCCTGGGAGGGGCTCTTGAGCTTCTCAGCAGCATCAGCTGGGAGGTGAGTGAGGCTGGGCAGTAGCCGCTGATTGCTCCTGTTTTCCATGCTCTCCAGAAAGCCACCTGGTCTCCCCTTTTCCCCAGGCAGGACTGGGCCCAGCTCTGCCAGCCTGGCCTTTGGGGAAGTTCAGAGGAGAAGTCACACCTCCTTTGTCCCACAGATCCTGGTGCTTTGCCCTTGCAGAACATGCGGATCACCCGGCCCCTCTGCTGCATTTCTACGCATTCCCTGCGCCTGTTGTTGGGAGGCAGATGCTGGACCACACATCCCAGGAAGACAGGCTCCTTGTCCCCTGAGCAAGGATCCAGCACGGAGAGCGCCGTAGCGGGGGGAGAAGGGCAGGGATTCTCTGAGGCCTGGGTGTTAGGGAGAGGACAGTATGGGTGACATGGGAATATCTATTCCCATTCACTAGGGGATATCTGCTCTGGCAAGTTATAAAACACCATTTCCACCGAGCCCGTAGAATTATTTACAGGAGCCACAATGAAACCAGACAACCTTTCAATCAAGATGCCTCTTGTTCCCGCTTCAAGGCTGGCGAAATAAATATTGAGCAAATAAAGTTAGTCAGCATCTGAGCATTTTAATGAATAAAGAGTAGCAGCTAGGCCTGGGGAGCGGGCAACAGCTGCTCAATCCCAGAGGACAGACCGCACAAGGCTGTGTCAGCTCCTGCCGCCTCTTCCTGGAGGGGCTCCCTCACCGACCTTCCCGCTTGGATCCAGAGTCCCATCACCTGTCTCACGCAGGAGGACCCAGCCAGAACAGGGCCCAAGTGGCTTGCCCTATGACCCCCGACCCCTGAGGGAGTCACCTTCTCCACACACTGGAAGGGGCCAG
Organism: Aplodontia rufa; assembly: GCA_004027875.1. Lineage (NCBI taxonomy): Eukaryota > Metazoa > Chordata > Mammalia > Rodentia > Aplodontiidae > Aplodontia > Aplodontia rufa. The sequence goes on along the minus strand of PVKS010000028.1, from coordinate 159,575 downwards.
CCTTTGGGGTCAGTTTACAGCCCTCTAGAAGGCCAGCATCAGGAAAGTCAAAGTCCAGATGAAGTGAGATGCAAGGGGGATAAGGTTACAGCCTTAAGAAGGGGCTTTTAAAGTCGCTCTTGTAGCAAGAACAAGAATGTGCAGCTGGTGTGTGGTTGCAACACAGGGCGAGGGTCAGGCAGCAGAGCCGGTCTCTGTTTTGCTCCTTTCCTCTAATACAAGAATGTTTAGGCCATGAAAGTTAGAGCAAACCGGAGCGGAGGACCTGAGCTCTAGGTGGTTCAGAGACTGGAGAGAGGGGACAGGAGATGTGGCACTTGTGCTAGATAGGTGTTCCTCCTCTTGGGGTGCTGAGAGGAGGCACTGCAGATCACCACCCACCTCTCTGGGGAACTGCGCAGAACTGGAGAGTGGGCCGTAAGTAGGGGGAAGGCAGATGTGGTTTTGCTTTCCAAAGGGGAGATGCAGTGAAGGCTGCAAATGAGTCCTGGCTGTGCCCAATGCCAGCCCCAGGCAGGCTACATAGCCATGGAATGAACAGTTCTGTACACAAAGGGAAGTAAAGGGTGATCACTGGAAATCGGCACAGGTTCACTATAAACTAGTCATGCCAGACAAGCCTCTTTGAAAAATACTGATAGGTCAAAAGAACGCTCTAGTATAAGATAAGGATTCCAGCCTGGCATTTGTCATAATCGTTTACGGCAATCCTGTGGACAAGCTGAAGATTTGCAACCTGGATGGGGTTTAGCAAGGAGCATTTGGAGCAGGCCAAGGGCGTGGATGCCTAACGGATTGAAATCAAGCTGGAAGGAAACTTCAAGGATATAGAGGTTCCCTATTCTTTGTGAGATGTAATCATCAACTTTGTATGTCCTTTAGAGGACATACTAATAAATTTGTGAATGATCTAGAGCTATGAAGGTAATAAATACCATGCATAACAATAATAAGAAAAATAATAGCTAATAGTCCTCAGCACCCACCCCGTGCCAGACACTGTTCTGAAACATCACCCTGTGCTCACATTTAATTTTTGTAGCATCCCAATGAGTTGGGTAACATGCTGATGCTCATTTCGCAGATGAGGAAACTAAAGACTAACAGGTTAAGAGACACTGTTTTAGCCCAGCCATAGAGCACCTGTACTCTTGCCACAAAGGAAACACGGTTCAAGGAGATTTCGATAAGTACAATTAGGGTAGAACAGGAGATGAAGTGTAGAGGAACACATGGGAGCTACTGTTTCAAGACCCAGGGCACTGAGGCAGGCTGGGCATGAGACTTGTCAGTGACAGTGAGAGAAACTCAGGAGTGTGGTTGGCTGTGGCTCAGCCCGAATCAACAGGGCGACAGGGCTCCCAAGCGAGCTCCGGGAGTGTCAGGCCACTGAGTCCATGGCTCCAGGAGTGTCACGCCACTGAGTCCATGGCTTGGACTTTAAGCTCCACATTGTTACAAGACATTGACAAAATGGAGCAGGCCAGGCAGGGAAGAAGGTCAGGAGGGTGGATTCAGCTGTTGAGGGGTGGTGGAACCATCGGGGGCTGGCTGGGGAGGGGCATTGGTTGTCCCTGGCATCAGAGCAGGGCTGGACTTGCTGTGGATACCAAAGGGAAGACCTGGGACCTGGGGTGTAGGGGGGCAGACACAATGGCGACTTAGCCCAGTGAAGAAACACCTGCTCACTCTCAAACTGCTTAAACTGGGCCGGTACCTGACGACTTGGAGGAAATAACACAAAGCCTGATTAGCGTGGTGCATTCTAAGTGTGCAAAACCTGGTAGATATAGTTGTCATCATGATGAAGGTCAACATGTGAATCCAAGCACATGTCTAAGTACATGAGCAAGACATTTCATGTCCCTGATCTCCGTTTCCTCGTCGAGACAAGGGGATAGGCAGGTGTCGAGGCCAGTTGGCGTCTGCTCAGGAAGTTCCCTAGAGGCTGGCCAGGGCTTGGCATGGCCTCCGGTGCCTGCGGGTAGCAATGAGCAGCAATGGAAGCTGCCACTTCTTCCTTGTGTGCATACCAAGGGTTGGGCACTAAGTTCAGCACTTTGCAGGTACTTGAGGTGCGTGCCACCGTTGCTCTGCCCACACTGCTCGTCATCTCCCATACGAGGAAACTGGGATTCAGGTGGCAGGAGGGCAGGGATCGAATCCAGTCCTGGGCTCATTCAAGCCCAGGATTTAAAGACTTTGCACTTTAGGACGGCCAGTTGTTTGGGAAGTGAGAAGGGAGAGGAAATGTGTGGCAAGAGATCTTGTCCCTTCCTCCAAGCGTCCCTGAACCCTGGGGTACAGCACTAGCGAGCATTTTAGCCTGAGCCGCAGGCCTGGGGTCTGAGCTCACCTTGGCATTCAGCCGGGCTGCCTGATGCGTCCTCTCCCAGCCCCAGCCAGGCTGGTCTCTCTCAGCCTGTCTGACTCCATCTGCGTACTTTGTCCTGCTAATTCTGAGGCTGGGAGGGCGAGTGCACTCTTTAAGCCATTCAGTCCTAATTAGAAGTTCCTGACAGCTTGTTTGGGGCCCTGTCAGGCTCTCTGCCTCGCCTTGCACCAATAAGTAAAAAGGAAAATTGCTATCTGCTCCGTACCTGGACTCCTGGTGTCATTGTGAGTGGCATGTGCAGCAGGGACTGGGCTGACTGCTCCCATTCTGGGCGCGCTGCGCTGACTCGGCCAGAGCAGACGGCTGGGGGTAGGAGGGCTGTCCCTCCAGGGATCCCCCCAAGCTCCAGTGCCCAGCCCAGGACTAATCGAGACTTGATCAGGACAGCAGGCTGGGGATGCAGGAATGCCGAACACTGGGCCTTGGGCATCCCTGTTTCCAATGCTTTCTGCCTTTGGAACTCTATACATGTTCAGGGCCAGAAGGGGCTCTTTCCTGTGCAGGGCCAGGTGGGCACTGGTGGAGGAGAGGGCTGGCTCTTATGTTTTTCCAATGACAAGGAAATGGTATAGCGAAGGCCTGAGCTCACTGGCCTGCCTCTGAAACCTTGAAAGTTAAGCAGTTAGGACCCAGGACAGTGGAACACCCAGGCTCAGACCTCTGCTGGGCCGCTGCTAAGCTGTGTGCCCTGGAACTACTTGTTTTACTTTTCTGGACTTGGTTTTGTCACCTGTAGAATGGGCATAATCAGCAAGTTGGAAGGATTAAATAAAACCTTGAGAACAGTGTGTGGTATCTGGTGAACACTCTACAAATGTCAGCTCTTGTTGTCGTTGTTATTATTTGTACCAGGGATTGAATCCAGCAGTGCTTAACCGATTAGTCACATCCCCAGCCCTTTTTATGTTTTTTAATTTTGAGACAGGTTTTTGCTGAGTTGCTTAGGGTCTCACTAAGTTGCTGAGGCTGGCTTTGAACTTGTGATCCTCCTACCTTAGTCTCCTGAGGTGCTGGGAGTACAGCCGTGCACCACTGCACCCAGCTTGTTATTATCTTTATAAGATTCTTAGAGCTTCATGGTTAAATGGTTTGAATTCCACTTACATTGCATATTAACCATGTTATGTTGGGCAAGTACCTAACCCTAAACCTGAGGTCCTTTATTTCTGAGAATGAACATAATAACGGTACTCTCTCCTAGGGCTATTATGAGGATTAGATGAGATTATGTACATGCAACGCTTAGCATACCACCTAGAACACGGTTTAGCAAACTGCAGTCCACCACTGCATCAGGTACTAGTCAGCTTTCCAATACTGTATCAAAATACCTGAAATAATCAACTTACAAATAGGAAAGGTTAATTTGGGTTTCAATACACAGTCCATTGGCTCTGTTGCCTTTGGACCTGTGGTGAAACAATACATCATGATGGAAGTATGTGGCAGAGGAAACCTGTTCAACTTACGGCCAGTAGTGAAAGAAAGAAACAGGAAAAGATTCATGTCCCACAACCTCTTCCAAGGGCACACCCCTGATGACCTAAAACCTCCCGGTAGACCTCATCTTTCAAAGATGTTGCCACCTTCCAATAGAACCATAGGATGAGGACCAAGGCTTTTACACAGTGGCCTTTTGGGGTCAAGATTCAAACCATAGCAACCTGTTTTTATGAATAAAGTTTTATTTGAACTCAGTCACTCTCTTTCCTTTAAGTAGTATCTGTGTTTCTTTCTGTCTATAACCTCAGAGTGGAGGACGGCCCACAAAGTTGAAAACATTTTCTCTGTGGCCTTTTACAGAAAAAGTTTGCCAGTCCCAGGCCTAGAACACAGTAAGTGCTCATCAAACACTAGCTGCTATAAAAGTAGCTATGCTTGTAATTCCCACACTGCCTCAGCAAAGAATTCGAGGCCAAGCATGCAGGAGCAAGTGACTGCTAAGAATTTGTAACCAGAGAGATTTTTTTTAAAAAGGTCCTACATGATAACGGCAGGGAGAGAGTGGGGAGACTTGTGCACATTCATTTTGTTTGTGTGTATTTTTAAAAAAGGAAAAGTTTGGGGCTGGAGCAGTGGCTCAGCAGTTACAGCGCTTGCCTGGCATGTGCTAGGATGGGAGTTCAAACCCCAGCACCACATACACGATGAACTGTCGGAGCATTGAAAGCCACATGAAAAGCTAAATAAAATTGATTCTCTGCTTAAAAAAAAAAAAGAGAAAGAGAAGTTTTGTTTTGTTTTTGGTACTGGGGATTGAAACCAGGGCCATTTTACCGCTGATCTGCATCCCTCGCCCTAAAAGGGAAAAAGAGGAGTGGTATTCAATAGGGCCACACTCCTTCCCCCAGCCACATGTTTCCTGGTTTAAGGGACACCAGGATTTGGGAGCTGCCCTCTGTGGGTTCATGGATGGATTCTACCAGCAAGGAAGCAGCTTCCTTCCTCAATGCACATTGATGCCCCCAGAAGACCGCTGCAGGATTTCAGATACCCCAAGTCACTGGATAAAGGCATGAGGCCACATGGGAACAGAATTTGTGATCCCTCACACACAATTAATTGTCCCCCACCCCAAAATGGGGGCTCATGCAGGGTCCAGGGAACTGCCTGAGATTCAGGCCAGGAGAGTCCTCCCATTCGCTGCAGTCCCCAGCCCAGCGGGACGGGGGAGAGGGGAGGGCAGCGTGTGTGTTGGGCTGCCGGAGAGGCGGAGCGGCGCCGCGATGGCCCACTGACCTCGCATACAGGCAGGCTATTATCGCTCAACTTTTACACTGTGTTCCGGACACTGCTCCGCCTGCTACGGACGTGCAGCCGTTGAAATATTAATGTCTGGCATGTGGCAAACATTTAAAGTATGCTGGGACTTGGGAACTGTTGAGCCCAGCCTTGTTGACACACTGTCTCACCTGGGTATTGTTTGCTATGTAAATGCCAAGGATTCCTCCCTGAGGTTGGAACGGGCTCTTCTCTCCTTGCTGCTCACTTCCTCCTGTGCCCAGGTTGCTAAGGCAGGTTTGTTCCCTGTGCCCGTGGTGCTTCCCTATGCCACATGGGTGTGTCCGAGTTCTAGTTGCCAGGGTCATTTGAAAGAGCTGTTTTCAGCCATCGTGCATAAAAGCAACCCTGGACACGCCAGACGCTAGCGCTGTGCCAGGCACTGGACTGGGTGCTGCGTTGGGGCAGGGGCCAGGTGGATGCGGCCACTGCCCACCAGAAGGTTATAGTACCAGAAGGGGTTCATGCTGGCCACTAATGCCTAGAACACAGCACAGTGCAGGAAATTCAAGGTGCCCAGCAGGGACCTCACCCTCTCCCAGTCCTCAGCAGCCATCACTGGTTGATGGTGTGACCGTTCTATTTTTTTTCCCTGAGTTCCCAAGCAGCCTATGCAATCCTTATCAACACAGGAAGCCACCTCCAGTCAATTGGAATCAGCCTGAGATGAAACCAATTTGTTGTCCCTAGTGGAGGAGCGGTTGTGTGATTGAAGAGAGTTCTGATAACCGGCTGAGGGGCCTCTGCACTGGGTTTGCACCCTTCCGGGTGGGAGAGGCATGGTTTCCTGGAGGAGGTGGTCATTAATGTGGGTGGGACGGAACATAAGTGGGGAAGGAAGGATCAGCAGAGGGCCGAGTGAGCAGAACTGCGAGGCAGGGTGGCCAAGGCGGCTGCAGGTGCTGTGGCGCCCCGCAGCCTGGTGGCTCATGGCTGTCTCTCAACTCTGGCTCTCCAGCTGATAAAGATCTCAGGAGACCTTTTCTCCTTCTAGAAGTCTCTAGAAAGGCCTGTGTGCTCCTGAACTAAACAAAGTAAATGCATGGCTACCATGATGTGTAGCATCACCAATCATCTGGTCAAAAGTCGCCGGATTTTTTTCTGAAAAGAACCAGAAAGTAAAAGTTCTAGACTGTGTGACCATGGGGTCTATGCCCCAACCGTGCTATTGTAGCCCCAGCAGCTATGAATAGTATGGAAATGAGAAGGGGTCTTTTAAAACTTTATTTGTGGACATTGAAATTTGAATTTCATGTAATTTTAATATGTCACAAACTATTATTATTCTTTTTTAAAAACAAACTAATTTCCCCGCATAGAAGTTGTGCTTAGCTCCTGGGGTGTATCAAACAGACAGTGGGCTGATTTGGAGTCCTAATTAGGTAGAATGCCTTTGGGCTGCTCCTTGGTCCCCAGGGTTGTCCTCCCTGCCCTTGAGAGCAGGTGTGCTCACTTGTTCTGACAGGGTGGGCTGCTTTTGCTCACCGTCATGATGTGGCCACAGCCTACGTCAACGTCAGAGGGTGAACCAGGGAGGTGGGGTGGGTGTAAGGGTAGAGTGGACCAAGTAGAGCTTTTAGAGAGCAGCCCCAAATCCCTTCTACGGAGACAGGTCTGCAGCCTTTGCTGTGCCCTAGAGACCTCTCAGCAATCAGCGGTCCCAAGAGGTCAAAGAGGAGGGCACTGAGGTCCAGAGAGGGCCAGCAACTTGCTCAAGGTTGTTCATCTGGTTAGCAGCGCAGCGGGGACAGCGGGGACCAGAACCCTGCCATCGGGTGATAGATTCTTTCCTCCATGCTACCACGAGATAAAAGGGTCTGCAGGTTAAGCACCTTTCTCTTGCCCCAGGCTGATAGGAAGTGACCCTGGCCTTTGCTACCATTTTCGTTCATGCCCACTGGCAGCCGAATCTCTCTGAGAAGGACACCATCACCAGGCCCTAGCACCAGGGCAGTACAGGGAGAAGGAAAACATGATAAATTGCTGCTAATGCTGCTGGGTGACTGAGATAAAGGCTTGATTGTTTGGGCAGCATAAATCAACACCCTGAGCTGGATGGGAAATAAAGCAATAATTTAAATCTATTTTCAGGGTCTTGTGGGCCGAGTGACCAACAAGGAATTGATATCTGAGGATGGAATAATGGATAGGGGAGGGTGATATATGGTTAAGCTGCACCGAGGGGATGTCTCTGTACTCCCCCAGGCTGGTCGCAGCCCTGTGGGTGAGCTCCGGGCAGAGCCATAACTCCTGTCCCCGCTCTGAAAAGAAGTCCCAATAATCCATCTGCCTGTCTTCCCCTGTCAGCCACCCACTGAGAGCCTCTGCCCTCCTCCAGGCACCCCAGCCACTTCCTCATGACGCTTCGTGGAGGAACGACTCCTGTCAGGCCCCTGTGCAGAACACAGAGCACTGAAAATGCACAAGACAGAATTAGCGTTTGCAGATCACAAGTCCATCTGGGCACGCACCGTGACCTTCCAGTTCACCACCGTCTCCTGGTGCCTCGCACCGTGCCTGGTGCATAGTAGGTGCTCATTTTTTTTAATTGAAGAAAAGAATGACCAAACAACAAAGTCACAATGAAGAACATGGATATCTACGTCTTGGCTGGACTGCGGCAGGACCCGAGGGGGCAGAGGAAAAGCCAGGACCTCCGGTTTTTCCTGGGAGATCTCGGGAGGCTTAAAGAAAGCTGTAGAAGAGGTGGAACCTAGGCTGAGTCTGCGGATGGGAGCAGAGTTGATCGAAGGAGCAGGTGATGTGACAGCACTTGCAGGAGCCTGGAGGAGGGAGCATTGCTATGCTCCCGGGTTAGAGTTTCTGTTTTCTTTCTTTTAAAAAAAAAAATATTAATTTATTTACTTTTACTCGAAAAATAAAATTGTATGTATTTCTCATGTAGGAGATCTTTTGAAATCATAGCTTCTGTTTTCAAGTCCTGTCTTCCTACACACAGCTCTCTCTTCTTCTGGGTCCTGGTTTCCATTGAGCGGTGGCCATACACTAGAGGTCACAGTCACAAGCAGAGCACATAATAGACACTTGTGGTCAGGGGCTCAGGGCTCTCCTCCAGCTGTGTCATTGTGCAGTTGTGTGGCCTCGGGCAAGACCTTTGAACCTTTCTTGTTCTTTCCCTCCCAGTGGAAATGTCAGAGGTGGAAAGTGGTCAATTAGGTGATCTCTGGGTCCCTTCAGTTCCTCGATTCCTTCAGGGCTCTGGCTGATGCTTTAAATAATTTGCAGGCCGGCACCACCTGCTGGACCTGAGATACTCTTTCCTCCTCTATCCAGGGATTCAGCACTTGGTAGTTTTTAAATAAACACTTTGCAATGTCCTATGGGACAGGTTGCCTATCTTTCAGAAAAGGTAGAAAGATGAAGTTTCCCAAGAAGTAGTGGAGCTATGGATGGCCTCTACTCTTTATCCAAACTAAAATAGCAGTAGGGCCAAAATAAGCACAGACATGTGACATTTACACAGGTCAGGGAGAGCCCCGGGCCCCTTGGCTAACTTTGACAATCCCCGCATCCCTCCTCCGGTTAAGATGAACTTACTCTATGGCACAGAGGCAGAAACGGGCTTGCAGGAAGATGGATTAACCTGCCCAGCACCATGCAGCTCACAAGTGGTAAAACCAGGATTTGGACCAGGCGTTGAGGCTCAGAGGCTGTCCTGTGATGCTCTGCAGACTTCAGGGAAATGGGACAAGATGAGCTGGGGCCAGGTGGTTCCGGGGACTTCCCTCAGCGGCAAGGTGGGGTGCCGGCTTGTTCCACCACCACCTGCTGCCCCCACTACCTCCACACCACCATGGGCTGCTCATCCCACAAGGCGTCAAGATGGATAGGCTTGACGGCATCTGTCAAGGCCCGACAAGGGGCCACATCTGAACCTGGTGACGGAGGTTGTAAATTTCTATGTTCATTACGTTTGTTTTGTTTGGTGTAATTAATGAATCTATTAAGCTCAATCAAGCTCTGACCTCTTTTATAACCATTATAAATCAGCTCAAATGACTCTTGGAGGGTGTCATTTGCAGGCCTCCCTGAGATATGGTGGTCATTCATGGAGTGAAGCCTTAGAAATAAGGTACAGAGGAATGAGGGACGTTACCAACATGTGTCCACTGGGGACAGATTAGGGCTGGGACTGGAAGCTACCAACAAGATACAACGGAGGGGGAAAAGAGGCATGGGGAAACTGAGGCAGGGAGCCTTGCTGTGTGACTCCCATTCTAGTGGCACTTCATTACTCATGTTTTTATTAGTCCTGGGCTGCAAAAAGGGGTTCAGAGGGAGAAAACAACAGAATTTCCCCATACATTATCCTAGAAATGACTTCCTGAGGAATAAATGCCCTTCACAGCCCCAGAAAAGTAAGCAGGGCATGGGGAGGGGAGAGAAGGGTCAGAGGCACAGAGACACCATCCCAGATTGCAGAGCAGGTGACATCCGGTACTCTGCTCTCTGGCTTGGTGAGCAGAGTGATTGCATTTAATGGTGCAGGGTCGCTGTGGCCCATTCTCAGCTATCAGGATGAATGGATCCCCGGGATGCCAGCTCGGATGCTGCCAGCAAGCTTGTGCTTTAATAGGAAAAAAAGAAAGAAAGAAAGAAACTAACAAAATACAGTCCCCATCATTAAAATGCAGAAGCAGATAAAGAGCAGCTCCTGTGTAATTACCAAAAATTCTTATTTCCATAAGAAACCAGCACTTCATAAATTTCCAACCTGAGCCTTTCTCTCCAGGGAAACTGGGTTTCTATGAATATAGAAATTTGGTAATTGCCCCTGAAACTGTGCTTTTCTGTGTTAATGAATAGCTGCAGTTGCTTTTGCTTACAGCCCTGAATAGTACAGGTTCCTTCCCCACCACTGTGTCAACGAGAACCTGCTCGTCCCCACCCCCCAACGTCCACGCCCGTTAAACCCATTTAGAGCCTCCAGGACTGGGTTTTGGGAAGAGTGATTTCTTCTCCCGGGGATGGAGGGAGTGGGGAGGGCCTGCCAGTCAGGAGCCCAGTTCTGCATTTTCCCAATTGCACTTGTGTTCTTCCTTACCAGAGGCATGCATTTTTATTTCAGTGCAATATGTTTTTTTAAATAAAATAAATGCACTATTAGATTTAAAAATGTACAGCATTATATAGCTCATAATGCCATGGTAGATTTTAAACCTCTAAAAGCATATGCATTAAAGCAATTTTCTAAACTAATATAGCAAGAGGTCCACAAAAGCACTGCAACATTTGATAATAGTTGCCATCTTCAGCCGAGGATAATGATGTTAACAAATGTAATGGGAGTAATGAGTGGAGATTCAAAAAGCGGCTTTTGTTTAATTTTTTTTTGTAATGCAAATTCAGTTTGGGAATAAAAGGGGAGGGGGAATAGGGGGAAACCCTCTTATTTGAAATGAATCTTAATCCTAACTGATGATAGGCCAGTTGTGAGCAGAAGTGTCTTGATTGTGGAATTAAGCAATCCAGAGACGCAATTATTAAGGTGATAGGAACAAAATTGGAGGGAAAAAAAAAAGGAGCTACAGAACTGAATCTTCTTTCTTGAGCCTGGAATTATAGATATTTGAGTAAAGAGGCCTCAGCAGGTCGTGAGTGTTGTCCCTGGAGTTATCTGTGCCAGAGATTGGCAGGGAGGGGGTTGCGACTCCAGTCTGGTCTGCGAGTAGCTGGCATATGAACAAAGTTGTGGGCGAGGGAATCGTCCTGAACCTTCACCTAAGCCAGGTTGCGCCATGGGACCCTGAGCTGTTCCTTCAAGCCCCACAACAGGTTCCTCTTGGGGACTTTTGCAAGTTTTTCTGCCCCTCGGTTTTCTCTTCTGTAAAATGGGAGCAGTGGTAAGCGCATTTTTGAAGGTGCTGGAGCACGTGTCTTAACTCCTTAAAGGCACAGAGGGTGGTACGAAGATGAGCAGCTGTAGCTTCTCCCAGCCTCTTTTCTCTTTGCCTTTGGTTGAGCTCAGCCTGCCCCATGAAGCAGAAATCTTCACCACAATTTTAATGCACGAAGGAAAAGGCCTGTTCCAGGATGCCCTCCTGGAGGGCTTTTCCAGAGTCACTCAGGAATGTGCTCAGTTTTCTTGGTTTTCTTTAGTGAAGAGGGGAGCAGCAAAGCTTGAGGTACTGGCAATGCTTCTCCAAGGATCTGCTCATGCTGGGAGCAGGGATGGGCATAGAAGGGGAGCAGCCCTCACTGGGTCCAGCCGTGCACCTGATGCCAATTTTGTGGTTGTCGGGTTCATATTCTTTTGGAGTCGAAGAATGAAACCGAGGGACACCAAGGCAAGTGTAGTAGACAGTCTTTATTTTATAGAAAGTAAAGCATAGGGAAAAGAGCAGACTTCCCCAGAGTGGGAGAAGGGGACAGAGCTGATGGAGCAGCTAGGTTAGCCCTTTTTATATGACGTGTTCTCCTCAATTGGTCACTGCTTCCCTGCCTCCGTACCTAGGACACGGGCTCCAGGAATTCTGGTCCAGTCTTGGGTTCATGCCTCACGCACCAATAGAAAGAATGTGGTTCCTTTCTTAGCAGAAGGGAGTGTCTGCATCTGGACTCATCTTGCCAGACCCTCCTTATTAGCATTGGGGATATCAAATTGATCTTAAAGGAAAAGAACTGGTTTTCCCTTGATTGACTCGAACATTCTAACTACTCTGACTGCCTAACATTTTCCCCCTGTCTCACAATCATGAAGTGATCCAGTCCAGCTGCATTGATAATGGCACCATGTGACCTAGGGCTCCACGTGCTCTTTTGGATTATGTTCCAGTGCTCCAATCAGATTGTCAACTTTGAGTGGGCAGAGACATTTCTTTATCTATAGTGCTGTGCACAGGGGCTCCTCCAGGTGCTGGACTCAGGAGACATTGCCTAGTGGCAGCACGTACCAGGCTCTTACCAGGAGTGAGCACTCCTGAAAGTACTTTACCAAGCACATTCATTTACTATGAACAACCCACCAGGTGGGCACCATAATCATTCCTATTTTATAACTTGGGAAACTGAGTCACGGGGAGGTTAAGACACATAGAAACAGATTATAAGCAGCAGAGCTGGGCTTGAAACCAGTAGTCTGTGCCCCCAGTTCTAGTCCCTAATGCCCATACAGATACATGTGTGGGCCACTATGGGGGTGGGTTGTCTGCACCCAGGATGTATGTCAAATCCATCTCACTGCCCTTGGCCAGGATGCCATGCCTGCTGGACAGCCCAACCCAAGCAGGTCTGCCTACTGCCCAAAGGAAGTCTTTAGGGGGGAAAATTTTTCTGAAGAAGAGAGTGTTATAAAATAATGTGATTTTGAGAGGGTGCAGAGAAGTGGAGAATACAAGCTACAGTCACTAGCTTCCCCAATTTACAGCTTTAATTAATCTGAAATTACAACATAGATTTTTATGATTAGCAGGGATATCTCAGTGAGCAGGGAAGGAACCTTCAATGCTGATCCCAAGATGAATCCGGGAGATGAAATATCCATCCAGTAAACAAGGTGGTATTCAAGGGAGTGAAATAAAATAAAATCTCAGGTCATGTGAACAGAAATCTGTCAGCAGGACAAACCCTCCCTATCTGTCCCTTACGGAGGGGACCTCCACCCTCAAAGAAGTGCAGAACCACACTGAGGCTGTGTCAATCTGGGGATTCATTTTGTGTGTTTTTGAGGAGGTCCATCCATGCAGGGACTCTGGGTCAGCCCTGCTCCTGCTGGCTGGGTCTGGCTCCTGCCAGTCCCACCTTCAGGGTCATGGCTTTCTTCAAGGATCTGGGCCTGGACCAGTTCCCTGGGGTCTCCTCTTTCTCCTGATGCCCTAAGGGTGCTATTTTTTTGTCCTTCCTTTGATAAGCCATCATCCCAAAGCCAAGGACACAGAAAAGCAGAGACTGGAGGTTGGGGTGAGGGGCGTATAGGCCAAATAATCATCTAACTCTCCATGAAATTTATTGAAACAAATAGGCATTATTCATACCTTTTTGGTTACGTTACAGACTGAATGTTTGTGTCCCTGTCTCTCATCCACCCCTCCCACTCCCAATTCATGTGTTGAAGTCCTAACCCCTCATGGAAATGAATTCAGAGATGGAGCCTACAAGGAAGTAATCAAGGTTAAATACGGTCCTAAGGGTGCAGCCCTGATCGGATAGGATCAGCGTCCTTATAGGCAGAGACACCGGAGAGCTCCATTAGGTGATTATTAGCAAGATCACTCCTGATCTTGCAGATGAGGAAACGGGATCTCAGAAAATTCCCATTTCTTGCCCAAGTCGAAAAGCCAGTGAGGGAGTGAGCTCAGGAGGGCTCTGGTTCTGGGACAGAACTCAGCCTTGAATGAACTTGAGAGGATTTATTGGGTAGCACACAATGGGAGCCCTCACCCAATAATCCCCCCATCCAAGCTCGTCTTCCTCCATGTCTCTGGCCCCACAAAGTGAGAAGGGAGAGAAATCTTGGCAACAGGTAGAGAGAGCATGGTCCTTAGCAGCCTCCTCTCACCTTCTCTCCAGATGAGCAGCAGGACCCAAGCTGCTTTGGTCCCTAATATTCACCCTAAACTCATATACAGCGTGCCCACTCCATCAGGGACCCCCTGCCCATGTCTCTCAGGACAGTATGCATCCTTCTGAAAATACCAGGATCATCTTAGGTGCAAAGGAAGTTATCAGATCTCCAAAATCAAAAGCCCTAACTTTTCCTGAGGGCTCACTGTGTGCCATGCCAAGTACTGTGTATTTACTATTTCATATGACTCTTAAAACAGTCTTTCAAGTTGGGTATTATTGCTATTATTCACCCTTTGCAAGAAAGAAGAGTGGGGTTTAAAGAGGCTAAGAAACCTGCCCAAAGCCAAACAGCATTGAATTGTTTGGGAAGAGCAGGTCCTCAGGAGCACCTTATAGCAGGGCTGTATAAAGGCAGACCTGGCACCTTTGGAGGCAATGAGGAACCCGTCACTGCAGGTGTCCAGAAGAGATGAGGATGGAGATGATGTCACAGGGCTGTAGCTTTGGGTGTTGGGGTTAAACTAGATGGGCTTGGACTTCCTTCCAACCTGAGTGTACTTGGTAATTACATGATAAAACAGAGACATACCAGGAGATGTTGGGCACTGGAGGCTGGAGATTTAAAGATATGATGTTGTCCTGAGCAGCAAATAATTCAGACCCCGAGGTGGTCTGTGTCCTCACCCTTCCTGGGTCTATGCTGGGTGTCCAGTCTCTACTTGAAACAAAGACCCTAGGGTGTTGCTTTAGAAGGCATCTGGTCCCATCTTCAGGCAGCCAGATTGTTAGAAGGTCTTCTGGGATGAAGTGGGGTCCACCTACACCAGCATTTTGGCATATCTGGAGGTGGGCTGAACTTGAGGAGCCATTCAGACTGCCCAGGGCAGCCCCTGCAGAGAGAAGATGGAGAAGAGAGGGGAGGGACAGCCAAAAGACCTCTAAGACCTTCGCCCTGTCTCTTTTCCTCCTCTTTTGTAGCCAAGTAACTGATTTCAATCATTGCCACCATTTTTCTGGCTCTCTGGTATTTATTTGCAGCTGGGGAAGAAGTGGCTGTCCCTGAATGGTGGGCTCCGTTACAGGTGTCTTCCTGCCAGCCCCCACCTTCCTTCTGGGCCGAGGGCATTGCTGTCAGGGACTTGGAGCACAGGCTTCATAGTTAACTTGAAACCCACTCAGTTGCTACCAAAAGCCAAACAAAGCTATGTCCTGGAGCAAGAGTGAAGTAGAGCCCGTGTGCTCCGGCGTGCATGTGGAGCCCAGGCCTCTCTGCAACTCTTTGTTCTCCCGAGTGAGTTGGTCTTGGAGACACGCAACTTCAGAGCTGCACCGCTGGCCATCTGATGTTGGTTTCAAAGGCATTTGGTCTACCCTACTCATTTTGCAGAGGGGTAGGCACAAGTTGAAATCTGGGGTTGTTAACCTGTGGTCGATGACCTCCCCAAGCTTCCATAAGATCTGGCTGTCTGGGTCAGTAGTTCCATAAAGACCCCAAGAATCTGCACTTTCAAATAAAGGCCCCAGGTGGTTTTGATAATTGGATAAATTCAAGGAAAAAATGAATTAAGGGACTTGTTCAAGGAACCAGTGGGAGAAGTGAAGTTAGAGGCTAGAGCTCCCCCCACGTTACATGCGTGTTTGGTGTGCATTGGACGCATGGGTGCTCACACAGATGTGTCTGCTTTCATGGGTGGCCTCTACCCTCCAGGCTTGCAGTACATCAGCAAAAGTCAGCATGGCCCAGAATGCACATGATAAAGGGATTCACCGTACCGAGGGCCTTCCCATTTACACCTCTTCCTTCTCAGCCCTTAATCCTGCCGGATTACCTAAACTAAACACTGCATTCTGACTGCTTTCCTCCTTGGGAACAGGCCAGCCTGCAGACACGGGAGGTTGGAAGTGATCTAAACTGCGGTCTCTGCCTGCCCGTGGGCTGCTGTTTCTCCTAGTACAAAATAGGAGAGGCTGATTGGAAATAATTGAAACAACCAACCAACCAAATTAAAACCTTGGGAAAACAAAAAGTGAACCAGGGAAGATCTCACGCTAACAGAGGCAGCTCGTGCAAATTGGAAGGGGAAAGACAAACCTGCTGGACAAAAGGGGACACTCTGGGGGAAAGCTGGGCGTCAGGGAGATATTCGGATTGCTATGAGAGGAACGGCAGACCCGTGGTTATTGAAGGGCCCTTCCTTCAGTGTGATATCCCCAAATCAAGCTCACCAGGCTAAGACACCCTCACTTCTTCAACTGTCTCAGAGAGGGCATGGCTTGGAGGAGCCAGCATTCGGAAGCCTCTTTGCCAAGCCAAGTGCGTTAACCGATGTTGAGGGTGAGTCCTGCTGATGACACTGTACAAGTCACTCCACCCTGCAAGATGCAGATTTTTATTTCTATTGTACAAATGAGAATTTGAGGCTTGGTGAGGTTAAGTACTGATCAATGTCACGCCCCCTGTGTTCTCCTTCTTTCCACTATTGAACACTTGGGAATTTAGATTTCCAAACCCCAGTACATAAAGAGACAAAGCACTGGAGGCCCTGGGAGGTGGGAGGACTGAGAAACAGCCCTGCACCCATTTGAGATTATTTAAGCACAGTTCTGTTCAGAGGCAAGAGGAAGGACAAGATATGGGCAAGGTGATTTGGACCCTTGTGGGTCGGTCTTCCTGAGTCAGTTTTTCCACCTGCAACTGGAGATCATTCCAGGTTGATTCAACAGTGGTTTTGAGTCTGAGACGTCTCCTTGTCCATCACAGAGAATGTCTACCTTAGAGAACGTGTGTTAATCATGGTTGACGGTGGGGCTGAGAAGAAAAGGAACTTTTTAGCAGGAAACAAAATCCCTGTTTCTGGGGAGCAAAAAGTGCCTTATGTCTGACAAAAGAAAAATGTAGTATTATCTTAAAAGGAAAACAAAACTCATCCTTGGCGTGAACTGCATTTGGGTTCGGGTTATCCAGGGTAAATTTCGACTCCTGGGCTGGATTTCTCAGCCACCCAGCACTTCCCTGTCCTTTACAGCCATCAGAACATTCTTTGAGCATGTGAGCTCATTTTAATAACAGCCCAAGCAAAATAAAATTAGAAAGGTGAATCTGCTGGGGAGAAAATCGTGTATTTCCAGCGCAAGGCAGTGCGCACTATTTTTAGCGTCTGCGCTGCAGGGGGTTATCTGCACCCCCGCCCCTCCCCAGCCCCCAGACTTCCTCACCCGGGCGTGGGTACGGAGAGGCGACATGGGCACACACATCCGGTGCACACCTACCTGACGGTGCTCCACTTAGCTCACTTTGCCACCCACCCTCTTCCAGGGCTCCTCTGAATGAAGAGCTCTCTGTTAGTCACCACTGGGCCCCCAGTGGATAGTGCCATCCCTGCTATGAAGCATCAAAATAAATGGCTTTTGAGGCACCACGGGGAAGTATCCTGAGACTCGCATACAATTAAAACAGTTATTAATACTCGCGTTGTTCCTGGGGTGTGGGTGTGCATGACATCTACCTTCTCTTTGGCTGGAGTAAAGCAAGAGAACATACGTGTTTGTCGTTGGGGCTCCCAGCCTGCCTCACCCGGAGGAATGCTAAGGGTGAGGCTGTGCTCAGCCCACCTCTCTGCAACTCCAGGGTCCCCCATCAGTCTGCCAGGCCTGGCCCATGAAGATCTGGCCTGGAGAGCTGGATGGCTGAGTTTCCAACCAAAGATCCTTCCAAGACTTCACTTATGCCATCTGTCTATGACCAATAAATAAATAAATATTTTTAAAGTGTGCCTTGCAGGACCGGGTGAAGCTAGGGGTGGGTCAGCAGAGGGTGGAAAGCACAAAGAGACTAGCAGATGCTCTGGCCCACCTGTTGGGCTGAAGGAGAAGAAGGAACAGATGTGAGGGTACTCTGAGCTTCACAGGAAATAGGTCTGAAGAATGATGAAAATTTTATCTTTTATTTACTTATTTATTTGGCAAACTTCATTATCATGGTCTTGCTTAGCTTGTTTCACATTATTCTGACCTCCTTTCTTTCTTCCCTTCCTCCCTTCTTCCTTCTTTCATAATTTCTTTCTCCCTCTTCCTCATGTTTTCTTTTCTTCTTTCTTTTCCTTTTTGGTACCAGGGATTGAACCCAAGGGCACTCAACCACTGAGCCACATCCCCTTTTATTTTATTTTATTTTATTTTATTTTTTTAAAGAGAGAGGGACAGTGAAAGAGACAGAGAAAGAGAGAAACAACTTTATTTAGTTTTTCACATGGTTTTAGTTGCTCCAACAATCAGTTGTGTACGTGGTGCTAGGGTTTGAACCCGGGTCCTCGTGCTTGCCAGGCAAGCGCCGAAACCGCTGAGCCACCGCTCAGCCCCTTATTTTATTTTTTATTTTGAGACAAGGTCTCGCTCACCTGCTGAGGCTGAACTCAAACCTGCAATCCTCCTGTCTCAGCCTCCCGAGTTTGCTGGCACGCTGTACCATGCCCAGCCCTCTTCTTTCTTCACAGGAGTTAAGAGCGTGAGTTTTGCAGTCTCTTGTGTGATCCTAAGTAAATTACTTAACGTCCTCATGCTCACTTTCCTCATCTGCAAAATGGGGATGATATAATATGAGGATTAAAACACGTAATGCAAGTGTGGAGCTAGGGGTGGTTCTGGGACACAGCTCCACTCTATTCTGATCCTCATTGTCTTTGTTCTCCTTCCTCCCAGCATTCTTTGGGCTCCTCTAGGCATCTGGGTCAGTGCTGGGGACAGACACTCCGGGAACTGTCCCTGCCCTCAGGGCACCCACCCTTCTCACCTTCACTCCTTTAAGGAGGTAAGATTGAGGGTGGGCCAGACTGGCTGAAAAGGAAATCCTGCTCTCTAGGTACTGGACGAGGTCCAGAGTGGGCCGAGGTTTCTATTCTGTGTTTGATGACAGGATGAGCGAATAGGTCTAAAATCCATTTGTCACTTGGGAACAGAGGTTTCCTGGGACCGGAAAACTAGCAACCACAGAAGCACAGTTGGTTTCAGTGTCAATATTTGCTCCGTGGTGAGTAAACAAAGCCTCTGGGCTTTAGATCCAGCTGTCTGTGCAGGGGAGCTGCGTGGGTCAGGGGCCCAGAGAGCGTAGGCCAAGCAGCTCTCTGAATAGCAGACAAAAGAATTCCAGGGGAAGGAAGAACAGAAAATATCTTTCCTTCCCCCTAGAGCATCGGGTGGGAGGTGAGGCAGCCTGGATAATCTGGAGATGAAACAGCCCTGGGGTGACTGAGAGTCAGAGGCCTGAGCTCCGAGGGTGCCTTCAAAATCAGGTCTGCAGAACGCAGCTGCTGGACGGTGGCATTCCCTGCAGGCCTGGCCTCTGCTCCCACCGTCCGTCCGTGGGCCCACCCGGGCCACTAGCCCCGTCCTGAGCCCCTTTATCCACATCTCTGTGGCACGAGCCACAACTGCAGTGACATTTTCAGAAAAACTGCAAGTTTGCACTGCTAATTTAAGAAACCTCCAAATTCAAACTTACCAAGTAGACAAATTAGGAGGGGTTATTTGCATTCCAGAAAGTCTTGTATTTTACGATGGGGGCAAGCTACAAGAATCCTTTATTGGTTGGTTTCTTCTAGATCATTTTGGGGGTTGGTTTATATCTGACAGAGGCTCTACGGGGAGACACATGTAACTAAGGAACTGGAATCACTGGTGATGTCCCAGCAGCAGGACACGAGGATAAAACATCCCTGATATAACAATGAAATTCAACGGGAAGTGCCATTTGGCCCACAAAAACTTTTGATATCTGTACAATTTCTTAAAAGCTGTATTAAATATCCTTCATTCATGCATGCAACAAGCATATATGGAATGCTTACTATGAGCCAGGAGATGTGATATAAGACACAGGCCTTGTTTCCAAGTTTCCCAGTAACAAGAAGTCAACGTTGAGGTTCAGGAGTGGAATTACAAGTAGTAGACGCAAAGGGGGGTCCAAGTCAAACTGCAGGAGGAGCAGTCATAGAAGGCTTCTGGAGGAGGCAGAGCTTAAGATAGGTTCTAAAAGAAGAGCAGGATTTGCTAGCAGAAGAGAAGGGAGGAGGAGGGTAATCCCAGCAGAGGGAACATGCCACAGGAAGAAGTTGTGTGCTAGGGGATTCCAGTGAGTGGTACAGGAAGGTGTGGGTGACAAGGTCAAGGAGATCGGAAGCCACTCAGGGTCCCAAAGGGCTTTTTGTGTTTCACCAAAGATCTGAACTTTTCCTGAAAGCAGTGCTGGCCCCTGAATTGCGTTATGCAGTTACACAGGCTGACTGGACCAGCGTGAACCCATTTGCATTTTAGAAAGATCCTTGTGGTGGCAGTGAGGAGAGGCACCTAGGGAGCCCGACGGGAAAGAGACGAGTGGCAGGGCCTGGCCCAGGTACTGGGAAAGGATGGAGAGTCAGTCTCCCAGAAGGTGGTTGAATGCACGGGCTGGGTGATGGGGGAGGGCTGCCCGGTCTGCTTGCCCTCTGGTGCTGTGCACCCTGCATCCATTTGGCATGGAGTAGCCTGGGAGTCATGAGGCTCCCAGGGTCACGCTCTGGTGCAGGTCACCAGGACTGAGGGAGGGGTAAAGATCAGAGCCACGCATGGAAGCAGCACCGTCAGGGGCTCATGGCTTACAGCGAAGGAGGCCAGCAGGGGCTCCGCGGGTGACTTTTTGGTTTGAAGATGCAGGAGCAACCCCCTCTCCTCCTGGCTTTGCCAAGGGGAGTCTTTTCCACAGCCCCCCCTCCTCCGTGGGCCGCCTTCCCTCCCAGCTGCCTCCAGATGCATCTCATCCTGCGTTCAGTGACAAATATGGAACTATTTTTCAGACGTGTTAATTGGGATTTTTAATTGACCATAAGCAAGTTATCAAAGGCTTTTGGTCTCTGGCGGTTGTTTTTCTCCAGGGGACAGCGCCGCCCGCCCAGGGTGGTGTCTTTGTTCAGCAAGCATGCTGAGTCCCCAACACCCTCCCCTCTTTCTTAGTTTTGCCTCA
The DNA here is from genome assembly GCA_004027875.1 of Aplodontia rufa. Lineage (NCBI taxonomy): Eukaryota > Metazoa > Chordata > Mammalia > Rodentia > Aplodontiidae > Aplodontia > Aplodontia rufa. The sequence goes on along the minus strand of PVKS010000028.1, from coordinate 138,879 downwards.
TTTAAAAATAAGAGGAAACAGAGGAAAGTGTTCTATCCTGGGAGGCAGGACCTGAAGCAGGTACAGCGTGCTCCGTCCTTCTGGGAGTGACCCTGTAGGTCAAGGTGTTGTTAAAGTATACAGAAAGGGTAAATGGATGGCTATGGAGGAAGCCGTGCTGAGTGAAGTCAGCATAACCCAGGGAGCCAAGGGTCAAATGTCCTCACTCATCAGAGGAGGCTGGAGCTAGACCCTGGCCATTGTGAAAGGTGCTCAACTCTCATGTATTAAACCCTGAAAAGGTGTAGAGACACACAACCTAAGACATTCGTAGAGATGTACTGGGAAGGAGGGGAGGGACAAGGGTGGGTAATCAGGGGGGCTCCAAGGGGTAGAGCTAATTTTCAGAATATAAATATATTATATTGTTTTATTGGAAACATGTTTGATTGTTCAACAAATAAATTTCTTAATAAAAAAAGAAAAAAAATAAAATCTTTGAAGAGCCACAGAATGCCTTGCTGACAATAGAAAAAAAAAGTATATGGAAAGGGGCTGTTCTGCATCTGCCTGGGAGGGGCTCGCCCTTCCTTCTCCACTCTCATCGATGCGCCTTAGGTTCCCAGGAGCCTGGTTTGTCATGAGCGCGGTATTTGTTGTTGATAGTGGGAATTAGGTCAGTCGATTGCAAGCCGGCCTCACTCGCCCGATTTCCAACCTGACACCGGCCCTGTGCTTGGAAGGAGCTGCTGCTTTTCTGGGCTTGGGTTGCAATTGACTGGGATGCCCTAGAGGTCACACGGGGTGGGGGGTATGGGCCCTGCTCTGCTGTCCTCAACCTCCCTAGGTCTTGGTCTAGCGTCTCTGAGACAGTCTCTGTCCACTCTACTTCATGGGGTCACTGGCAGACTTGAAAAGATTTGGGGAAATTTTAGAGCACTATTATGATGAATAAACTCGTGTACATTGAGCAGATGCTGGGCACCCTGCTGCACCCTGTGGATTGGGATGGCTTCTGAACCAGCCCGTCCATCCAACTCAGGAGCTTGCTAAGCAGAAAGGTGCCACCTACGCACCCTGCTACCCCCAACACCGAATGTGCTGGTCCATGCGCATCCTTTGCCACACTCCCCCTGACTCTCTAGCGGGTGTTGCCCTCATTTTGACTGGCGTTCAGTCTCTAGAAGCGAGGCAAGGAAGCAGGGAAGGGGGCTGCCTTGGAGGGCTGTGTAGGGGTGTGCCAGCGGGGCAGGGTCTTCTGTAGACTTCTTCTTTGTCAGTTGGAATCTTCTGAGAAGCAACTGACTGATGCAATTAGATGTGCAGCTGATTTAGCGGGAGAAAGTTCTCTGCGAGACCACGTGTGCACACTGTTGGTCGAGCTGTGTTGGGAACATGAGGTTCAGCTGGCTTGTAGAAGAATTGGTGGTAAACAACTCTAAGGGGTCCAGCTGGCTTGTAATTAGCAAGTTGCCTGACCACATGACTAAGCTATTCGGCCACTCATTTGTTACAATTGGAGAAAGGTGTTTGCATTGTACCCTATTGGCTGTTGTAATGGATAAATAGAGTAGCAGCTAGTCAGGTAAGGGAAGCAGCCAAAGAGGAAGTAGCCAAAGAAGAGAAAGCAGGCAGAGAAGAAGCAGCCAAAGAAGCAGCAGTAGCCAGAGAAAAGCAAGAAAGCAAGCAGCCGTGTCCTGAAGGGAGAAAGCAGAGAAGACGCATAGAACCGGAGAGATCAGCAGAGACGTCAGATCAGCAGCAGTAGAAGATGCAGGTCCCGTGTTCCAGCTGCCTGCGTTTGCCCCCTTGTTCCCGGCTCCCCAACCCTTCCTAACTCAGCCCCTCGGAGGACGGCCCAGCGTTGGGTCATTCTACCCGTTCCTCGCTCTGGAGTGCAGCGGGGAGCGACTCCTTTCACCATCCCTGTCCTAACTAGGCCCCTCGGAGGATGGCTCAGGCTTGCTGAGTCATCCTGCCCGTTCCTTGCTCTGGAGTGCAGCGGGGAGCGACTCCTCACCCCATCCCTGTCCTAACTTGGCCCCTCGGAGGACGGCTTGCTAAGGTCGTTCTGCCCACTCCTCGCACAGGAACACTGTGGGGAGCGACTCCTCTTCCCCCATCCCCAGCCCTGTCCTGCCGGCGCCCGGTTCCCAGTGTCCTGCTGGCCCCCTAGGGAACGGCCAAGGTCCCCTGAGGCCGTTCTACCCACTCCCCGCCCCAGAACCCTGAGGGGGGCGACAGAGCTGCAGGCTGGCACAGCCCCTCTGGAAAGCAGCGTGGAGAAGCCTCAAAAAACTAGGGATGAGCCCACCATATGACCCTGCTATTCCTGTCCTGGGTCTCTTTCCAGGGGATTTAGAATCAGCACAATACAGTGACACAGTGATATCTATGTTCATAGCAGCTCAATTTACAATAGCTAAATCATGGAAACAACCCAGATGTCCCTCACTGGATGAATGGATCCAAAAACTGTGGTACATATATACCATGGAATTTTACACAGCAATTAGAAACAATGATATTGCAGCCTTTGAAGGTAAATGGATGGCTATGGAAGAGATTATGCTGAGTGAAATCAGCTTAACCAGAGAACCAAGGGTGGAATGTCTCCACTCCTCTGTGGAGGCTGGAGCTAGACCCTGGCCATTGAGAGAGGAGGTCTATCATCACGTTTTAAATCCAGATAAGGTGTAATGTTATACATTCATAGAGATGTATTGGGAAGGGGGGAGGGAAAAGTGTGGATAATTGGGGGGCTCTTGGGGGTAAATCTAATTTTCAGAATATAAATGTATTTTATTGTTTTGTAGGGAAGAAAAGAAAAATAAAGGAAAAGGTTTGTTTTTTTTAAAAAAGAGAGCACGTGTGGAGTGAGGAGAAGCAAATGGGGGAAGCTTCAGACCGCTTGTGGGTGCAACCCCTGGGAAAGCTAAGGGAGATGGTGCAGGGCTGGGTAGGGGCCTCATGCTGGGGCTCAGAGGGCAGGTCCCAGTGCAGAGATGGCTCCGGAAGTCCTGTGCTGGGCGGGGATGGCCACCCTAGAGCCCCTGCTGGGAGCAGCACCAAGGAGTGTGTGTCGTTGGCCTGAAGCTGTGGGGGTGGAAGGGCGCCCCGGTGTCTCAGCTGCAGGCTGTCAGCCCGCCGTGTTCCTCTCAGCTCTTCTCCAATAGACGGATGTCCGAGCGCCAACTCCCATGGCTATCTGATCCTGTGTGCCAGCATCCACTCCCTGAGGCCTTGGGCATCTCCCTCTTTTGTTACAATGCCCACCCCTACACCCTCATTCCTGAGCCACACACCTGGACCTCCCTCTTCTTCCTACGGGAGACAGAGTTGAGTGCTCCCAGTGGCTTCCCTGTGTGGCAGCTCCTCCTGTGGGCATCCCCCAAGGACAAGGCCTCCTCACGAAGGTCGGCCTCACTGCCACCTTGGGAATCTTCTGCTGCATTGGCTCAGGCTCCAATGGCCAAATCCAGATGCTGGCCTGGTTCCCTCTCCTCCTCCATGGGCTCCACCAGGCCCTGCCTCTTCTTCCCCAGGCCCTGCTGTCCTGCCGAGGTCGCTTGGGTAGCTACACAGACTAAAGAATTGAAGCTCAGTGTGAGCAGAGTGACTCGAGACACTGCCTCTTCCAGGTGTCATTCCAGGCACTCAGCCTGTCACAGCCTTACCCTAAAGAGAGTGTTGTGAACAATGCTGTGCACGGCATGGGACAGAGGAACTCCTGCCTGCTCAGAGCAAGCCCCAGAGCAAGCCCCTGCGCAGGCTCTTGAGAGCATGCATGGAGCTGTGCTGTAGGGGGCACAGGCTCAGGACTTTTAAAGACACCATGGTTTAAAACAATCTGATTCAAAACTGGATTGAGCAGACGGTTCTCCAAAGAAGACACGAAAATGGTCAATAAGCACATGGAAGGATGCTCGGCGTCACTCATCAGGGAAACGCCAATCAAAGCCATAACGGGACACCACCTCGCACCCATTAGGGTGGCTACTACCAAACAAATGGAAATTGGAAAGTGTTGGCAACGATGGGGAAGAAACGGAACCCATGCGTACTGTTGGCGTGAAGGTAAAGTGGTGCAGCCCTTACAGAAAACCCTTCCTCGGGGCTGGAGCGGTGGCTCGGCAGTTACGGTGCTTGTCTGCCATGCACAAGTACACAGGTTCAAACCCCAGCACAATGTATACAACTAAGTGTTGATGAGCAATGTAAACTTGTGCTCTTACAGCATTATTCACTAAATAGCAAAAGGTGGAAACAACACAAGTGCCCGTTGACGTATACATGGATAACCAAAGTGTGATCATATGATGGAATATTATTCAGCCTTGAAAAGGAAGGAGATCCTGGCTTGGGCTTGGGTATAGATGGCCCCAAATGGCAATTATGCTAAGGGAAATAAATAAGCAGCCACAAACAAGACAAACAGCTACAATTCCACTTCCATAAAGTGAGGGCTTCTGTGCAGGCTGGGGAGGGGAGTGCCAGCAGGGTGGGGCATGTTTGGATATCTTCTTTGTCATTTGGGGTTCTCCCAGAAGCTGCTGTCTGATGCCAGTGTAGTCAGATCCACAGAGACAGAAGGCAGAGTGAAGATCATCGTGCAGAGTGGGCAGCAGGGAGTTAGTGTTTGGTGGGGACAGAGTTTCAGTTTGCAAGATGAAGTGTTCTGAGTTGGGAGGTGGTAGCGGTTACACAGAAATATGAATGTACTTAGCACCCCTGAACTCTGCACTTAAGAACGGTTAAGATGGTACTTATGTGTTATGTTTATTTTAATACAAAATTTTTGAAAAAAAAAAAGTCATGGTTTACCATAAGAGGAGAAAGAGACAGATCATTTTGGTTTGTCTGAGAATCTTTACGTTGCATCTCCCAGTGAGGTCATGCACAGAGCGGGACCAAAGTGCTGAACACAGAGGCCAGGAACTGCAAAAGGGGTCCTCACAGAGCAGGAGCTCAGGGCAAGCCGCTGGGCACTGGAGGAAGCTGAGAACAGGAGCAAAAGTCAGCCAAATTTGGGTTTGGCTGCTGGCTCAGTGCTGTGTGACTTTGGAGGAGTGTTCTAACCTCTCTGAGACATTGTTTCCTTCTTGATGAAACAAAGTGACAATATTAATACCAGAGTTACTGTGAAACTAAAGGCCACCTGTGCTGTGCACAAGGAGGCTTTTAACAAATAGAAGGCCCTTGTTAAATGTTACCTCCCCTGTAAGTCCCTGAGGAGTCTGTGGAGGAGGTGGGGTTTTGGGTCTGTTTAAATGCCAGCAGCTGCCTCAGATGACAAGGGAGGTTGTACTATTAATGGGCGAACATGTGAGATGTCTTCTTCCAAGGTGTTGGGCAGGAATTTAACATGCTGGAAGTGAGCAGAATAGTGAGTACCGAGCCCGTGGCTCTCACTGTGGGAGATTAGCATTTCTGGCCCCCACGTGAATGCAGAGAACTCTGCAGAGTAGGTGCTTGGCCACCTCCACTCTGGGCCAGGTGTGGGAGAAGCAGAGACAAGAGGAGCCAGGTCCTGCGGAGCAAGATGAGCGTCCCCAGGTGGGGACCGCAGGGAGGGGAGCTGCAGCCTCCCCAGGAAGAGGGCTTAATGTGGACCACTGGCCCGGGCAGCAAGGCAGGGGAGACTCTCACCTCTGCCTCTCCTTGGAACACGGCTGCAAAGCATACATCATGCAGTCGCAATTCCCATCCTGAGCCACACGCACGTGCCTCAGAAGTTCCCGTCTTAGCCCCCACCTCACCCCAGGCAGCTGTCCCACACCAGCTCGCACCCCTCCCGCAGCACAGATGCCTGCACCTGCAAACACACCCTGAGGAAGAGGTGGGGCCCCCAGCGCGCACCAGCTCCCCTGTCCTGTCTCCCAAGTCGCCTTCTGCCTGTCTAAGAAATCAAAGCCACTGTGCCCGGGCTCCACTTGGCTCCCACCTCCCCGTGTCGTGGAAGGCACCACGAGGAATTACTCCCCCGCCTCTTCCTCCTTACCTGCCTCCTGCCTTCAGCTTCGGCCATGTTTCCAGTCTCTCGTAATATTTTTAATTTTCATGCTATTCTCCAATGATCTCTTTCATTAAACCTCCAAGCTTCTGGCTTTTGCTGACTTTCATCGAGCATCTGTTGTGTGTTCCAAGTACTTCCTTATAGTATCCTATTTAATCCTAACAATACCTAAGGAAGGTCTTATTATGATCCCCATTTTATAGTTGAAGAAACTGAGGCTCAGGGAATCAGCGACTCACCCCGAATCACAAGGCTGTGAGTGATAGAACCAGGATTCAAATCCAGGGTCCTTACACCTACCCAGGCCCCCACCCACTAGGACGTCTGGGTTATCCCCAGTGACTGTCCAGCGGCTCCTCTTGTGGCCTTCATCGCTGCAGCTCCTTGTGCCTCCTCAATGCTATAGCATTTGAAATGTGTTCCTTTGGGCTTCAGGATGCCGGTCTCTCCTGGCTGTCCTCTACACTCCTAATGAGATCACTTTCATTAGCTCTTTCTCTTTCTACCCTCACACAGTGTTTTCTCCCTGGCTTGGTCCTCAGCCCTCTCATCTTATTCTCTGTGGGGTCTCCGGCTGAGAATGTCCACTCTTGATCTGAGCCCCCTGTTCCCTGCTGGCCCCAACCTGCACGTCCACAGTCCCTCACGCATGCTCAGCACACCTGCAGATGAGCTCGCAAACCCCCTCATTTCATATCTGTCTCTGCCCCTTTCTTCTTTAGACGGGTTTACAAAATTATCATCTGTCCAGTCATTTCAGCTAGAAATCGTGGAGATCATCAACGGCAACATGTTTCCCTGACCCTGATGGGTAACAAGTCCCCTCGAGTGTACCCTTTCAACAGCTCTGGAATCGATTTCATTCTCCCCCTTTGTTCCTGCGGTCACTGCTCTTGTTGAGGACCTTATCATGTTTCCCCTGAACTCTTACTGTCTTCCATCTGGTGTCTTCCCTCTAATCCAGCTGCTACACAGCTCCAAGGTCTATCATTGGGCCCTGTCTTCCAATCACCTAGAGGCTCAAAATCAGGACCATCTGAAGCTGGTTCCAGCATACACTGGCCTCTTCCATCACACACCCCACCCACCCCCACCCTGCCAGGCTCCCTTCACGTCGGCTCTCCAGGAGTTCCTGGAAGTAAATCATATATTCACGCTTCGCAGAGCACGCAGTCCAAGGGCATCTGTTCCCTGATGCTTTAACTCCCACCCAGAATGAATGGCTCCCTCTTCTCAGTTCTCATCAAACTTGGTTCAAACCACCAGCATGACCCTCGGCACACGATTGCTGGGCATTTAAGCACGTGCCTCCCTGGCTAGATGGGCAGGGGCCTTGCTTCCCTCAGCTGTGGATCTCCAGATCTAGCATTCAAGGAAAAGTAGGCGGCAGGGAGCCGTGGCACATTTTAGGGACTCTTTAAGTCCTAGAGTCCCTTTGTCTTAAGACAGAAACACAGAAATTTCCAGGAGGCTATAGATGAACAGGATCCTAATCTATAAAAATGTGTAAACCGAGCCTTAAAATGGCAGTGGGGAGGGAGGGAGGCCCCATCCTCCACACTGAGCCACAGTGTGTTTCAAAACAAGCTCAAAACAACTAAGGTCAAAAAATATACCTCTTGGGACTGGAGCGGTGGCTCAGTGGTTACAGCACTTGCCTGGCATGCGTGAGGACGCAGGTTCGAACCCCAGCACCACACACACACAATAAGTGTCAGAGCAATGAAAGCCACATGAAAAACTAAATAAAACTGATTCTCTCTCTCTCTCTCTCTCTCACTGTCCCACTCTCTTAAAAAAAAAAAAAGCTTGCTAAAAAAAATTCATCTCTTGTTTGCATAAGGACGCAGGACTGAAGTAGCGCAGCACGGGGAGCCAGGGAGGTTTGATCCGGGTAAGGCTTTTGTCCGGCTTTCACTGTGTCCTCGTGGGCAGGCTGGAAGACAGCCCTGGAGGATGCTCAGGAGGCGTTTCCTGGGTCTACTGCCCTCTAGCCTGCTCAGCCAGCAGAGTGTTATTGAACACGCTGACGAGGACCTGAAGGGAGATGTCAGGCCGTGTCTGCAGGCCTTGATCCTTGACCCTGCCTGTTCGGCAATTTATCACGCTCTGGAGCAAAACCAAGAAACATACTTTTCAAATAAGTGAATGGTACTGAATGCAGAAGGGATGGCTCTTCCGTGGGACTCCAGGATCAGGACCTGAAACGCCTTTCAGGCTGGAACGATGGACCCAAGGGAAGGAGGTGGAGCTTAGCAGGAATAAACGGAAAGTCTTGCACTGAGGTTTCCAGAAAATCGATTCCGTAAGCGTAGGCCGGGGAAAACCTGACTTGTGTTAGGCTCACATGGTCAAGTTTGTGTGGATAACAAGAGGAGTCGAGGGCATCCGGTTGTTAAAGTAGCCCCAGCAAGCTGTTGAAGATCATTCTTGGGTTGAATTGATAAAGTGTGTTTCTAAAACAGGAAAAGATGCTTCCTGGCCTCTGTGCTGGGCAGACGGCTGCAGAGCCGAGGCACCCATTGTGCCCTTCACGCTTTCGGAGGGACTTTGAGACGCTGAACATGTTGGAGGCCTCATTGATGGTGATGAGAGTCACGAATGCTGTCAAGCAGGGAATGGGAGCCCTTAGTCCAGAGAAAATGCTAGGAAGTCAGCATGTGTCAGGGAAAGTCAACCAGCTGCGTGGGTTCCAGAGGCCGGCACTTGGGGCTTTGGGGCAGCACAGTATGTTTCTGTGCAGGGGTCACCTGTCATGCGTCTCTCCACCCAGCAGTCTGTCTGTGCAGGTCGTGAGCACCAGGTCCCTGCAGGTGTGCGAGCAAGGCCTGGATGTGCCTCAGACCAGGCAGCAACGGGGTTCCCCTAGGAATTAGGTCATCTTGAGGGCCCCTGTTAGCTTGCAATTTTGATTATTATTGCTGTTATTCTTTTTTTTTTTTTAAAGAGAGAAGGACAGTGAGAGAGAGAGAGAGAGACAGAGAGAATTAATTTTTATTGAGTTTTTCACATGGCTTTCATTGCTCTGACGTTTAGTTGTGTACTTGGTGCTGGGGTTTGAACCTGTGTACTTGCCCATGCCAAGCAAGCGCCATAACCATTGAGCCACCGCTCCAGCTCCTTATGGCTGTTATTCTGATTGTGGAATCATAGCTGCTATGATTCTGTGGCCCCGAATGCATTTATGAAACCAGATCTTGCAAAAACACTGCTCCCTTTTCTCAGCCCCATGCCGTTATTCAAGCCAAGAGGGACCTGTGATTTAAAAAGCCCCCCAACACGTCTAGCTGTGGAGCACCCAGGGTGGACAGAGCCCTAGCCCAAGTGCATCTGGGCGTGCGGGTAGGAAAGAGGGAAATACAACAGAGCCGGCCTTGCCTCCTCCAGATCTCAGACAAAACCCACCTTCGAGGATGCCAAGTGAGACACGGGGGCGGAGGATGTGACAGGCAGAAGCCGGGTGTCGCCTCTGCTCTCCGCCACAGTGAGCAAGCATCAGACAAAAGGGGCTGATGTAGCAAAGCAGGGAGGGGACAGAGGGGGCACGGGCAGGGAGGAGGGAGGCAGGGAAGGAGCTTGCCAAGGGAAGGTATCATGAGGAGCCTCGCCTTAGGACAAGGCCACAGCTTGTCCGTCTGCAACTCGCCTTAAAGTCTTCACACTCCCTCGGGCCTGGCTCTCTAGCCAAAATGGACTTATTTATTTTTAATAGAGCCCATTTGAGGTAGTTGTGTTTTCAAAGGCTGATGGACTCCTAAGTACTTTTCATTCTTGCAGGTTTAAAAAAAAAATCCCATTCAGAGCAGGAATGCTGATCTGGGGCCGAGTGGAGGGTGGGTCTCTGGCAGCCCAGTCAGCCTTCCTCACCTAAGGGTGGGTTGGGTCCCAGCCCAGCTCCAGAGGAGAGAGGAAAGCGACCAGCAAAGCACCCCGGGGACAGGAGGTGGAGGAGAAGCGAGGATCGCCTTTGCCTCCCCTCCCCCTTCCTTTCCTGAACGTGTAGTGTCGATGTAGTCATGGCTTTTAAACAATATTACACACACTTGTCGTCCAAGATAAAATGTTATTAAGATTAAATGCCGAGCAGGGAACGAATCCGACTTCCCACTGTCATAGTTCAGCTGTGGTGAGTGATTGCATTTCGGTAGCCCCAGCTCCTAAGCAGGGAAACGGCATTATTATCATTAATAAGCCCATAATGGGGAAGAGAAATTACAAACATTTCTGCAACAAGCGTCCCTCCAATGTTAATATTTTATGAGCACACAGAGAAGTCTGCAACCGAATGTAAATGGCAGAATTATACGTAACCATAATGTAAACACGCATAATTGGGTTGAATTGGTGGGAGGGGGGAGGCTGGTGACGATGGGCCCAAGGTAGCACTTGCAGCCCAGGGTGGATCACCCAAGGGAGGACCTCAGGAGCCCAGGGGAACCCTTGTCACCAGGACTCACCTCGCCCTGTCCCTTGTGTTTCAGGGTGGCCCATCTTTCTGGGACCCAAATGGGCAGAGTCCATTTCCACACCTCATCATTCTGGGTCCTAGGTCACCAATACCAGAACAAACCATTTTGGGCCTCAGTGTTGCTTCCTGGGGACTTTCAACTCCATTCATGTGTAGGTTTTCTCCTTCTTAAAATGTAGTCTACTCGTCTGCAGGACAGAGACCCTGTCTGTTCCCTTAGTAATCACCAAGTACAGAAGACATGTGTTGAAGGGGCCTTCCAGAGGTTTTTCGGTTGCTTTCGTTGGAGCTTTGGGCCCTGGGACCCTTGCTTGAAACCAACTGTTTCCTGAGAGCCCGTGAGCAAGAGATGCTCAGATCGAAGCAGGGCAGGGGCCAGATCCTCTGCTCTGCCAGGGGCCCCAGAGGCACCTCTGACCTCTCACCTCACAGGGTGGGAACAACTGAAAGGTCGCCTCCTATTTCCAGATGATTCAACTGGGATCTGGAGATTTGATGTCACCTGCCTGACTCAGGGACAAAAGCACGTCCCTGCCTCACGCAGAGCTGCTGCAATGGGCTGATCTGCCATTCACAGGCTAGTGGTCTTGGAGAAATGTCCCTGCATCTCTGAACCTCACCTCCCCATCTGGGAAGAGAACGGAGATGACAGGGTGGTCTCTAACCCTCCTTCCAGCTCTGGATTCCAAGGGGTGTACAGTCCCTAAGGAAATGCCATCATTCCCTGCAATATCCAGTGAGGTTGATGTGGGAAAGCCCAGAAGGGGCAGCCTGGGGACGTCACCGCCTGTGGTCACTCGCCGCACCATTCTGGGTTCTGCCCTCTGACCCCAAGTCTCCTGGGCAGGGACTTGCACACTGCTGGGTTTACACGTCATGTGCTCGGAGCCCTGGACTTGAACTGGCCCACAGTGCCCGGCACCATGCCTGACTCACAGTAGGTACTCAGGAGTCTGTTGAGCACAGATAGTTGCATTCACGGGTTGCTGAAGCTGCTCTGCCTCCATCTTCACTCTATTTTGTTTCTTCCTGGTGTAGTCTATGGCTTTCCAAACCTGTTTGTGGAGTGCCTAGTAGGTGCTGGCACCGCCTGGTGACTTTACACCGGGACAAGAACACCTCCAGCTGGAAGCCTGTCTCTCTTCCCTCCTCCTTGCCCACCCCCGCCTCCCCTGTTTTCCCGCTCCCCCTGCTCCTATTCATTATTTCTCTCTGCAGTTATGTTATTATTGGCCTTGGCAAAGAGTTTCAGAGGTGTCGTTTGTCTGAGCAACATTATGCAGAATTAAGTTCCAGGGTAATTTCTGATGCAAATACCGGTCCTCCAGGAGAATGTGAATTAAGCCTGCTGGGCGCAGCTCAACAGAGGCAGGCACGGAAGTCCAGGATGCAGGCAGTCAGATCTGATGGAGTTCAGATCATGGGCAGTCAGAAGCTCCAGGAAGACGGGGAACTCCCTTGCCTAGCTCCTCCTCAGGAAGTTCCCCAGATGCAGCTACCAAATGGGGGGCCTTGGGCGGTCACCCTCTTCATCTCCCCCACTGCACCCTCAGGGCCTCATCTGCACCCCAGCAGCTGAGGTCTCTTCCCTGGCATCCCTCCCTACTGGAGGGAGGGTCACACAGTGCGTTTCGTAAGCTGTTGACAGGAAGACCTCCTTTAGAGCTAACCCGACACTTCTTATTTCTTGCTGTGTATCCTTTAGATCCATGCTTTTCAAATTTCAGAGTGCCTACAAATCGTGCTGTAAAACAGATCGTGGTTCCTTGGTCCGGGAGGGGCCTGAGACTCTGCATCTCTAACCAGCTCCTGGGTGATACTGTTCCACTGTGCACACTTCAAGTAGCGAGAATTCAGAGACGGTGGAATAAACTGAAAAACAAAAAGCAGATTGCCTCGCTTTTTAATTTGCATGGGTCCCTTAAACCGTCTAACTAGAAGGCTTTATCTCTGCTGAGACTGCCTGTCTGCACATTCCTTCCCCTCTGGGAGTCTTGGCTTCCTCATCAGTGCATCCGGGATGGTGATGTCTCTGTGTGGGAGTTGCCCTGAGGGTGCGTGCTGGGAACAGAAGCCCCGGGAAGGAGCAAGGGGGAAACATGGAGGCTCACTGGAACCTTCCCCTCCATAAGGCCAGTGCGCTTCGTGGTACCTGGGAGCCATGGTCCCAGGGAGTTACTCAGCCTCCATGGAGAGTCCAGGGGTGGCCTGTAGGGGAGAGCCAATCCGCAGCCTGGTTAGGCTGACCTGGGTTTAAGAGGGAAAATAGGCCTATTTGTGTAACTGGGGGTATTACGAAGCATTTTGAAGAAGATTCTGGTGATTGGATTGGTTGCTCATTTAGAGCTTTTATACTCTTCAAAGTATTTTTCCCAGCTCTTCCATAGCTCGTTAGGGCAGGAAAGACAGATGTGCATCATTCTTAGGCTACAGATGCACAGTTCAGAGAGGATCAGGAGCTGGTCCAAGGTCACACAGGCTGTTCCTGGAGGAGCCCAGCCCAGAAACCATCCCCTGGCTCCTGTGCCTGAGCTCTTCCTGCTGCTCTTAAAGATGGGGCTGTAGGTGGGTGAAGGGAGGAGGCAGCAAGAGGGGGATGGCTCTTTTCTCTGCCTGAGTGATGTTGGCTGAGGAGGAGGAGGACAGGAGCCATCCCCATGCCCTTTCCCAGTGCCTGTCCCACTGGGACTCAGGACCCTCACTAGGGAAGGGCAGGCCTTGCCTGGGCCCAGCTCATAGAGCAGAGCCTTCACTTGGCCTGTGCTTGGATATGAGAGGGGACAGCTCAGGGGCACAGCCAGCCGACCCCACCCGTCTCCTGCCCCTTGGGCTTGGCACCTGCATGCTTTATGCTCCAGATCTGAGTCATTCCCTCGCCACTCTTCCCTCTCCTGTTGCTGCTGCTGTGGGATCCACTGCCCTCCCTCCCTCCCACACTGGCTTGCTGTCCTCAGCGAGCCCCTCCTTCCTCCACAGCTATCACAGAGGCGGTGGGGGGGGTGGCCCTCTGGTCACTCCAGGTCTGCCTGGGTCACAGAGTCAGCTGACTCCTGTCAGGGCTGCCTTTAGACCTCCTGTCCAGCTGTGGTCAGCTCCCAGTTCCAAGCCATCTGGCCTCTTTTCTCCTGCCATCATTAATCTGCTCTTATCATTTTTATAAATGATTCCTAGTCTCAGTTTCTTTCACTGAAGCCTAGAGACTCTCCTTTGCTCTTTCTAAGCTCTGATTTCCCCCTTGTTTTTCCAGTGGGATGCTACTGTTCACCCCCTGGGGCTTAGAGGCGTGTTCAGTGTGTTCACCAGGGTCCACAGTAGATGCTCAATAAACGATTGAAATACAGACCCAAATCCCAGCCCACCTCGCCTTGACTTCTCCTCCTCCTCTCTGAGTTTCCAGAACTTTGGTTTCCTCTCACGCCTCTGGCCTCTCCTCCTTTGCCTCCTCTCTCTCCTGTAACTCCTCCCCCACATCCAGTCCTTGGCCTTCTTCTTATTGGGCCTTCCCAGGCCTGCAGCCCCTGCAGAGAGGGGGATAGTGAGCCCCCATCCACAGCCAGCAGACCTCACAGAATCAGACTCTCAAAAAACAGAAGCCACATTCAGTATGCCATAGTCCCCTCTCCCACTCAATGCCGAGTCACCCAATCTTGGAGCCAAAGTGTAAAGACTCTTTGAAAAGACTGCCCAAATAAATGTGGCTTCACCACCATCTCCATCACCATCACCACCATCACCACCATCTCCACCATCTCCACCATCACCACCATCTCCACCATCATCTCCACCATCTCCACCATCTCCACCACCACCTCCACCACCACCTCCACCATCTCCAGCATCATCACCACCATCTCCACCATCTCCACCACCATCACCACCATCTCCACCATTATCACCACCATCTCCACCATCATCCCACCATCTCCACCATCTCCACCATCTCCACCACCATCACCACCATCTCTACCATCTCCACCATCCTCACCACCATCTCCACCACCATCTCTATCATCTTCACCACAATCTTCTAGAACATCACCAGTGTTGGGTTTCTAGAGGCTGTGGAAGACAAGCTTCACCCAGTGACCAGGATGGTCCTGTCTCTTTGTCAGGTTTTGGAGGCCTTGAGGGTCCTGGTGGCCACTCTGTTCCTCTCTCCCACCTGCAGGAATGTGCCTGCCTCATTCTTAAACTGGTCCTCTTTACATCCAGGTGGCCATCTCCACCTGAGTGTGACTGAATTGTCACAACCAGTGGGAAGAGAGTTTGCTCAAAGGAGACCCCAGATGCCAGGGGCACATGATGGGGCCTGTGCAGAGTAGGGACCCAGGGTGGGGAGGGTGATGGGACAATGGCAACTGTAGACCCCGTGGAGGAGTGTAGGTTCTGCTCTGCCACTGGTGTGACAGGGTCCAGTTACCTCTGTGTGAAAAGAAGGGTCAGCCAACCCTGTCCCCTTGCTCTGTGAGCCCCCCACACATGATCCCCGCAGAGGATGGTAGGAGTTTTTACTGCAGCTCTGTCAGTATGAATGGCAGGGCAGCCAGGGATGCTCTGGACGTACCGAGCTCTAAGCCAAGGGTGATTCCCTACCCAGGCCTTTCCTACTGGCCCTCTCCAGGCCCCTGTTCAGGGTAGGGGTGGGGGAGTCAGTGCCATTGGACCTGCGAGGTCTGTCTAGGAGCTGAAGCTCCTGCATTGGGAGGGAGCCTGGGACCTCAGTATGGGCCCTGGCTTCTCCTTTCTACAGCCCTGTGCCCTGAGCTCTCACCTCTGGCTTCGGTAGGACTGGTGCAGCCACACACGGAGTCTACCCGCAGTCCATCCCTCCCGACCGCAAAGAGCAAGACCAGAGCACTCCTTCAGGGGCCCAGGCTCTTCCCATCCCTGCTCACTAAAAATAAACTCCGGATGAGGTGGGCACTCCATCCACTCTCATTACCCATGGGGCGGACCCCTGCCTCCACCAGAATTCACCATCTCCCTTCAGAAACACGGGACTATAACCATCAAGATGCTTTTAAACCTGTGACTCACCTAGTTGAGCTGTTGGGACCAGGCAGGGCACGTCTGCAGAGAAGGAAAGGCTCACAGAGGTCAAGCTGCTGTCCAAAGCCCACCAGGGGCCAACTGCGTCTGCCTCCTGTGGTGGGGCTCACAACTGCATGGGGGAAGAAGGCCAAGTGCTGGCTCCCTGCACCCTCAGCCTGCACCCTCCCACCACCGGCCATGTTAGCTGGGGGCGTTGGAACCTCTGGGCTGCCTCTGAGGATACACACATCCCATCGCATTGCCTGGACACAACTGCACATTTCCACCCTTCACCCTGTGTGGGCCTCTACCCTTACTCTGCTAACTGCTAACCTAACCATAAACAGTAGGGAGAAGAAAGTGTGGGGGTTGAAAGGTAGGCGGTGTGACGAAAATAGGGAATTGGGAGGCTTGGGTTCTATCTCTAACTACTAATTTCCTGTGTGACTTTGGATAAATCACACAACCTCTCTGAGCCTCACTTTCCTCATCTATGAAAGAAAGGGACCTAACTGGATAATCTGTAAGATTCCTTCCAGCTCCAAAATCTTCACTCCTACATTTTCTCCCCACAATTATACTGCCACACCATGTGATCCTCCGCCAGTTCATCTTGAACAGTTGGAAGGAAGCCACCTGGAGTCTCCTGCCCTGGAAGCTCTTGGTCACTCTCTAGGCCTAGCTTGGCTCTGCCCTTGAGCTGTAAGCATCCTGGGGTAAGGGCCTCTTGTATGACCAAGTTTGCCCACAGGGCCTGGCCCCTCCACTGGGTTCTGCAATGGCAACTTTGGAGCTGTCTTCTGTGCCCCCCACCTGATCCCCAAGAGCATTTTGGCAGCAACCTCTAGGCCCATCCTTTGGTAAAGATCTGAGCACTCCGTAGGCCCCAGCAACTCAGGGAGACGGGGCTGGACTCCACTCAGCACCTCGTTTCCTCTCTGTTCCCAGCACATACGCAGACCTTCGTTTCCCCAGTGTTGGCTTAAAAGCATTTAGCGTTCGGCAACACACCAGCACCAACTGGCACACGCTGAGGGCCACCTCCTTCCAGACCCGCCCTTTCCTTTCCATAGCGAAGCACCCTCTCCTCTCCCTGCTAACTCTAAGGCTCCGCATGGGATTTCGGTGAGCTAACATCTTCACCCTGCACACCTCCTTCCTTAATGAAATGTGTGAACAGTTTGTCCCCAGCTAAAAACAAGTGCTGACGGGTTTCATACCTTTCTGTGGAGGAGGGAGAAGTAGGTTCTGGGCGAGGCGGGGCTGGCAGAGGTCAGGGTGCCAGGGGAGGCGAGATGGGGAGGAAATGGAAGGATCAATGTGAAACTTTGTGTGTGATCTGTTCCTCTTTCACGCTCCCCGTGTGCCAACCTGCTGTGGGCCTTTTGATCGGAGCATGGGTACAGGGACTTGGGGAGGCCCTGAGGCTTTTGGAAGTAAAACGGTACATCTGAAGGTCAAGAGAAAGAGATTGACACTTGGGACGGCCTTATAGGAGAGAAAACCCTCCTTAGGGTTTATTCCTTATTAGCCATCACCAGGGAGGGAAAGAAGACAAGGCATGGAAGAGAAAATCAAGGGTGCCAACTGCACCCACGTTTGCCTGCATCTGTGCATATTCATGGGCACGCAAACCCACCCTTCTGTACTTAGAGCTGGCACTGGGAACTTGGCTGGGGGTGGACAGGGACAGCCAGGTCTGTGATAAAATGATAGCGGTTAACATTTATTTGATACCCCCGAAGAGCCAAGAGTTTACGTCTGGCAGATGTGCACCAAGCTCCTCCCACATTCTGTCAGAGGAAAGTGAGATTTAGAGAGATTGAGCAACCCGTCCAAAGTCACGCAGCTTTAAGCAGCGGACCAGAATCCAAACCCAGTCAGGCTGGCTCTGCAGACTACATCCCTACCCCTGTGCCACAAAGAGAGGAATGCTACTCTACTCAGCTTTTCATTGCTGTGACCAAAAGGCCTGACAAGACCAATTGCAGAGGAGGGATAGTTTGTTTGGGGGCTCACAGTTTCAGAGGTCTCAGCCCACAGACAGCCGGCTCCCTTCCTTGGGCCTTGGGGTGAGGCCCAACATCAGAGCGGAAGGGTGTGGTGGAGGAAAGTGGCTCAGGGCATCGCAGTTGGAAGCAGATAGAGACTCCACTCAGCAAACCCAAGATATATATCCCAAAGACACCCTGTGGTGGCCCACTCCCTCCAGCCAGAGCCCTCCTGCCTTCAATTACCACCCGGTTAATCCCTCCCAGGGAACTCATTTACTGATGTGTTAAGGCCCTCACAACTGCATCGCTTCACTTCTAAGCCTTCTTGTGCTGTCTCACACATGAGCTTTTGGGGGACACTCACATCCAAACCCCAACAAAGGCTTTTTCAAGCTGTTGGCTGTGTGACTGCAAGCAAGTCCCTAGTTTCTCTGAGTTTCCCTTTCTTTACAGGGTTATTAGGAAACTAATACAAAGGTGTATGTTGATGCACTTTGCCAACGTTGAAGCAATGGTAGTAAACTCAAGAATGGTGGAGCTCAAGTCCCCATCTCCACGTCCCTGGAGGCAGCAGAGAGCTTTACACCCAGCTCATAGCCTTTCCACCGAGAAGCACAGAGCCCAGTTTCCCATCAACCTGGGGAAGGATACAGCCCTGGGATCAGCCTCACTCAGGCCTCTGGTGGTTGGCAGTCCTTTGTTCCATCCCTGTCATATTGCAGGCATTTTTTTATTCAGAAATTTATTTATTGAATAATCAAACAAGCTTCTAATGAAATTATATAATATATATATAAATTCTGAAAGTTAGATTTACCCCCAAGACCCCCCCCAGTTACCCAACCTTATCCCTCCCCCCTTCCCAATACATCTCTACAAATGTCTTAGGTTGTGTGTCATTACAACTTTTCCAGATTTAAATCATGAGAACTGACCTCCTTTCTCACTGGCCAGGGTCTAGCTCCAGCCTCCACAGATGAGTGGAGACATTCCACCCTTGGTTCTCTGGGTTAGGCTGACTTCACTCAGCATAATCTCTTCTATAGCCATCCATTTACCTCAAAGGCTGCAATATC
This sequence comes from Aplodontia rufa, assembly GCA_004027875.1. Classification (NCBI taxonomy): domain Eukaryota; kingdom Metazoa; phylum Chordata; class Mammalia; order Rodentia; family Aplodontiidae; genus Aplodontia; species Aplodontia rufa. Next base: position 120,315 of record PVKS010000028.1, on the reverse strand, counting down.
ATTGTTTCTAATTGCTGAGTAGAACTCCATGGTATGTATGTACCACAGTTTTTAGATCCATTCATCCAGTGAGGGACATCTGGGTTGTTTCCATAATTTATCTATTGTAAATTGAGCTGCTATGAACATAGATATTGCTGTGTCACTGTAATGTGCTGATTCTAAATTCCCTGGAAAAATACCCAGGAGAGGAATAGTAGGATCATATGGTGGGTCATTCCTAGCTTTTTGAGGCTTCTCCACACTGCTTTCCAGAGGGGCTGTACCAGTCCGCAGCTCCACCAACAGTGTGCCAGTGGGCCTGTTATGAGCTGCCTGTCACTCCAACCGGAGCAGGTTAAGCTACAAGCAGCCAAACAAATAAGTGAAGTGAGTATTCAGTAAGTACTTCCTGACTGGTGAACAAGAGCGAGTGGGTGGGTGGGTGGGTGGGTGAATGGCTGAGCTGGCCTGGGAAGGGGCACATCCTCTGCGGAGGAGCATGGTGGCAGTGGAAAGGAGCCAGGTCTGATTTCTGCCTGTGCCGCCTGCCTCCTCTGATCTCAGTTTCCTCATCAGTACAGCAGGGAGGGAGATGAGGCTCTCTTCTGTCCCTCCTCCCTCTACCACTGCTCCAGCCAGGCTCTGGCCTTCATGCTTTTCCCTGGGAGGCTCTTACACCAGTCTCTGACGCTCCTGGACTCAGCGACATGGTCACATTCTAAGTTCTTTGCACTGTCTGTGGTTTTGGGTCCCAAGAGCCACAGAGTTGGCTGGGGGGAAGGGAACATTCTGCTTGTTGTCCCTAGTGGGAGGGAAAACACTAACGTAATCTCCAGCAGCTGTCACTTCCTGGGGGGAAATCCTGTGCCAGCCGTGACCTGTGACCTGCGTGCTGGAGGTGGCGTCAGGCTGGCTTTCAGCAGAACAGGAGCCACCACCTTTCAGAAGAATGTAGGAGCTCCTTCTCCTGTTGCTCTTAAGAATGTGGCTTCAACTGAAAGGTTGACACTTGGAGAAGTCCCATTTGCCCTCCAATGCTTGGGACACTTGTGTCCCATCCTAAAGAAGGGTGAGCAGAAACTCACAGAGGTGAGGCCAGCGGGGAACAGGGAGGGAGGTTTTCCAATCAGGAGATCTTTGGGTTCATGGCTGCAGCAGGCGGGGACAAGGGAAGACAGTGCCAGTGAGGAAAGGGCCAAGGTGAAGGGCAAATGGCATGGCCTTACATGCCACACTGAAGAGGGTGACCTTTATTTCATTCTGCTCTGCACAGGCACCCCTAGCCCTTGATGGGGACACAGCTTTGTTCTGCTGGGCTGTCTTGTATGTGACAGCATGATGAGGATCCCTGGTACCTAGGTTTCCCATCTTTGTGACAACCAAAAACCCCACCCCCTGATTTCCTAAAGGGAGGAGGGCCCAAGCCCCCTGGAGAACCACCTTAAATGTGGTAAGAGGCCACTGAAGGCTGACACAAGGAAGACTAGATCAGATGCAGCTTTAGAAAGTTCTCTCTGGAGCCCGAATGGGCATGCTGGAGACTGGCAGCAGGACCTGTTAGGAGCTTAAATAATGACATTCGTTTGTCGTGTTATTAATAGAAGAGGCTCCTGTGGGCTGGAGGATTTTGTGTGGGTGTTTGTGATCCTGCCCAGTGCCTCAGGAGGGACTCCCAAGAAGGCAGGCAAGGAGAAGTCCAAGGACTCATTTATTAAATTAATGAAAGAAACAATATCCACGAACGACATCCTCACGTGGGTTTTGTTTTCTCTCTAAATGGAGAGAGGGCAGGATGCTGGCACTAAGAAAGGGGGTAGTGGTGATGGAAGGGAAGGCGGTCTCTGAGCAGCCATCAGGACTCTGCAAATTAAAAATGGAAATTCAATAAAGGCCTGGCATGTCAAGAGGCTTTGTTCCAACTTGAAGTCCTGTGGCATCCAGAGGGGGCTTTCTTGGGATAACCTGTGAACGAAAAGGGCTGCCGGCTTTTCCCAGCTGTAGGACTTCACTTCCCTGTGATCAAGCCAGGGTGCCTTCAAGGAGAGGGGCAGCCTATGTTGCCAAAGCAATGCTTCCCAGTCTTTAAATCACCCAAGACCCCTGTGAAAATATAGATGCTGATTGCTTGGCTCAGAGTCTGCATTTCTAAAGCGCTTCCTGGCGATGCTGATGGGGACACAGCTCACCAAGGGCTGGCAAAAGCCCCTGCCCCCACCAACAGCAGTCACATTTCAAAGAAGGCCTTAGCAGAACCACCTCTTTTTTTTTTTTTTTTTTAATAGAGATGGACAGTGAGAAAGAGTGAATCAGTTTTCTTTAGCTTTTCATGTGGCTTTCATTGCTCCAACATTTCATTGTATACATGGTGCTGGGGTTAAAACCCATGTCCTTGCACATGCCTGATAAGTGCTGTAATCACTGAGCCACTGCTCCAGCCCCAGCAGAGCCACCTCTTAAAGTGATTCAACTCAATCTTCAAGGCATCTTCAATGCTTCCTGGCAGTTTCTTTGATCCTCTCTGGAGACGAAGGGTGACTGAGTCTAGTACTACCTTTTTGACCTTCTGCTCTTCCCCCTGGTGACAAGAGTTTCTAGAGGCCAGGATCCAGTCCACAAGTCCTGCATCTGCCAGGGACACCCTGAGGCAGGATGGATCAGTGGTTAGCTGCAAGCCTGTAGGGCCCAGCAGCAGTAGGGATAGATGGCCTGCAGCTTTCCTCTGTCCTATGCCCAGGACACATCACCGCAGGGGGACCAGACCCAAAGTCAGCCTCCTGGGTGGCAGTGAGCCCATGCGTCCCATCGTCTCCACCTGTGGCGGATCTAGACCACAATTGGCCTACTATCCAAAAGAAGGCGACGACGGGTGGGGGTGGCTGGGCCTGAGAGCCCTGAAATGTACCTGCGTAACTTTGGCCACAGGTGTCCTTACTGGAACCCTCCTCGGGCCTCATGTGAGTGACCTTGAGCTGGACTTCCCTCACTTCTCTGGGTCTCCTTAAAATCCCTATGGGACAAGCAGACAGGGCAAATTTACGCAAAATACAAATGCAGAAATATAGGTTCAGAGAGGTCATCTGACTTGTCCAAAGTCACAGTACAGAGAGCAACAGAAAGCTTAGAGGGCCCAGGCAGGGGAAATCTAAGGTGCCATTTCTTTGAGGGCTGAGGATACTCTTCCTCAGTACCACTCAGCTCTCTGTCGTTGTAATTGCCTCTCCAGGCCATACAGAGGAAAAGCGTGCTTGGCTGGGCACCTCATGGAGGACTGAGGGTCCTGCACCCGCAGTGGGATATCCAGGATGGGGTAACATGTGGGAAACTGCCTCGGTCACACGGCACTGATATCCTGAGAGAGGGCTAGAATGGGTGGCACAGAGCATGAGGGCAGGGGTGTCCCACGCCATAGAGGGCCCTCCCTGCTAAGAGGATCACCGCATTCCACCTTGTCCACATGAAATGCTCTTCCTAGATCCTCTACTGCTTCATGTCTGTCCTCAAAAGAACCCCAAGCCTCCTTCCTCCAGGAGTGACTGCACCCTGATGTGGAGCGAGGAGCCCCCAGCGTGGGGACAGGTGTGGCTTACACTCCCCGTGGGGCCTGCCCAGCATGTCCCTGGCTTGGGTGGGGAGTGGATGGGACAGAGAAGGTGCAGTGCAGGGCACCTCTCGGGGAAGTGGCTTTGCATGAAGTGCTGTTCCTGCTGCCTCGGGTGGACAGTCTCCTAGCCAAGCTCGCCAGCGGGGGCATCAAGGGAAACCCACTGCAGGAATGAGCCCCAGAGAAGGTGGGAGTAACAGACGCTTCTCACCGAATCCATTTCCCGGCACCGTCCTCCCAATCCAACCTGCACGTGTGCCCAGAAATAAGGAGATAAATGAATGAAAACACTGAATTCCAGGGCAACCTAAAAGGTTGGGGAAGGAATCGATGTTCTCCCCAAGCAGCTGTCCGGAATGAAGTGTAATAGTTAATAAAGGCAGACTGTGCACACACACAGCTGGGGCCAGCAAACAGAGCACACGGGGCCCAGAGGGCTCATCCCTCTCCTGTGCTGCCCCCACCCCTCCCATGCTGATCACAGGCTGATTAAATCAGACACCAGGCAGCAGCTCCAATTAGAGGGGGCGCGGGAGGCGTGGATGCTACAGTGCCTGCACAGGACATGTCAAGTAATCCTTAATCTTCCTTATTTGCTCCCCTGGTCAGGAGTTCTTTAGGGGCAGAGGGAGCAGGTGGGGGAAGACTGGGGTGCAAAGCAGGGCAATAGACCCCAAGCACAGGAACCAGCCCAGAGGGAGACCTACTGTGACAGGAAGAAGGGGAGGGGCAGGATTCTCGCCTTTGGGAAGATCTCCAGGAGCTGGCTCAGGAAGGGGATTGTCTTAAACAGAGACACCAGCACAGGTCGTAGGAAAGTGGGGGATAATTCCAAAATCATGGCAAGGACTTCCCTGCTCAAGTTATTTGGCTGGCTGGAGGAAGGCACTGTGAGTGTACAACTTGTCCTCAGAGAGCCACAAAAACAGGCCGTGCAAAGTGTTTGCCTGGGGAGGTGGGGAAGCACAGCAGAGCAGGGATGTTCTAGAGGGACTAGATCCAGGCCACTGTCTGGATTCTAGACGAGTTTCCACTGGATGTTGGGAATAAGAATGGAGACTTACAGGGCTTCCCTTTCTCTTGCCACCTGCAAATACAGGTAAGCCAAATGGCATTTGCCACTTACCTGGCGTAGAGGCTACACCTCCTGCGTGGACAGTGGTTGTGAAGTTGGCAGGATGCCAGGTCTGTAGTGATACCCATTTGAGGGCCACAGGAGAAGAATCAGACAGAAGAACCCGGATGATAGAGACGGGCACTGTATGAGAGAATGAGATGCCTTTGACAATCAGCAGAACAGGTGTGTCCCTGGGAGTTGTCCACGCCCAGGATCTCCTGGATGCCCGTGGGCTTATTCTGAAATGGCTTTGATTGCTTCCCCCAGAACTGTTACACACACACATGCTCATGTGGAATTCCCAGGGGGTGGCAAGTCCTTGTCCTTAGAGCACCTTCCCTTCTGAGTTTTCCAGAAGGACACTGAAGCCTTCAGTGTCTCTGTGAATCTTTATTAATGGATAAGCCATGTGTGTGGCTGTGGGGAAAACGGTCACCTGGAAATCACCGAGTGCCTCTAAGCACCAATGACGTCACCATCACATCCCAAACCACCTGCCCCTCTGTTAAAGGGTGCTGTGCCAGGAGGCAGGAGGCTAGGTATAATTTTTGCTTTGACACTAGCCCAGCTGGTTCCCTTGGACAAGTCTAATCTCCTTGATTCCCAATTTCTTCATCTCCAAAATGAGGGGGTCAGACTGGATGAGGATCCAGGTTTCCTTTGACTCTAAGAATCTGTGATGCTAAGAGATGATCTCTCCCCTCCCCAAACCCCTCCCTCCCTCTCTCTCTCTCTCTGACTTTCTATTAATGTGGCCACAGGGCTTCTATTTTTATTTCCTTCCATGTTCCAGGATCTGAGCATCACTTTTGACTGACTGTAGGTGTAATAGAATTTGTACTTTTTCAGAATTTAATTACTAGCAGTAAACGATCAATCAATCCATTGATTAACTACTTATTGATTTCCCCCTGACATGGCTCTGAGACAGTTAGGCTGCATTTGGAACACAATCCTTTGGTAATTGGCTTATCCTGCCAGGCGCATAGCCTTTGTTAAAAGGCATTTGGGTCTTGGTAAATGGCTTTTTATCGAAGTATTTATTTCTCAGTTCTCAGCACTGCTATTGGGAGACATTTTATGTGTTCTGGATTTAGCAGGTGAGATCTGAAATGTAAACAGGGATTTCATGTGGCCAATGAAATCCAGAGTGAGTCATTCGGACCCTTTAACTGAGGGTGCCAGGCCCTTTAACAGAGGGTCCCAGGATAAGTCATTTGGCCTCAATGTGCCTCTGTAAAGCAAAGGTTTGGTGCTCTATGATCTCTAACGGCTCAAATAACTTAACTCTTGAGTTTGACTCTATTTTTCACAAATAGTCTAGCTTAAAGAGACAGGATATTTGCATATCAAACACTACTGCAGGTCGCCCGGCTGCCTCCCTCTCGGGAAGATGGGAAGACGTGGACAGAGGGGTGATGCTTTGAAGTGTGAATACTGAGCGCATTCCTTATGCCAGGCACAGGCCAGAGGGAATTGTCCTCGAGGATTCCAAATGTGCATCCTTTCATGGTGCAGCCAGCTCTCGCTTATCCATGGGAAGGGGGTGGCCCCTCTTCCTCTGCCACCCAGGCCCTCTGTGCTCCTTCCTTCTGTCACGGCATTGTGTGCTGTGAAGGAAGATGAACTCATTTCACAGTCAACCTTGGTCTGCCTGCTCAAACCCTTCGCAGACTGAAGTGAAAAGGAAAGAATCTTTGGCAGACCTATTGGTTTGGAACATCAAACACACAAGTAACTGAGATGTGACAGAATTAAGAACCAAATGACCTCCAAGCACAGAGGCACAGACCTGGGGAGTGGTCAGGGAGGTGCCCTCTCCCTGGACCATCCAGGAAGCCTCTGCACCTGGCTGGACTTTTCTGAGCCGGCCACTCCCTCGTTTCAGAACCTTCACAGGCTCCCCGCCCTCTAGCAGCAGGTCCTAACCCCTGTCGTGATAAGCCAGGCCCATCTGGATCCACCGGACTGGCCCACACCTAGTGAGGCCTTCAGTAATCGATGAATGAATGGGTTTGGTTTTGACTGATAAAGGGAAGTTGAGGTTCACCCTTCACACTCAAAATTAGGAAGAAGCTACAAAAGCCTCTGAACTGCTCTCTTGGTGTCTTTCCTTCCTGAGAAGCAGGCAAACGTCCCTGAAGACCTAGGAGGTAGGAAGTTCTCCCTCCCCTAAAGAGGGCCTAGCATCACAGGCTTGGGCAGGCCATGCTCCACTCTACCTCGTGGTACAGTCCCCTTGCCCAGAGAGCTGCAGCTATACCAATCTCGGTTTCTCAAATAAACCAGGCTCTTGTATACATACCCCTTCCCTGGCCCAGGGCCTTTGCATATGTTCCTGTGACCTAGAAAGCCCTTCCCCCCTTGCTTCACATTTGGATCTATCTTGACCTTCAGGTCCCAGTGTAAACGTCAATTTTCTCAGAAACGTCTTTCCTGACTTATGTAAAATAGTCTTTGTCCATTCTTGTTCTTCTCACCCCCTTCCTGGCTTCCACGTTGCCACTCCCACTTTTGGTGTGGTTGTTTTTAATCTGGCTCGTCTGCCAGCACATTAGCACCAGGACTGACCACCTTGGTCACTGGTCTGTCTCCAGGGCCTAGTGCCATGCTGGCTCTAAGGATATCCACTCAATAGCTGCTGAATGAATGAATGATCCAGGATGGAGGGCTTGGACTGGACGGGGTCCCGCTGCCGTACCGCACACTCTCCCAGCACAGGCAGATGGGGACCTGGAAGGTCACCCAGGGCAACAAGGCAAAGCCAGCCCAAGGGCCTGTCCCTGTACCATCTGCCCACTGTGGTGCCCACCTGTGCCAGGGCTGCTGAACCCCTTGAATCTCCCTTCAATGGAGGACTTATCTTTGAGGCCATATTCCCCAGTGGGAAACCCTTTGCCTTTCTCCTTTTATGGGGAATTTTTGCTGCTGGATTGACTATAATTGTGGAATTTGCATTTGGTACACCTGCAGCAAGAGGCCCTGGGGGCACCTAGGCTTTTGAAAATCGATAGGAATAAACAAACAAATATATTCATAGGAGGGGGGTCTGGAGCAGAGGGGCGGCTGCAAAGGAAGGGAGAGCGTACATCCAAGTACCAGGCTCTGAATCTGTGCAAAAGACCTGCCTCCACCCTCTCTCCGCCGCCCCCACCGCACTGACTCCAAGCTCCCTGCCAGAGTCCCCGCCTTCTATCACTACAGTGAAACGGAGACTGTAATTTCGGTGCTAGCCTGAATGGGTTCATTTCTTTTTATTAACTCCAGCACCGGGGTTTTAGGCAAGTTGGCTATTGTTCGAGCCACGCTCCTCTCCTCTCCACTCCCCACGCTTTGAAGCAGCAGGAACAGTCGGAAGGAGATGGCATTGAACGGCAGAGGTGTCTGCTGTGAGACCAGATCACCCTGCACAGATGAGGGAAACCGGAGCCGTGCAGTGGAAGGAGGAGGAGGGCTGCACCCTCTCTACCTGGAACTCAGTGCTGCTCGGGACTGGCACAGGTGCCTTCCCGGGCTCACCTGCCTGCTGGCGTCCTACAGTTAGAAAGGGACCTGGCCAGCCTCCCAGGTACCCACTGAGCTATAGCATAATGAGGCAAAAAAACAACCCATGTGTCCTACTGTTGACAAGGTGCCTTTACATATCCTCGTGCATAAGCCAGTTTCTGCTGAGAGCTGGACCAGGCTCCTGAGACATCCAGCTGCTGGCTAGAGCTGCTCTGGAATGAACAGGCCCCAAAGGATCTGTAGACACTGGAGCTCCCTGCGGAGAGAAGGCAGACATGACGTCATCACGGAGGGAAAGCACGTGGTCTTGGCCAACATTTCCGGGCATCAGTTTCCTCATCTGGATCATGAGCTCCTGCGAGGACAGGGACCATATCCACTTACCCATTGCTGTTTTCCTGCTGCCCTACCTGGAATGTAACACACCTTTCAATTTTTTTGTTTGTTTGTAGTGCTAAGGATTCAAAGTAGTTTTTTTTTTAAGAGAGAGGGACAGTGAGAGAGTCAGAGAAAGAGAGAAACAACTTTATTTAGTTTTTTCACATGGCCTTGGTTGCTCCAACACTTAGTTGTGTACGTGGTGCTGGGGTTTGAACCCGGGTCCTCGTGCTTGCCAGGCAAGCGCCGAAACCACTGAGCCACCGCTCCAGCCCCTCAAAATAGTTTTAAAGGAGTAAATAGATGAAAAACAAAAGAAAGAAGATGAAGATAATAATATCCATGTCCTAGGGAGTATAGGAATAAATGAAATCAGTGTATAAAACGGTCCATGCACACTAAATGGTGTATAGTTGTTACCTTCTTCTCAGAGTGGTCAACTTACTCACTCCAGCGGCAGACACCTAGGGGATGGTACATCTGGCACCGGATCCCATATCCTTTCTTCTCCAATAAAGGAATTATAGGAACAAGTATGACTTTAATGTGTTTAGATCTAGGGTGGCTCATGGGATGGGAAGCACCAGGTAACAGGTGGGTCTCTTCTTGGGATGAGGCGGCTGCCAAGCCTCAAACCACCTTCTTCCACATGTTCTAGTAAAACTTGTAGGATGTTTACTTGATTCTGTGTCAGGGCAAGAGGTGGCTTCTGAGGGCCCTCAAGCAGAGGAGGGAGCCAGACTGAGTGGGAAGCAGTCGCTGTTTGTGTGCAAAGCAGGAAGAGAGAGCCGAGGATCGGGCAGGGAGAGATGGGGTATCTACCTGGAGTCTTGCGTTCTCATCCAGCCCCGGGAGATCCAGCCCCGCAGAGGGCCAGGACCCGTTACCAGTGCTGACTGCTGGAGAGGAGGCTCCTGGTCCTGCCCAGCTCTTGCTGGCAGCCCCTCCAGGAAGCTAGGACCCCAGCTACTGTCCTGACCCCTGCACTGAATGGACCCATCACCCAGGCCAGACCCTTCACACCTGCCAACTGCCCACCTGACACAATAGCCCCACCACTGAAAATGCACGATAGTGAAGACACTGATGGTGACAGTGACGTGAATTACGGAGCACTTGCTGAGCACAGAGCCGGGCACTCCGTGTCATACCCTTTGCTGCATTTGATCCTACAAGCCACCTGGCAGAGGCAGAGACATTGTTATCACTGCCATGGAGAGGAGATCAAGGCTGTGACTTTAAAGCCAGTCTGCAGTTGACACTTCTTTTTGGACCGTGTCCTCCTGCAGGGCCAGACCTTAGAGAAGTCTCCCGTCCTCAGCTCAGGTCTCACATTCCCCACCACCTGTGGCCAAAGTGGTCTCTGTGGAACTGGGGCTGTGACACAGGCTCCGTGGGGTAGGGGTGGGAGTTGGGAGTTGGGATAAGGACCAGAGAGATAGGAAAGGGGGGTCAGGGAAGCCCAGCAGCTTCAGTGGCAGATTCCTGGGTAAACAGTACAACTTTGTCATCAGGGGCCTCTGCTGCAGCTGGGGGAGGACATATCAGGAAAGAGACAGGAACTCAAACAAGGAGATAAAGCAAGGACAAGGAGTGGGGGCGCTGTTACAACATAGAGGTCCAATTCATAGAGGCAAGGGGACTAATATTGATTATGCACCTTCTCATATTCACCATGGGAACGACTGAGCACGGTGCTGGTCCTTCACTATTGTAATCTTATGTGATCCCCAACACCCTGTGCAGTGGAATTAACAGCCCCAACTTATGGATGGGATGATTGGGGCTGACAGGGCTGGTTCAAGGCCCCACAGTTAGGAAGCACCAGAGGCTGATTTGACCTCAGACCTTCTGAGGCCGCGGGCCATTCCCCCACAGCACTCTGCTTCCAGAGACACAAGGATAAGAAGGCTGACTGCATTCTGGGGTTGTGGGTACAGAAAGATTTTTAATATTCTTTGTCCTGTGGATCAGAAAGGCTGAAACTTTGGGGGCAGGTTTGTAACCCATAATGGGGACTTGGGGGATGTGGTTGCAAGAAAGGAACCTCTCATGGTATCACAGGGGTCTCAGGAGCTAACTGTGGCTATGGGGAAGGAGAAACAGCCTCAGATCAGCTGACTTTCCTCCGTCCTCCCGCAGGGCAACAGAGGGAGCCCTGGAAAATGGCTGGGAGACAGCAGGCTCTGCTCTGGCATTGCCATTACCTGGGTTTTGGCAAATGTCACTAAGTTCCCGGAGCCATGGGCTCCTCATCTATGATATCCAGAGACCAGAATGACCTTAGTTCCCATTTCTTTCCTTCCCTAACATTTGACCAATCTATACCTGGGCAGATTGCATGGCATGGCCTCACCTCTTAGTGTCCCTCCATCCCCAGCACCAGTTGGGATGGTGGCTCAGGCATCACACCCCCTGGACCTGACTCCTTGATCCACGCATTCTGGCTACATGATAGGGCAGGTTACTAATCTCTCTGGGCTCTGTCTTCACATCTGTGAAGTAGGGACAATGGCAGTTTCTGCCTGCAGAGGTAAATTTATCAGAAAGATACTGTGGCTTAAGCTTCAGAGTCCCTTATTTTGCATGTACCCATCCAAGCCCTTTTTCTTTTTTAATAAACTGCCAAAATCAAAACATATGCCCCCGACCCTGAAACCGGGATTCATGCCTGTCTACCTAAGAGTTAGTGAGCGCACATCAAACCCTCAGGCCAAGGAAATGTCTCCTGTGGTGTTGTTACTGTTGTCATCTCATTACAGCACCCCCATTTTAAAGAGGAGAAGCCAAATCTTAGGGACGTTATTTGACTTTTCGTACTGCACAACTAATAAGGACCAGCAACCCTACGGTCTGCTTTGAGACACCAGAGATGCAAAGGCTGCCAGTCCTGGGCTTCCGGAGCTTGTACTCTGGTCAGGGAGGACATACACGCAGGGAGCATCAGAGACCCTGGAAAAGGACGCCAACCTGAGAGGGGTTGCGAGGGTAGGAGTTGTCACCAAAAAACCCATGAAGGAGATAGTACTGTGACTGAGATGGGCAGGGCTTGAACTGGCAAGCGACAGGCATTGTAGGAAGAGCTGCTGGATGCAGGGTGCCCAGGTCAGCGGGCAAACCACAGTGGCTATTGACAGACAGGGCTCTGAAGGTCTGCACAGATGCACAACTGGAAAGGGACATGGAGGACTTAAGGCTTTATCGCACTGCATATTCTCATTAGTATGTAAACCAGGCCACTGGGAAACGTTCTGTGAAACCCATGAGTACCCATAATACTCATCAACCGAAAACGTACTGAACTACCTTTATGGAATACCCATTAGGCCTCAGCATAGTACAAGGTTAGATCGATGACAGATGATAGATAGATAGATAGATGATAGATAGATGGATGATAGATAGATAGATAGATGATAGATGGATGATAGATAGATAGATAGATGATAGATAGATAGATGATAGATGGATGATAGACAGATGATAGATAGATGGATGATAGATAGATAATAGATGGATGATAGATGGATGATAGATAGTTGGATGATAGATAGATGATAGATAGATGGATGATAGATAGATGATAGATGGATGATAGATAGATGATAGATAGATAGATGATAGATAGATAGATAGATGATAGATAGATAGATAGATAGGGATGAAGTTCACTTAAAATGCTAGATACTTTTATTTATGACCCTAATACTCCAGAACAGCAATGTAAGGCAGGTATTTTTATCCCTATTTTTGCAGAAAAAGAAACAGCCTCCTAGGTCTTTTGTGACTTATCCTAGGCCACATAGCAGAGAGGCACTGGAATGTGACTGCAGTCTTACCCTAGTCCACTGCAATTCATAAATGTACTTATATAAATTGATGAACAAATAAAAATATCTGCTCAGAAAGCCTGTCATCAGCCTGTGCTTCTTAATGTGTCCTTGTTAGAGATTTGGCAACTGAGCTTCTGCACCCCCTGCCTGTCCCCCAGTTCTCTGCAAGCTGGGCTAAACGTGGGCCCCTTAGTTGTTGCCTAGAGAACCTCCTTCCTCTCTGCACCCTGAGTCTTTGTCCCCCCTGCCCTCCCGGAGCTGCACCCTCTCTCTTCCCAGGCCCTGCCCCTCCTCCCAGTTGCTGGGAGCCGCAGCACTTCCCGGGGTGCACTGTTGTGTATCAAATGTTCAGTGTTGGCACGGAGCGACACGCACGGCAGCCGGCCCTCTGTACTTGTTACAGCTCGGTGGAAACACCAGTGCTCTTTGGAAGAGCAGGGGAGGAATCGATGTTTCAGTCGCACTATAAATAATGTAGCGCAAAGGATGTTGTGTAAATGGTGCTCTGGGTTTTGCCAGGAGGTATGTTTTTCCTTCTTTCTTTCTTTTGCCTTCCTTCCCCAGCCCCTCTTGATTCAGTCCAATACAAAATGCCTCCCACCAGGGATCAGAGGAAGACAGCTCTGCTTCAAGGGAAGCAGAAGATTAAACTGTTGAAAACTAAACAGATCAATCCCAGTAGGAGTGTCTGGCCTGGCCAGCCCTTGGCAGTGATTTGGGTACCTTAAGAGAGGGAGCCTTCTGGAAGAAGCTGGGCTCCTTCTGGCAGGAGTGGGAAAGGAGCAGGAAGCACCCTGAGAGGGGGTGCTGTCTGGAGGAGGTTGGGGTAGATTCTAGCCCTTTGGTTCTCTCAGCCTTGCAGATGGAAAGGCTCCCAGAGGGAGGTGAGCTGGGTTCTGCTTCCAGGACTGGGACTTTGGAAGGCATGGGAAGTGGTCTTAAATTGTAGGTTCCTAGGAGCCACGCTGGGAAACCACAGTCAGAGTGGAGGCACCAGCAGAGCCAATTCACAGTAAAGGTGGGAAGGGCTGAACCCCAGTAGGAGAGCCCAGGGCAGCCATTGAGCAGAAGGTGAGGTGGAAGGCAGGAACGTCTTTCCATTACAAGAGATGGGCTGAGTCTGTGACATGGCAAGGGCATCAGAGGCCAGGCTTTGGGGGCATGAAATGGCAAAGGTCTGAGCATGGGTGTTATGCTGAAAGATGCCTCAGTCTTTTTCCTGCTCCTCTGGGCCTCAGCGTTTCCTGTGGCTCAGCCAGAATGAGATGGGAGTGGGCGAGTGGATGTGAGGAGGCAAAGGCAGTGGCAACCCCAGTGGGGCTCATACCAGGGGACCAGGAAAAGCTCTGGCCTTTTTCCTGGGACTATTTTTCTTACAGTGCTATCTGGCAATCTCAGGCATGGAACCTATCTGGGAAGCTTATTTTTAAATATGCAGATTTCTTGTCCCCATTCCAGTCCTACTGAATGCAAATTTTTGAGTGGGGGCCAAGAATCTGCTTTTTAAACAAGCACCTTGGGGACTCTTTACATGAATTTTGGTTGCATCTATTAGGTGCTACTTTCATTATTTGGTTTAAAAGGGGTCTGCTGGAGAAGACCTCTCCTACCTGAAAGCCAATGTCCTTGCATAATTTAATATTGTCCATTTGACATCCTAGAAGCATTGATTGAGCTCCCTCTACGTGCAAGGTTGTGCAATACTATTGCCTGGAGTCATAGACTCAGTCTTAAGGTGGACAGGACCTCAGCATTTGCCACCCCGTGAGAACATATTCCCGTGGCACACTTGACATGTGGTCATCCACAAGCTCACTGCTTTGAGAGGCAGCCAAGAACACGTGTGGCTGGATGGCAGGTCCTGATTCTACCTCCAGGCATGGTGGCCAAGTCTGCTCCCTCTTATACATGAGAGCTCTGCAGATTTTAAAGCTGTCTGTCATGTTTCCTTGAAATCTCTTTTCCAGGCTAAAAACAGCAGAGTTCACCTAGAATTCTTATCTCTGTTCACCCCTGCTCCAGCCTTCTCTGGATACTTGGGTTAGTGGCCGTCCTTTGTCGAAAAAATGGCATTCTACTCCTAGGATGGGATGACCAGCAGAAGTGAAAAAATGAGGCAAACCTTTGCTTCCTCCTTTACTAGTGACAGACCCGCCTTTGCCCTGCCAAGAGGTCTTTAGAGAAGGGAGGCTGGTGGCCCCAGGACAGCCTTTGGTGGCAGAAGCACTTTTAAGAGAAGAAAGAACCCAGTTGCATTCAGGCCACCCCAAGCCTTCTACACTCCTTAGCTCTCTGACCAGTCTCTGGCCTTTGAGAGACAGTAGGCTTCGGCCCACAGGTGGCCCAGCCCTAGGCCCTGCTATGTGATGCCAACTCTCTGCTTCACATCCTGCCTTTCTTCACCATAGGCCAAGTCTCCATGGCTGAGTCACCTTCTGACTCACTTAGGTCTTCTCCATTAAGGCAGCAAAAGTTTTCTCTTTAGCAGGGAAAGAAAATGGAGAACAGTGCCCTTTGATGGAGATGATCCACAGAGGGGGACTGTGCCCTGAATCGTGTTTTGTCACGCTGGCCTTAGGGAGGGATGCAAGAGAGGACCAGGTGGCAGTCGAGGAAGATGATTTGAGCAGTGGCATTTGGGACTGATTGCAGGGGAGACAGTCTGGGGCCAGGGAGGCTTCATTATAATAATTGTATCCTTCCCCTGTAGTTACGACCTTGCAAATGTAACTCGATGTTTGTAATGAGCCATAATTAGACAATCACCAAAAGTTGGAGAGAGAAGAGTGAATGCAAAACCCAGTCAGCAGCAGTGCCCGGGTGTCCCTGCTCAGACGCACCTGTTGTGCCGCCGGCTTCCTCCTCCCTGCCGCAGAAGCTCTGGGGAAGGCCTTCCATGGCCATGGCTGCCTCCTGGCTGTTCTACTGTATTTTGACCAGACTTATGGTTCTCAGAGGTGCCTCCCTCTCATTCCCAGGCCTTAAGTTTCCTCCTGCCATTTCAACAGAGCATCCTCCAAATTGGAGTTCCTGGATCATCAGCCCTGAGAAGGCTGAGCATGACTTTCGGACTCTGGGTCCCAAGGAAAAAGTCCTAGGACCAGGCCAAGGCAGCACACCTCATCCCTGGATCAGTGACCTTCTTGTCACTGTTCCTAAGAAAGTACCAGACTGGTCTCCAAGATTGCACGCCTAGGAAGTGACTAGTGACAACACACATTTCCTCCTCTAATGATTTTGCCACTAATAGGAGCACAATCCCTAATTCAAAGGGACCCCCTAATGATGGATTTTAGGTATTGACAGTGACTATAATGGCACAGGAAGATATCCAGGGGCAAAAGGTCCTTCTCAAAGTTGGGTTGCAAAATCACCTCTAGAAACATATAGCCCTATGTCTCAGCTAAGCTAGAGTCCCCACCCCGCTTGCATGGGTGTTCCATGTGGATGATATCCCCTAATCGAATTTTGTACTGGCAGCATGCACAGGACCCCTGTTCATGGTAATGATGGTGAACGGTGCTCTGACCCTCTTGGCAGCTGGGCCCTGGCTCCCAGAGTGGAGCAAGTTTGAATGTTTACAACATTTACATTTTAATTAAAATCAGTTTTTGGATCTCCAGAGTTTCCATGAATCTATTAGTCCCTCTCCAACCTCCCCTACTATGGCAAAGTTATTTCAGAGGAGGAAGAGGGCGTCTGTACTAACGCTTTGCTCTTGCCGATCATCAAATGAGACCTCTTGGAGAACCAGAAAGGGAACTTAGAGATTACGGAATCCAACCCATCATTTTTCAGAGAAGGAAACCAATGCCCAGATGGAGAAAGCCATTTGCACACACAAGGGCTGTGGCAGAACCGGCCTTTCCACTTATGCCCCATCAACGTTAGACACATTTGCAGCCCCTTCCCCTAACAGAGGGGCAGCCCATGGGTGGTTTCATTCTGAGATGTAGAGTCAGAGTCAGCGAATATATGAAAAGAAGCAAGTGGTTCTGAATGAGTTTAGGACACGGGTGTGGGGGTGAAGGCCTGTGCCAGGAAGTCAGGGAGCTCTGTTGTAAATGAGCTGGCCCAGAGTCGGGGGGACCCCGCCATCCCACAGAGCCAGGCCCAGAGGCCTCCTCCACCTCCTCTGCAGGTACTTGGAGAATCCTACTCATTCTGCAAACTGGTACCCTTCAGAGCTCAGTAAGACTTCTTCTTGAACAACAGAAATGTCTTGGCAAGGGTCTCGATCAGCCAAGCTGCTTTGGAAGACAGTCTCATCTCACTAGACAGGCAGGACCTCAGATTGTCCTGGCTTCCCCATGAACCATGTGGTGTGAGGCACAGGCTGGGAGAGGCTACCTGGGGGTCAGGGAGGATGATGGTCAGCCGAGGGGTAGCATCTCTGTCCAATTGTAGGCTGGTGACTCTGGAGCTCAGTTAGACTGAATAGAAGCCAAGCCCAGTCTTCACCAGGTGACCTGGGGGCACCTAGTTGAACAACTTTTGCTGTAATGACACAGGTGATGGACACATCTAGACATTGAGACAGTGTGTTTCATGGACACTTTTGTTGATGGGTTAATTCATGGATGAGCAACCTGGTTTACCTAAGGAGAATCTTGGCCACTTAAAAACGTGTTTATCCTAATCCTGAGCTGCTCATTGCCTCTTCTTTGGGCTGGAATGTGTCACCTGGAAGGTCTAACGTATGTTACTCTCTTCTGAGATTTTGGTCCAGGTTAGCTGTTGACTTGGGCCCCTAGAAGGAGCCAGGCTTTCCCGACCACAGATCATGCACTGTGACAGCCCGTGCCTTCTTCGCAGATGGAGCACTCTGCCAGTGCTCAGTGGACAAACCAGCCAATCTTAGATCTCACTGGGAAGCAAGCAGGGGGTTTAGACCTTGCTCTGCGAGTGATGGGCAGCTTGACTTTGGACAAGGCTTATGCTTTTCTGGGCTTATTAAATGGGTTATTAAATGAGGAAGTCAACGTCATCACCCTGTACTAGTGGATCAGGAGAGACCCCAAAATCAACAACAGTGGGAAGAGGCACCCCATAAATTGGGCATGGCATAGGCAAACCATGTAAGCTCAGCCTGTCTGATACTGAACATTAGCACAAGCTCAAAGGGTTATAGGGCTGCAGGAGGGACACCATGGTGGCTCCTTTGTATGCTGAAAAATGGGTCCTAAAAAGAGGCTTGTGCTCCAGCCCCCACTCTACAGACAGCCCCGTGACTCTGCCATCACTGCACAGCCTTGGCTGTCAATTAGCAGACAGTGGCACGGTGGAAAGGCCATTGTTCTCCAGTGGGCAGCTCATGGTGCCTCCATGCCAGCTGGCACCCTGTGACCAAGCCCAGCTCCAGTTCCGTTAGGTGACACCAGCAAGTAGCCGCAGTCCGCGCTCATTGTGCTCTGCCCGCACATGCGGAGTCAATCGCTCCTTGACATTCCAGGAGAGGAGCGCCCTTCTCCAGCGGGCGGTGAAGAGCCCAGCTTTATGTGGAACAATAGGACAGCAGACCAGGTACCAGAAGCAGTCCCGGAGGCTCCGGGTTAAAAAAAGGGGGCCTTAAAAGGTCACCAGTCTTAGTTCCTCTTCTTTTTAATTTTTATTTTTTAAAGAGAGAGGGACAGTGAGAGAGAGAGAAAGAGAGAAACCTTTTTGAATTTAGTTTTTCACATGGCTTTCATTCCTCCAAGACTTTGTGGTGTACGTGGTGCTGGGGTTTGAACTCGTGTATTTGTGCATGCCAGGCAGCGCCATAACCAACAAGCTACCACTCCAGCCCCTTAGTTCCTCTTTTTGGTTTTTTAATTTTTTTAAAGATAGAAGGACAGAGAAAAAAAGAGAGAAAATCAATTTTTATTGAGTTCTTCACATGGCTTTGGTTGCTCTGACACTTAGTTGTGTACGTGGTGCTGGAGTTTGAACCCGCGTACTCGTGCATGCCGGGCAAGCACCGTAACCACTGAGCCACCGCTCCAGTGCCTTAGTTACTCTTAATGCTGAAATCTCCCTCTATGGTCCAGTGTCCACACATGTGTCCTACCAGTTTTCTTTTCCTGTTTCCTTTTTTATTCTTGTTTATTCTTTTGTTTTAGTCCTACCAACTTTCTATAAGGAGAATCGGGACCATTGATAGTTGCAAATAAAGTCTGAAAAGTAGGTCCCGTATAGACCAAGGGACTGCCTGAGAAGGAGATTGTTTTGCCAGCCACCTGAGCATTAAATTCAACTCTGAGCTTTTTGGCAGCAAAGACAAAAATGGAAATATGATTGTTCTATGGGTGTCTGACAAAAGGACTCGTGGCAGGAAAGGCACGATTTAAAGCAAGCACATTCATTTGCCAGCCAGGGAAGGTGACCCTGGAGGATGTGGCTTCATTTCTGTTTCTCTTTTCTTACTCTGATTCCCTTATGTTCCAAGAATCTGCAAGACCCATCGAGGCTTTCCCGGGCTGGTCATTTTTCTCTGTTTCTTCTTTCAGGAGTGCGTTGGGTTCCAGTGGCCTGAAGGCCTAGGGAAGATTGTCCCCTTTGAAAACTCCAATGGCTTTTGAGGATCAGGAATGAAAACACTGACTTGGGAAATGGATGGTGAGGCACAGGGCAGCAGTGTCACCTTTAAGCACAGGCTGCCCTTAGGCCAGTGGCAGGGCTGGGTGGCATGCAGGTGACTGTCATTAGTGCCACACCTGCAGCCCACACACACCTTCTGCCAGTGGATGGGTTTCACGAGCCTCCAGAGGGGGTAGCTTGGCACAGACCCCTTATGTGGTTCAGCATGTAAGCCTATTCTTTATTTTATTTTTTTCTTTTAGGACATTTAGAATGGTAGATTTCTAGTTCTTCCTTTCACTAGTCAATGGCTAAACCCAGATAGCATCTCCCTGGCAGCTCCTATTAAATGCCTGGTTCCTCAGGGCACCCTGGGACACAGGAGGATCACAGATATCATGAATGTGTCCCTGCCACCCACCAGGTCTGAACACTTTCTAAACACACTTTGAGTGTGTTCTTCAGGGACGAGGTGGGTGGTAAAGAAGGCCACAGGGACTGAATTCAAATCTCAGAACCCCACTAACTTGGTTTTATGTCCTGGGGCAAATTTTTAAAAATCTTCTGAGCTTCATTTTTTTTAATCTATAAAAGAGAATAATGGTGATATCTGTCTTACTGCTCAAGGCAGATCAAATTTACATAATAGATATAGAGAGATTTAGATGATTGTTTAGAACAATCGTCCTTGGCTGTTGTATAAATGTCTTTTGAGCCGTTCCTATCTTTCCTGTCTACATTCCTATCTCCAGAAAGTCTGAGTGGTGTTGGTGCTTTATCCCTATGTAACAGCTGATGGCAGGTGGCTCCAAGGAGCCAAGTTCCTTGTCAAATGTAGCCCCAGGGTTAAGCAATGCAGCTGGCATTCGCATCAGGTTCCGCCTTCCTCCTATCCTGGGCCCTGTTATACCGCAGTGCTTCCCATGCCAGGTCTGAAGAGTGAGCAGCCACTTGTCCTCATCCCACCTTCTGAGACTGTCGACTGCGTACTTCCAGCTCAGCCCCAATAGCAAGGACCCAAGTGACGTTTTTGTAGAACGAGCAGCGGATGAGCTGGTTCAGCAGCGGTGACAAAGGGAGCCGGGAGTGCTGTGACCAGGCTCCTGCACCCGGGTTGCCTTCCAACTGGAGCCCAGCAAAATAGTCCTCTTCTCCTTGGCACCTCCATCCCGACACTAAACCAAGTCCCTGACATAAATAAGACTTAGAGCTGGACCCAGCTCCTATAGGGAGCAGGGCACTTGCCCAAGTTCTCCTTCCACAGTAAGCTGTGGGGTTCAGGATGCCTGGGTCTCCTGGGGCTTGTGGCCCTGGAGCTCCAGAGGGAAGGCCTGAGGGGCTGGGTAGGAGTTGCATTTTTCCACTGACTTTTCACCAGAGGCCTCATTTTACATCCTCCCTCTGTTTAGTAGTTATGTGACCTTGGGCAAGATACTTAACCTCTCTGAACTTCAGTTTCCCCATTTATAAAAGGAAGATTATGTAGAGCATCGGGTTGTTGTAAATATGAATAAAAATACTTTTAAAGTCTATGCCAAGTGTGTAGCAGAGTGGAGGTTATTTCTTAGTAGTACAATCATTACTAAATCCTTCTGCCTTAAATTTCAAAGCCCTCAAATAACAGCCTCTTCCACCTGCACATTGAACCCCACCTGACCTGAACTAAGGCACAACCAGACCCCTATTCCTTCTGGTGAGGCCACCTTCACAGCCAGGCCCCAGTAGCATGGTAGCAGGGACTGCAGGCCTGCGTGTGGCTGGAGCCAGGCCCAGGGTGGCTGTGAGCCCCATAGCCATGGCTCAGCCTTGGGCTGTGCACTTAGGGTTTGCCAAAGTATGCTGGCAGCTGCTGCAACATCTGGACACCTGGCATGGGGGCTGGGAGGCACGCGTGGCGGAGGGTTTTCTGTTTTGGGAGACTGTTGCATCTGATTCTGAATTTCACATCCTGGGGTAGAGATGAGGAGAAACACCCTTTCAGGTGGCCCTACCAGGTACCCAAAGTAAAGCATTGCCGTTCCAGGCTGCTGCTGCTCCCATCGTCTCAGTGCCCTCTGCTACTCAGATAAGCATTTCTTGCCTATGGGTGGGTGTGCACGTATCTGCATGAGACCAGGGCTGTCCTAGCAGTGTTCCGGATTGATATTTAAGGTCCCTTCCAACTTAACATTCCACAGGATTCTGAGCCCATAACTCAAGGAGGCTGCAGCTCCCCAGAACAATGACATCCCAACAATAAATCTTGCCCGTTTAAATAATGCCTCTGTTCCTATTCTATTTGCTAATGTACTTTCCCTCTCAATTTCTCACCTCACCCCTCCGAGGTTGGAATGAATTGCTTCCTGTCTCATGGATGGACCAATAGGGGCTCAAAGAAGGGAGTGACGTTTCCAGGGTAACGGGAAGATGGTGTTGTAGCTACAGTGTGATTGCACATTTCCAAATTCCAACAGAGAGTTCTCTCTCCTTTTTATTTTTCACAACAGCTTTATTGAGATACATTATACAATCCACCCATTTTAAAGGTCAATGCAATGGTTTTTAGTAATTCACAGATATGTGCAACCATCACAACGGTCAAATTTAGAACAACTCAGAAATAAACCCCTACCCTCTAGTAACATCCCCCTGCTCCAATCTGTCTCTATAGATCTGTCTATTTTGGACTTTCCATACCAATGCAATGTGTGGCCTATTATATGCAGTCTTTTGTGCCTGGCTTCTTTCACTGGGCCTCATATTTTCAAGTTTCATTCCTTCTTACGGCCATCTAATATTCCATTGGATGGATATACCACCTTTTGCATTCATTCATCAGTGGATGGACATTTTGATTTTGTTCTGCCTTTCGCTTCTTCTGAATAATGCTGTTATAAACATTCATGTACACGTTTTTGTGTGGGTGTATATTTTCATGTCCCCTGTGTATATGCATAGGAGTGGCTTGCTAGGTCATGTGATAACTCTGTGTAATCATTTGAGGAATTTCCAGGCTGTTCTTCTAACTGACAACCCTATTTGATGGTATGAAGGCTCCAGTTTCTCCACTCTCACCAGCACTGATATACTCTGAAACCCTCACCTGGCAAAACTCAGGTGAGAGGCTCTATGGCGAGGTGAAGATGAAGTGAGACAGGCCTCGTTTAGACCAAGTGAAGGATGGGTAAGTGAGGGTGGAGGTGGAGGTCCCTCTGGGATGCCATCTAGAAGACATCCTGGCATCAGTCTTGGCCAAAGATGAACATTGGTCCACTGCAGATTGTCCATAGCATTGAAACCAGAACACAGGGCCCACGTCATGGCAAGACAGGTTCGGAGGAAGGAAACACTAGTTCTGAAGACAGAGATGATCCTGGGCTTCCCCAGGGTCTGGACAGTGCCCACAATCACTTATCAATAGAGAGTAGTTGATCAGCGGCCATGACTATCTTGCAGAGTAGGCATTGTCATTGTCATCCCAATGTCTCCCTGAACCTGTATGGAGTGGGAGTAAGAACATCTGTCTTGGGATGCTATGACCCTGTCACCATCAGATAATGTCAAGAAAGTACTTTGAAATTCAAAGAACAATACATTTTTAGGAGTCCAGGTAGCTTACTTTTGATAGCTGTGTAGCCAGGGCTTCAGTAGCTAAACAGAGCATCCATTGGTGAGTGAGAAAACACAGCTTGTCACAGAGGGGAGGCTGGGGACATGGAACAGAAGTGCAGCTGCTGCTGCCCTGCCAGGAGGGGTTTCCATGGTCTTATCGCCTGTTTTTCTTCATTGTCCAATCTCTGGATTGAGGCTTGGCCAGCCGGATACAGGTCCAGTAGCTGTGGACAGAGGCAACAGTTGTGGTGGGCTGTAAGACCAAAGCACCGTGGACTGAGGCTTTGGTCACAATGTGCCCTTCATCTGGACCCACACACCAGGC
Source organism: Aplodontia rufa (assembly GCA_004027875.1). Lineage (NCBI taxonomy): Eukaryota > Metazoa > Chordata > Mammalia > Rodentia > Aplodontiidae > Aplodontia > Aplodontia rufa. Next base: position 97,423 of record PVKS010000028.1, on the reverse strand, counting down.
CATGTCCCAATGCCTCCTAGTCACAAGGCTGATCTCCAAGCTCTTCCAGGGTTGCTTTCCTGGCTGGTAAGGCATGAAAGTCACCATAGGACACTCAGATGACATCCCTGCGCTCTCTCTGAAGGTCACCTGGGGAATCCTCACCACCTGGTCCACAGATCTTGATGACCCTGAACCTACTTGAACCCCAAGACCTACTGCACAGGTGGACGCATGCACACATGCACGCACGCGCACGCACGCACACACACACACAAACACACACGATTACACTTTAAACAGAATGGCTCAGACAGCCTCTGAGTCCAGGAGTCCTGTGACCTTCCTTCTTATATGTGCTCAAAACTGTCAGAGGCTCCAGAGGGCCTTTTGCAAGAGGCTGCCTGTGATCTCTTCCTGCTTTCTACCTCCCGGTCCTGAAAGAACAGGAGAGGATGGTTCTAAAGAGGGGCAGCCATTTCCCTTCAGGGCATTCATTCAACTAACATCCACTGGGCATCTTCATGCCATGACTGGGTCCCAGGACCATGCAGAAGAAACACAGCCCCATCCTCTTCAGCCCGATCATCTGCAAAAGCCATCGACACTAGACCAATCCATACGCATGAGTTCTCTAGTCCAGGAGATGCCAAATCTGGTAGCACCTTAGAATCACCTGGGGAAGGTTACCAAACAGATTCCCAGCCTCCCTCCCAGAGATGCAGATTCAGAACGCCCAAGGTGGAACCTGGGGATCTGTGCATCTTGACAATTCCTGGATGGGGCCAGTGAGGAGCCACACCTGGGGCCCCAGCTCCGATCCATTCCCTGATACCACAAATGAGGTAACCAAGACCAGGTGATGGTCAATGCATCTTCAGCATCATTTCCAGAACATTCTGCCAACCAAAGTGGGGACAGTTTGAGTCAATCCAGGGGTTATAGAGAGGTTTCTTAGACCTGGTGAGGGGTCCCCAGGTGATCTCCAGAGAGAGGGTAGGGGAGGCTGAGTACATTGTAGCTGGGGAAGTGCACGGAGCAAAAGTGTCCAGGTGAGAATTTCCTGGGCCTGTGTTGGGAATGAGAATAGAGAGACAGGTCCAGAAAGGTAGACGGAGAACAAATTTGAGGCCATGGAATTCAGACATTGGACCAGAGGTTTTCAGACGACAGGTCTTGATTTTTTTTTTTCTTTGAGAAAATCACTCTTAAAATGAAGGGACCTGGCCCAGAGCAGGGAGATGGTGAGAAAGGGCTGCTGGGGGGTGAGCCCGCACCTGCCCCGCATGGTGTGGAGATCACCATGGGGCCTGGGAGGAGAGCAGAGAGGCAGAGCCCAGCCAGCCTGGGAAGCCACGGGAAGCCAGGCAGATGAGTGAGTCAAAGACAGTAGCATTTTGAACCTTGGTGCCTGCAAGATCAGTGCCTGACCAGAGCTGGGGAACTTGCTGGGGCTGGGGAGACCGAGTTTAAGGAAAAGACTTTTCCTCTGGGTCTGAAGCAGAGATAATGTAAGTAAGGACAGTGCTGAGCACCATGCCTGGCCTAAGTAAATGCTCAAGAATTAGTTTGTCGCTTGTTGTGAGAATCTCACCTTCTGCACTCACCCTTGGTCTGATTTTCTGAGGCAACCACTCATCTTCCCAGACCCATGAAACCCTTGACTTTGCAAAGGGTTCTCCTCCTCTCAGGATCGCAAGTTCAAAGCCAGCCTCAGCAACTTTGCGAGGCCCTAATCAACTTAGTGAGATCCTGTTTCAAAATTAAAAAATGAAAAGGACTGGGGATATGGCTCAGTGGTTAAATGTTCCTGGGTTCAATCCCTGGTACTCCCCCATCCTCCCCACAAAATAATTTGCCTCCTCTCCCTGGAGGTTTCTTGGAGTCTGGACCTTCCAGGGCCACTGGAAGCCTGGGGGCAGGTCAGGGAGAAGAAGGGAGTAAATGTTTATTGAGCGACTATCTGGAGCAGTCTGCACCAGGTGCAGTAGCTAGATGAGCTTTATTTCCTTCCAGCTATGCCCCAAGAGGTGAGGCATCACACTGACCCTGTCTTGCAGAGGTGAGTCACTCACCTGAGTGACTCTGTGCTGGGATGAAGGGGTTGAGCCAGACCAAACCCTGCTCTGCCTGACCCCAGAACCCAGCTTAGCCTCCTGAAGGCCCACTGCCTCTGCCCTTCAGAGCCCTGTCTCCTTTACGTTGCTCACATTTTCTTCCTTCTGACACACAAGGACTGAATTATGCCCCTGAGTGAAGGCAGGTGGAGGTGAAGTGCAGAGTGCCCGTCCTGCTTTGCTGAGTCCTCTTGGAAAGGGCTTTGGTGTCAGGTTGCCAACTCAACCTTCAGCCTGTCCCTGCTGGAGAAGCCCAGGAGCACCCTGCAGGCCCCAACCCTGCCCTTTCCCCTGTGTTTCCAGAGTGGAAATAATTCACCCCAGGGACACACAGCTGGGCAGAAAAGCCAAGCCTGGTTTCCAGGTCACTGCAGCCCCCTGTGACCGGGGAGCCGTGTGTGCGTGCGGAGGGGTAGAGGGTGCTGGAGGAGAGAGGGAGGTCGTGGGGATGGGGGACGAGGCAGTGGCTGGACAGAACGCCTACGTAGGACTGCTTGCGCGGGGCAGAGCCTGAGTCTGCACATGCACCACTGGACCAGCAGCCCCGATGTGCAAGCAGGACGTGGCTGCCTGGGCCACAAGGGCACAAGGTCACTGCGCTGCTGTAACGGAGGGCTGCAAAAGGGAGGAGGTGTGAGCAGAGGACAGAGCCAAAACAGTTCCTTGGGGACAATTCTCCCTTGTCCCCCTCCTTCTCCCTCCTGGGCTAACTCTACCCCCTTCAAGTCTCTTTCACATAGGGTCCTTTATCTCCATCCTCCTTAATGTCCCCATGACTGCAGGGGCTTCTGTGCGCTTGCTTCTTCCCGTCCCTCGAACTGTGGCTGACCCCTATCTCTCTGGAAACTTCAGCTGCCTTCTGACCTGAGAAGACAAGGGCAAGTGGGGCCCCAAGCAGTCCGTCCCTGTGGCCTGGCCAGTAAGCTCTAGCTGCCAAGGGCCTCGAGACGTGAGTTCTGTGCTGGCCTGGGAGCAACCTGTCCCATTGTCCCCACACCACCCACTTCACTCATCAGCCTGACTCAAGGCCAGAGTTTGCTAAGTGCCTGACAGATGCCCAGCCCTTTTCTGGGGAAACAGCATAAGGGCACCTTCACGTATCTCTCTGTCCTTTTGCCTGAAGTCACTTGGGCTTGGCCTCAAGTGACCCTACCACACCTTCAGCTCCTGGCAAGCAGGCTTAGCAGTGGGTGTCAGATTGTGATATAGTGTAAAAAGTGCTAGGAGGGGGCATATGAATTGTAAGGCCACCTGTGTCATCAGCGAGCTATGTCACCTCTCTGAGCTTCATTTTACTTTCCCACGTGAGAGGATTGGATAAGATCATTTCCAGGGACTTGTCTAGCCACGAAATGCTAAGCACTGGCTCTCTGTGGAGGTGAAGTGAGTCACAACCCGTTTCCTACCTGAAATTTGGCCATTTGTGATTCATTCCATTGGCTTCCCAGTGTTTGTCTTCCGTAGGAAACCTCCTTGGAATCCAACTATTATTGGGACATTATTACCAATGTATGTGTGTGTTGGCAACTGTGTAATAATCAGACATCAGGGAGTGAGGAGTCCTGATTGGTAATGCTTGCAGATTGACATCCATGGCATAAATTCTCCCACCATGGCCGGTGGCAACGTGAGGCCACCAGATGTGGAGCTGGGAAGAGATGCACAGTGGGCTCTCTGAGCTGGTCTGAGCAGCTCGAGCACCACTCAGTTACTCAGGCTAATACCTAGGCAGGTGCACATAGTAGATGCTAAATAAAAGGCAGGCGGTAAGAAATAGCTGGGAGGAGATGGGAAAAGGAAGGTGCTAGGGTGAGGGTGGTAAAAAGGGAAGATCCAGGGACTCCAGGCCGGACTGGAGTGGATAGGGGACCCCAGCAGAGCTAACCCAAAGTCAAACTTTACAATCAGGCTCCTCTTTCTTCATCAGTATTCTGGATGTGGGTGCATCTTGAAAACATGACAGAAGACATTTCCCCAAGACTCCAGGCCCTCTGGAGAGTCCAGGGAATCTACAACCATTTCCCTCTCTCCCTCTGGCCAGGCCACAGCCACAGAGAACATATTTTTGCAACCAAAATAATCAGGACCTATGTTCTAACAAAGAATATTTTTTTCACTTTGTATTTAAATGAAGTCTCCCAAGGTTTAAAAATTAAATCCTGATTATACATTTAATGAAATGCCTTTATTGAAAATAATGAAATTATTTTACGTTTGAAAAGAGCTATAAAAATTCAGCTAACCATCACAGTTAATGCCGTGTTTGAAAATAGAAATCACTCAGGTTATTAGGATGTGTTAATACTGAGTAGTGGGTACACACAAACTATGGTCATATAATTCTTTCTGGTCTTCTTATGCTTAGAATATTTCATAATAAAAGCAAAAGAAAAAAGAAAAAAACACAAGAACTTAGGAAGGTTGGGTCTCCTGCTTTCAGTCCAATCCTCCCTGGAATTCCTCTTCTTACTCCTTTTAATCCCAGGAGTGGAGAAAATCAGCCTCAGTTGTCCTGGTCCCCAGGTTGAGAAGGACTGAGGGGAATCTGGGGCAGAGACCCCAGGTAACCCCTTTGTCTATGAGACTCATTCTCATCCATCAAACAGGGAGGGAGACTTCAGTGCCTCTGAGATGCTTCCCTGGCAGGTAAATCCTGCAGGCTTCCTAGAAAACATTTTCCTTCCAGGCTCAGACGTGAGCCACCGTTGTGGAAGGCTCTCTCCAGCTGAGGATCCCATGAGCCCAAGGCCTGACTGAGCCAGATCATCCCATGCAGAGGAGGCTGTCCCCGCACCCTGAGCACCCAGCATCTGTTACTCTGAGGTGGCCCCCTGGCATCTCAGACAGAGAACAAGTTGACTTGCTCTTTGCTGAGCTGTGTGAGCTGTGTGGCCTGCATCCATGGGCTCTGTCTCTGGCCAGCCCTCTCCGTGGTCCCCCAGTGGCTGTCTGAGAATGGGATCAACTGCTGGAGTAGCATTTGTAAAAGGGGTCCCTAGCCTGCAGCTGAGCAGCAGAGAGGACGCCCAGGCTCCCCCTTGGCATCTCCCTGACAGCTACAAATAGGCTCTTGAACATATTTAATAAACCCCGGGAAGGAGTTGTGGCTGCCTCGCCTCTGCTGGGAAGTGATGGATGTCTTCAGCGGAGCGAGGAAAGGAAACTTTCTAAATGGGCTGCGCTGGGCAGGAGAGTGCTCTGCAGGGAGCTTTTGGGGGCTCACTCATCCCTGAATGCGAATGGGCACTGTGGCACCCTCATGTCCTGACTTGAGCTGGTGACAGCTGGGAGCAGGAGGATCCCCGGCCCCAGTCTCAGCTGTCAGGGAATAGCAATCATAGGGTGGACTCCAGGCTCGCCCTCCCCACATTCCTTCTGCACACTGGTCTTCAGGTCCCTCAGCTTTAAAATGAGCGTCCATGACCCTCCGTAGACGACCTGGAGCAATTTGGGGGTAGCAATTCCTCAGAGGAGACTTTGGGTCTTGTCTCTGGAACCCTGCAGGACTTGGGGGTGGCTGTGGAGTGCGTTGTCCTCAGGAGAAAGGAAGCATGCTAGTTGAGGGGTGAGACAGGTAGGGCGACCCTGAGCCCAGGACCTCGCCACAAGTCCCTACAGAGTCCATCCCTGCAGGTTTCCTGTGCAGAGAAGGAGAGCTCCTGGAGTGGAAGCTGGGGGAACGCAGCATCCCAGTGTTAGTGTCACAGCCTGAGGGGGCTGTCCTTGCCGCACATGGACAGGTGTGCACGGAACTTTCTAGCTCTGCCGCCTACCTGCATACTGCCTGCGGATGATCTTACTATTTTTCCAAACTCCTTTTGTCACCTATGGAATGCAAGTAACACTTGTGCGGCCCACATCACAGGTGATGTGAGGATCATGTGAGGAGATATGCAAGGGCACTGTCACCTAGGGGAGGGTGACAAAGCTAGTGTCGACAGGGAGGGTAGCAATGCATGGCTGGTCACCCAGTCACCCTTTCTAGGGATACCATGGAGCCTGCCTTACAGCAAATGAGGTTCTGGCTCAGTGTCTGAACTTGGGCCAAGAGGCTCAAGTCACCAAAAACTGCAAGGCCCTAACCGGGCAGGACTCCTTTGCTGGATGAGGGGATGAGTGAAAGGCATTCAAACGGAAAGACCCACCCTCCAGGAAATCAAAATGAATGATCAGTTTGCAGAATTCTAGGGGTCAGCTGCATACGAGAAGGGTTGAGTTTTATTTTCCCTCGCCAACCTCAAAGGGAAAGGACTGGGAACAAAAGATATGGGGATATTTGTGGGGGAACTGTACGCGCACGCACACACACACACACACACACTACCATCAGACACACACATATCGTCTCGTCGGTTCTCTCCGATTATCTGTCATTGTCCTGACGTCCAGGAGTCGAGCTAAACCCTTTCAGAAGCGATTTTTATTTTCAGTTTGTCCCACCTCTTGGAGTTAATCGTTCCGTAAGTTTACAAGCCTCCGTATGAAGTCTCACTTCCTTCTCTGGATCTTAATCTAGCCCCATAAAAGCCTCAAAGAGAGTGTGACATGGAAACAAGGAGACAGGAAGAGAACACAGGGCAGATCAATTCCCACTCAGAGCTAGGTACCAAGTACACAGAGGCGGAGCCTGACAGCCCGGCAGGGGGAGGGGCCGTGGTTTTCATGGCAACGACAGCTGCACCTGCAAATCAAAGGAGTTTGGGGCTTCTGGAGGGGAAGGTCGGGGAAAACTCTTCCAGCTTCTTCTCTTAGCCCTGGAAGGCTTCCTGGGGGAGGCAGCATCTCCCAAGCTGCATGGACACAGGACAGGAAGGATATATTAGGCAGAGAGGTAAAAAGACGATGAAGAAATCCCAGAGTAGGATGGGTCTCACAAGGGGTGCTTCTCGGCCCCTCCAATCTCATATCTTCATCTGAGCAGCAGTAAGAGTTGGAATTGCAGGAACCCACAGGCCTGGGAAGGAAGCAGGAACTGCAGATCTGGGCTCCTGCAGCCATGCCCAGGGACGGGCACATGCAGCTTTGTGGAGGTGGAGCATGCGTACTGCTCGCAAGACACTAGGGAAGTCATTATATCCTCATCTTGGATGCAGACAACTAACCATGAGAGACCTGCTCACACTAATGTGATCACAGAGGATGCCGAAGTCAGGCTTGAAAGATTAAGAGCTAAGACTAGGTTGTCCTCTCCCCAGCAGCCTGCGCAGCCTTCCAAGTGATCAGGCGCCATTGTCGGAGATGGGGGAGGCGGCATCTGGCCATCTGTGTCTCAAGTGATCCCTGTCCAGGACCCTTGGGTCAGCTAGTCACCAGTCCTGGCATCTGATCAGACCCAGCATGCCTGGCAGGATGACAGGGGAATTGAGTTGTGGCCTTGGCCCTCCTGGAAGCACACAATCTCATCTTGCCAGTTGGGGTGGTTCTTACCTTGATTTGCTACAAAATGCAGTGTGTCTATTCCCCTTTATTTAAAAAAAAAAAGTAGAGATAGCATGAATTAGCATCTCACGAGCATCATGGCTACATGCCTGGTTTTTGTATTATTTTTGTTGGAGTCAGAATATGTGTGTGTGCTCACACACAAAACAGAGAGCCACTGTCCTCTCAGTTCTGTTAGGACACATCTCGGTGAGTCACATCTCTGTCTCTGCTCTGGGGAAATTGAGGGTGGAGAAGGGCCCACCCATTCCAGGAGAAGGTGGATCAAAGTACACTATGGAGGCTGCTGAGGGCTGTGGGAGCACCTGGGAGCGGCACTGACCGTCACCCATGTGAGAGAAGGTGGTTAGATTAAGAGTGTATTTTTGAAGGTAGAACCAGTAGGAGACTCTGATGATTTTAATTGAGTTGTGAGAGGGAGGGGTCATGGATGACTCTCTCGCTTGGGGCCTGGCAGCTGAACAGTGTATGGCTAGTCCAGAACCCAAGCCTGGCTCTGAGTCCTGACTGTGGCCCTTGCCCCTGCATGTCTGAAACAATTCCAACAAATTGCACCCCATCTCTAAAGGAGGAGCAAACCCCCGCCTGCCTCCCCAGAGCTCCCTAAGGATTAAACCAGTGGCCTGTGTCAGGTCTCTACCAACATGGCCCTAGGACAATTGAATGGGATGCGGGGGCAGGGAAGGAGCTCCTCGTCCCCCCATGGGCTGGATGTGAGTTGTGCATGTAAGTGAGTGAGTGGGAAGTCAGGAAGGGGAGAGCCACAGCTCAGCCCAAGCACTGAGAACCCAGCTGCGACTTTGCTGAGCATTTGAGAACTGTGACAGCAGAATAAGCTGTGGCTTCTGCCTCTCAGGCTTCCCGAGCAGCCACCAAAGCCCCGAAGACTATTCCACACCCACTCTGCTCTCTGCTCCAGGAGGGGACATTCCTGGCTGACAAGACAGAGGGAAAAGGCCAGGGGTCAAGGGGAGGATGAACAGATGGGCGGCCAAGTCCCCTGAGAAGAGCTGGGAGGTCTGGCATTGAAGGCAGGGAGGTGGCTGCAGTTTCCAGGGCCCCTGTGGCCGCCACCATTCCTACTGCACCTAGCAGCAGCATGGCCCCAGGAGCAGCACCTGAGCGGTTTCTGCCTGCTCAAGCCCACAGCAGAATCAACATGAGACAAGCCCCTCTGTCTGCGTCCCTGTCCCTCTCCCCTTTGGATGCCCCTTTACCAACCATCCCCATCCCCGAGACTTCCTCCGAGGCCCAAGGCCCCAAAGCCTTTGAGATCTGTTCTCAATGGACCTCCCAGCTGACGTGGGCAGCCCTGCTCCGTGCTTGTCCTGGGGAAGCCACAGGATAGGCAGGGTGACACGGCCTCACCACTTTGCAGCCAGCCACTCTCCAATCCTCCAGGCTCTGGTTTTTAAACATGCTGCCACACTCACTAGGATGGTTTTAATTAAAAAGACAGAAAGTGACAAGTGCTGAGGAAGTGGGGAAACCAACCCTCGTGCATTCCTGTTAGGAAGGTAAAAATGGAGCAGCCACTTTGGAAAAAAAGACTGGCAGCTCCTCAAAAGGTTAAACAGAATCCCCGCATGACCCAGCAGTTCCACTGCTAGATATCTACCCGCGAGAAATGAAAACATGCATCCACTTAAAAACAGTCGGTCACCCACATCCATGAGTTCCACATCCGCGGATTCAACCAATCGCAGATGGAAAATATGAAACAAAAAAATCCATCTCTATAGAACGTGTATGACTTCTTTCCTTGTCATTATTCCCTAAATAATACAGTTTAACAATTATTTATAGAGCATTAGTATTATAAACAATCTAGAGATAATCGTAAGTATATGGGAGGACATGTGTAGCTTACCTGCAAATACCATATCATTTTATAGCAGGGACTTGATCATCCACAGATCTTGATATCTATAGAGGGCCCTGAAACCAAACCCCCATAGACCATGAAGGATGACTATACATGAATGTTCACAGCACCAGTATTCGTAATAACCAAAAATTAAGAGCAATACAATGTCCATCAACAAACTAAATGAATGGTTAAACAACATGTTACTGTATGTCCATACAATGGAATATTATTTGACTGTGAAAAGGAATAAATACTGATTCCTAATGCTTTGGATGAATCTTAAAAACATGCTAAATGAGAGAGCAAAAGGCCACATATTTATGATTCTACTTATCTACAATGTCCAGAATAGATGAATCCATAGAGATAGTGCTAGACTATCTAGCATGCTGGTGCTAGACGATAGAGTAGGGTTGGAAAAACAAATGGAATTATTTTAGGGATCATGAAAAATGTTCTAAAATCACCTGTGGTGATGGCTGCACAACTCTATATATATACTACAAATCAGTGAAGTGTACACTTGAAGTGGGTGAATTGTATGTTACATGAATTGCATCTCAACAGAGCTATTACAAACACACATGTGTAAGCACGCATGCACTCTTGCTGGTTTATGTGGAACTAGCATGACCAGCTGTCCTAGTTTACGCAGACTAAGGAGTTCCCAAGACCTGGGACTTTCAGTGCTAATATAGATAGTCCTGGGCACATGGGGATGGATGGTCATCCCATGTGGAGCTCAAATCTGCCTCTCCCTAATGTTTAATGACTGGTTTGGGGTCTCCATTTGGAGTCACCGAGAACATGTTCAGGCCCCATTCCTGCCCCAGAGTAGCCCAGTGCAAAGACAGCCTGTGGGCGAGGCCTAACCCACCCCTGCTGAGCTCACATTTTCTGCCCGTCACCATGTCTGGGAACATGAGGAGTGGGGTGGTCTCACCATCCTGGGTGGCCTCTACAGAATAGCCTTCGCTCTGCAGCCGGATATTTGAAAGAGGAACCCGGAAGTTAATCCAGCCCCTCAGCTCTGTTTACCCCTGCTGAGGAGAAAGCCAGCACCCTCGGTTTGGGTATTACTTCTCCATTTATGCAACCGTATTGGGTCAGCTTTCAGGAGGAAGCCATATCTCAACACCCAGGCCCCTTAAGACCCCATAGGTTGTTTGTGTGTGAACCTGTCACTTCCATTGCTACTCTACTAGCATCCAGTTGCATCTCATCTTCTCTCAGATTCCCTTAATTTTTTAAAAGATAATTTATGGAGCACCCACTATATGCAGTGACATTGGAGATACCACAACATACAGTGCCTGGTCCTTGCTCTTAAGGTGCTCAGAGTCTCAGGGAGAACTGCAGACCCTGGCGCATGCCACTGGGATTCTCAGAGAGAAGCTGAGATCACGCGAGCACAGGGAACAGCCTTCCAGCCCAGGCTGTGCGTTGGGGGAGGCTTCTTGAAGGACAAGACGTCAAACTAAGACCTAAGGGAGGAGCAGAGTGAACTGCCAAGGGGCATGGATGTGGCGGTGGAAAGTGGATTCCTAGTCTGGGAACAGCAGTCCCGAAGTCCAAGAAGTGGCGAGAGTAACTTTGTAGACCACTGTGCTCAGGAGCAGGGCGTGCTTCATCTGGACCACTCCTGGAAGTGCCCCCTCTGCCTTGTCTAGAATAATAATGATAATTGATAGTAGACTCCTTTGATATTCAAATCATTCATTGAGTGGCTGCCACCTAGGCTCTGTACCAGGTGCTCTTCGCATATAAGATCTATCCTTACAATGACTCCACAAAGCAGATGTGAAATGCATAAATCAGGCAATGGAAGCTCAAAAGGAACCAAAGTATCACCTAGGATCGTCCAGGTAGTAAGTGGTGGGACTGGGTTTTAGGCCCAGGATTTACATGATTCTAAAGCCAGGTTTCTTGCCACAACTGCTTTGAGTAAGAGGTTTGCAGGTTCCAACCCACCGGGGGACCCACAGCTTCCTATCCTCCCTCTCTCTTCAGGGGTGAGGAGGTGGTGCCTGCCGGCCTGGGCCTCCTCTTCCAGCCTGCACAGGCTGGAGTCCCCAGGAAGCCGTTACTTAGCTGGAGTGGAGGGGCAGATGTAGCAGTCATTTCTGAGGAAGCGAAGTCTTGTTCATGTGTTCATACATGCTGAGTGTCTGGGTCCCAGGTGCTGGCTTTTGCTAATCCCGATGCATTGGGAATTGTTTAATAGGATTTTTCCTTTTAATTAAAATATGATAATGAAACCTACTGCTTGGCTCTTAAAAAGGAATGCTTGAAAATACTCACCTACTCCCCAAAAGTCCTGGCCAGGAGAAATACGGATGTAATTTTACTCCGTGTGGCTGTCATGTAGCAGAAGGGCTCAGTTTCCCTCATTCAAATACAGAACTCCCATGTTTATTGTATTCGGCCTCCCCACTCCTAACACCCTTCTTGCTGCTGGGGCAAGGTCGCTGGCTTCTGGGAGCAGAGCTGGTGCTTAGGGGACGGCTTGCGATTCAGGTGTGCACAGAAGAAAGATTACCAAGACCCACACATCTGAATGTAGATGCAACCACATTCGCTGTGGACAGACAACCCACAGCCCAATGGGTTCCTGACCAGCCAGGGAGGAAATGGTCAAGTGAATTTGCATGGAAAGAACAGACAGGAAGAGCTGGGGCTTCCTCTCCCCCTCCTGTCCCCCTCCTTGTCCCCCTCCTGTTCCTCTCCTCCCTCTTCTGTGCATCAAACCGAATGTGATTGTGTGCCACTGCGGAACATCAAAGAGCAGAATTGCTTAAGAAGAAAATATTGGGGTTATGCGTTTGAGAGCAGCTGAACTTCAAGGAACCTCCAGGGCTGCGTATCCATCTTTAATCAGCCCCCAAAGGGCAATTTGCTTACTGTTGAGCAGACCATCATGGGCTTGATGGGCAGCAGGCATGGTGGTGCCAGCTGAGGAAGAAGAGGGCTTATGGCTTGGCCACAGTCACTCCGGGTGCCTGGCCATAGCCTGGTGTTAGAGACAAGGTCAGACTTCAATGCCCACTTATTTCCAGAGGCCTTGGCTCTTGGGAGGTGCCAGACTTCAGCTCCTCTGGGATCAGAGAAAGAAAAGCTCATGTCCTGAAAGCAAAGGCAGCCCAAGCTCCCATCCGTGACCTGCGTCCAGGAGGCACTCATGTGGGCCAGGGCAGGGGCGGGCTTGCAGCTGGGAGCCCAGATTCACAGGTGTACTGGCAGGAGTACAGCGGGGTGGGCTGGAGGGAAGAGAAGTTGCAAGTGGATGTGGCTTTGGGGCCCTGCTGATCAGCCACTGCTATCAAAGCATTAAGGAGAAATCACTGGTACAAATTCCAGAAAGCACAGACTCCAGGTTTACTCCAGATCCCTGAGCAACTTGAATAAAATCCGTAGTTCCGCACTATCTTGCACTCTGGATTACCTTTTCCTGATCTCCCAAAGTCTCATCCGGAAACTAGCAGGGCCTCAAAAGGGGGAGCCCTGTCTTACCATGCCAAGTAGAAAGGGGAACAGCTGCAGTTTGATACTAAATTATGATCAGAGATCCTGCAACCAATGACAGTCCCTCCCCAAGCTGCTGTTGTAGCTCAGACATGTAGCTCCTTCTCTGCTAATCCATGATGTCCTCAAGAAAAGAGTAGAACTTTATCCATCATCCTGTCCCCTAAATGCCCAGCATGGTGCAGGGTGCATGACAAGTCACTGAGACACATTTGTTGAAATTGAACTTGAATCTCGGTCCCATTGCTCCCCGCAACCTCGTCATACACCACTGAGGGTCAGTGTCACAGCCAACGTCAGCCTGTGTGAAATCATCTGCCCCCTTTCCCTCCCCCCACAGAGCCCTGCTTAGCGGGTGCAGAAGCCTGGAGGGCAGGAAGGTGGGTGCCTAATCATCCCAGTGGCCTGCGCCTTCCCTCCGCTCCTAGAGGACAGTGCTCCTCTGTGGTGGTGCACGTGAAAGCGCCGCTGCCTCCCCACCCTTCCGTCCTGAGGGGGATTTGCACTTTGATTATTTTTGAAAACAGATTTGTGGAAAATTTGATTTGAGAAAACATTCTTCTCCCACATGCTGAAGGATTGAGGGTCTGTAATCCCTCTCAAATCGCCCGGACGAGGTTGGTATTGCAATGTCGGTATCAGAGCTAACAAAGGGGGATTAGCAAGGAGAATTCTGCGTGAAAACCTGCCACGCGCTGAAGGCTTTCAGGGCAAAGCAGATAAGATAGGTACAGCCAAGCCATTTTTAACCCAGCTTTTACAGCACTCAGAGGCCTCCTTTGCCAATGACAGGGAGCAAGGGCTGGATTTAGTTGTGTCTGTCACCTCCCTATCCCTCCGGCTTGCTCAGTTGGGAGAGGAAGAGTCTCCTTCTCTGCAGGACGGCCTGAGTCCTAGCTGGCCATGGCGTGCCAGGCAGGAGGGCGTGACCTCTCAGGCAAAGGATGACAGGTTACCCACACTGTTCCCAGATGCCCACTCTTGTATGTAGAAGTCTCAGCCCCGCATTCCTGATGACAGGCTTCATGCTGATTTTCCTGACCAGCAGGCTGGAGGGCCTGCAGCAGTTTCCTGAGGTTGGAAGACACATAGAAGCCCCTGGCCCCAGGCGCCCCTGGGCTGCTGGTTAAGAACTCTGCCTTGAAGTTTCCCTTTGTGTAAACATAGACCCAAGTTAAGTAAGTCTGTTTTCTTTTCTTTAATAAACAGCATCCACCTCCAAGTTTTATTGGGAGAATTAAGTGAGCTAGTACACACAGGACCCTTTTCATGGTGCCTGGCACATAATTAATGCTTAACCAACAATAGTGGCAATTATTATGAATGAATTAGCACTATCGTTAGATTCGGAGAAAGCAGAGCACTTCCGGGGAAAATGACCCACACAAACCTGAGGGTTTTTTAATAGGGGAAATTCTTTGGGCTCGCTCCCTTCCACAGAGCCTCATTCCAGACCTGAACAAATGTCAGGTCTGTGCCCTAAAACTCGGTGCATCTTAGTCACACTCCTGAGCTACTAATGGTAAGCACTTGTGTCTTCGACCAGATTGGCTGCTGGACTCCAGTTCCCAGAAGGAATTCTTTTTGATGACCTCTTCCACCCTAGCATGAGGGGGCCAGGTTGGTGGCAGCTGAAAACTTTTCATAGGAGCAAAGTTTAGAAGCCTTGGGGGAAAACAGTCTCCATCCCCTACAGGCCCGGGAGAGGCAGAAGTAGCATCAAGCAGTGAGGGTGGGAGGGAGCTGATTCTTGGTTGTCATAACTAAGAGCTGCCTGGAAACGAAGCAGCCACTCTGGGGAGGTGGGGAGCTTCCCGGCCACAGGAGCATGCAAGACACCACGTGGGTAGCTCTGATGAAGATGCTGGGGAAGACACTTCCACAAGGGCTGGAGGATGTAATTAGTTTACTGCTACTGTCCCTCCGAACTCTAACAGTCGTTGATGTCGTGTCTCCTCTGGGCTGCAACAGGAAGCCGGAAGCTTTGCTACTCCACTGAGCTCCCCTCCTGCTCAGGCCTGGTAAGAGCCTGGACTCTACCAGCAGGCTCCTTCTGTAGACTCTCTCTGTTTGCTTAGTGGGCTTCTCCTAAGGACAGGGACCAGATCCCTGGCTTCTGACGCTCCCGAGCTTAGCTCAAGGCCTTCTCCGGGGAAAGCAGGAGTGGTTGGAGGTTAGATGGCAGATGACTGATGGAAGGCATAATGGGACGCAGAGGCTTGCTCACACACAAGCACATGCATTCAGGAGTCCCCTGAAATCTCTGCCTGCCCCGCTGTCTGAGACTCTAATGTATTCTACATGATAAGCATTACTCTCTCCCTTTGGGCTGGTGCTTCTTTCTAAATGCCAATGTCCCAGACGAGACTGCTGTTTAAGTGGAACTGAGCTCAGTTCTCTGATCTCCTGTGAGACCCAGGCAGCAGTGAGTTCTGGGATCCAGCGGGAGGATGAGGACACTAAAAGGATGGTTCCGGCCATGCCAGGTGGCTGGGCCCGCAGCCACCACTCTCCTCTAGGGTTTCCTTTGGAGCCCTGGAAGTAAGGCTGCAGTCCCAGAAATCCTGGCAGATCCCTCGCAGCCTCTGCCCAGGGCCTGCAGGCCAGGCTATCTGACCACCAGAAGCCTCCTGAAGGGATCCAGCAGCAGCAGTGGGCTCCAGGCGCTAAGATCTGGCCTTTCCTTGAACCCACGTGTCCCCCCAGGCTGGACCTCCAAGCATAGGACTAGGAAGGCCTTCTGAGCGGTTTCTCCAGAAACCCATCTTCCCTAAGCCCCTTCCTCCCTTCACCCACCCTCCCCCACTGTTGTCACAGCTGCCCGCGCTCCTTCCTGCAAAATAATAATATTCACATTTATTGAGTGCCTACTGTGTGCCAGGCACCATGCTGAGCACTTTCTGTACCCTCATTCATTTAGTCTTCACAAAGATTTGACCTGATCATGTTTTATAGATGAGGAAATGAAGACACAGAACGTTCACAGGACCCACCCAAGGTCACACCAGGCTGAGTGTAAGAGCTGGGAATGGAACCTGGCCACTGTCCCTCTGGCCTGCCCAGGCACCCCACCAAAATGTTCCAAGAAAGATGCTTTTTAGGGAAACATTCTCCATCCTACAGCCTGGAGTCACTCTAGAGCCAGATCTTGTCCCTGTCTTCTGTCACTTTATAGCTTTTTAGCTCCTCTGTGCCTTGGTTTCCACATCTGTAAAGCGGAGGCTGCCCCATTCTTACTTCACAGGGCAGCCTTGAACCTGGATGCAGGATCATGGTGCTTCTGCTGCACCTGGTGCCCTGGAGAGTGGCAGTCTCCTTCCCGTGTCCCCAATCCACACCCCAGATGTTCTCAGACCCCCAAGGCTGATGCCTGCCCTGAATGGCAGGAGTGACTACGGGCTTTGAAGTAGAGATCTGTATGTCTCTGAGGCCACTGAGCCGCGTAGGCTGTGTTATGTGTTGGGCCAATGAGCAGCCACTCTGACGGATGTGGGTGGTGGACGACCATGTGGGGGACCCGCTCCTGATGCATGACTGTCTTCCCCTGCTCCCACCTGTGAGAAGAGAGTGGAAGGAGCCATGGAGTGGGACACGTCATTCCTGTGCAGCCCCTGGGGGCAAGAGGGCTGGGGGCTGGTAATCCCTGGCCCTATGTCCACAAGGACTCTGAGAGACTATGGGTGTGAGGTCTGATTCTAGTTGTCTTTACATCTGCTGAGCTCTGTCACCTTGGGCACCTCAGTCTCTTGTCTTTGAAATTGGAATAGTGAAGGCTGGGGATGTGGTTCAGTGCTAGAGGCTTCCTTAGCATGTGAAAGCCCTGGGTTCAACCCCCAGCTTGTCCACATACGCGGGGGGTGATCTGGGACAAGGCACTTAACATCCTTAAGCCTCGGTTTCCTCAGCTCCAACTTAAGGGGTGTTGAAATCCCCTTCAAAAATTAAATGAGATAAGACATGCTAAGTGTTTGACATGGTAGTCCCCAAAGTTCCCTCCTAGAGACTATAAAGATGAACTCATGTGAAAGGTTATGGTTATTGAGCTGAAAACGGAGCCAAGCCACAGGCAACAGACAGAGTGCACTTAGAAAGCAGTGCTTGGCATGGAAATGGAGGAGAACCATGAATGCAAGTGCTCAGAAGGGGGCACAAAGATGGTTGTGGTAGTCAGCTTTGCATTACCGTAACAAAACACCTGAGGCAATTCGCTTTTAAAGAGGAAAGGTTTATTTTGGCTCATGGTTTTGGAGGTTCCAGTCCCAGATCAAGGGCCCCATGCTTTGAGCATATCATGACAGGAGCATGTGTAAAGTAAACCACTTAACTCGTAAGCCAGGAAGCAGAACAAGAGAGAGGATGGACCCGCGTCCCACAGTCCGCTTTGAAGGCACACCCCCAATAACCTAAGGGGCCCCCAGAGGACCCCCTCTCCTAAAGGTCCATAGTGCTCCCTGGGTCTTAGGGGACACTCAGCCGTACCACAGCAGTGGTCGTGTGGGGCTGGAGCCGCTGGTGGATGGCTTTACCAGGTGATCCTCACCATGAGGGGCACAAGTCTGACCTTCCAGCCAAACCTAAAAATGAGTACCAGCCCTGGTGTCCATGACCCAAGGGCATTGGGACAGATCTAAAGAAAATCACCTTCAGCAGGGAGAAGAAATGAGCTTTTGAATGAGAACATCTAAAAGGGAGAAGAAGGTAGGGGGTTCCTTGTCACCTCTAGCTGCAATGCATCTTGGTGGCCTCTCGGGGGTGCTGAGGAAGAAACTCCCACCACCTCAGGTGCTAGCAAGGCAGGATGTGGGGTTGAGCCTGGCCACGTCTACCCAGGAAGACAAGGAATAAATTATACTTCTCTAGTAATAGGTGGCCACCTAAGAAAGAATTAGAAAATTAATTATCTGCTGTAATTAGTGTAATGACCTACACCATTAGAGGTTATTTACCACAGAGATAAAACTTCCCACCATAAATGTCAGCTCAGCCTCCTGAATGTAAAGCCTCTCAGGAGCCACTGCCGCAGGGCCTGGCTGACTTCATTTGTAGGTTTCTCTCCCTCTCTTTCTTCCTAGAGGATTAGGGAGCTGGTCACAGGCCCTGTGGAGTACGTTATGAGATCTGTCCTACTGTGTGCCCACAGCTCCCACCGAGCACTCTGATTCTTGTCCCAGGTAGGCAAGATGTAAAGGATGTCCCTCAGAGCAGCGGTTCAGGGGAGCCCTGGAGGAGGAGGGGCGGCCGGGACCTGAGAAGATGAGAACACAAGCGACCCTTGTGCGTGGCCTGAGCACCTGCCCCACACTTCGACATACTTTGCCTCTGTTATCACCATCCTAAGGCAAGCAGCATTGCCAGAACCCTTTATGGATGAGAAAATAGAGGCTCAGAGAGGATTGTGGCCCAGTGATTCAAAAGCCCCAGACTCTCACTACCCGGTAATGGCCTGTCTCCCTAACCTTGCCCCACCGTCAAGGAAAGAAAGGATAAATAAGCTGAGGTTGAAAGGAGAGGGTCCCCTACCACACACACTCAGGAAGCAGCATGCTGGGGCCTGGCTGCTCAGGAAATAACAGTCCACCCCATAAGTCCTCACTCTGTGTAGCAGCCACAGGAGCCAGGGCTGAGCAGAGGCAGGCGGTAATTTGGCCTGGTTCTTTGGGTGTATCTGTTGCCAGAAGAGGGAACAGTCTCAGCAGGAGTAACTATGTTGACCCAAGAGGTGTTTATACCCTCCAACCTGAAGCTGGTATGGAGGTCTTCAGCCTCTAGGGTACTCAGAGCTTAGGTGCTGGCCAGGTGCATCCCAGGTGCTGGCCTCACTGTGTCTGTGGAACTTACCTGGAGCCAGCTACTTCCTCAACCGATGTCAAGATCAAGCTAGGAAACATGGGACACTTCTTCAGTAAGGGGCCTTGGAGAAAGATGGGCGTCATCTGCTGCCGCAGCCCTGGGGACCAATGGTGTTTCTCCAAAGGGCCATGAATGGCGTTTGGGGCTGGACCATTCTTCCAGGGGCAGGATTGTCCCACACAGCATGGGCCTACTAGATGCCAACATTTGCACCCACAGCATTGCTGATCAAACAGCGCTCAACACGGGGTTGGGGATTTAGCTCAATGGCAGAGCGCTTGCCTAGCAGCACAAGGCCCCAAGTTCGGTCCTCAGCCTTGAAAAAAAAAGAAAGAAAGAAAGAAAAAGTGCTCAACACATTTCTGAATGCCATTTTGGGGCAGAGGAAACATCTGATACAAAGATCCACTCAGATAATAACAGGATCTCTGTGGCTGACAGATATACAGGCCAGACACACACACCATGCTGCGGGCAGGGTGAAGTTTCCTTGCTGTCCCGGATGCTGCTGTGGCCTGCTGAGCAGATGGTCTTGACCCAAGGGCATTGCTGCTTTAAGCCTTATCTCTCACCATGGAATAAAGAGCTTTGTCCCCTTGAAGGAGCAGCAGGTGTTAAGGAGGAGGGGGGCGTGGCCATTTTGAAAGCCAGCCTCGGGTCCTTCCCCAGGGCCTAAAATCCCCTTATTCCAAGGTTACCCTCAACTGCACTTCCTGCCCCAGGATTCTGTGAGTCCCCCACACAGGATGTGTTATAGGGGGCAGGAGGTGACATTAGAATCACCCGGGGGTCATTTAAAACATCCTGCACTCAGGCCACATCCCAGATCAATTAAATTACCCTGTCTAAGGGGTGAGGCCAGCATGGGTGGGCTTCCGAAGAGGTTCCTTGGGGGACTCCCATGTGCGGATAAATTTAGGAACCACTCACCTAGACCCAGAAGCCAGTCCTGCTTCCTACTCTTCTCCCTTTCTTCTCCAAGCCACATATTCATCTGTGCCCCTGAAAGAGGATTGCTTGTGAGGTGCCTCCGTTCCCCACAGACTGACTGGGCCCTGAAGTGCTGGTTCTAGGTAGGGCTGCTTCGGAACCCAGGGCTCACCCAGTTTCTCCATGGAGCAGGGAGGGAGGCGGGGGCTTCCTCAGCCAAGGCTCTGAGCTGGGACCACCAGTGTGCGTAAAGGACGGACTCACCCATGCTCAAGCCATACTCGAAAAGGTCAAACCGTAGACCCCACAGCGCCAAACCCAAGAGTATCTGATGGCTTCTTTTCAATGTGTGCAGGGCTGACTCTCCACCCTTCTCTCCCTCACGGCTCATTTACAAGTGAGTTTGGCACAGCCCAAGCCACTTCTCTGTGCAGGTGAATATGGCCTTTCTGTTCATGACTATCAAGAGCCACAGGGTCAAGAACAGACATGGACATTCTTTGGGGGCAAAAGACCAGGCCCGTCCCCTTTGCAGGTCCTCAGTGGCCGTCCTCCTGGCTCTGTGCCCCTTCTCTCCCTACGCTGTGAATGCCCTGTGATTGTGTCACTCTGATTCTCCTGATTTCTATCAGGTGGAAGCTGGTGGGTGGCTTTGCGTGTTGGCTAGAAGGATCCTTTTTTTTTTTTTTTTAAGAGAGAGGGACAATGAGAGAGACAGAGAAAGAGAGAAATAACTTTTATTTAGTTTTTCACATGGCCCTCGCTGTTCCAACACTTAGTTGTGTACGTGGTGCTGGGGTTTGAACGCAGGTCCTCATGCCTGCCAAGCAAGCACCGAAACCGCTGAGCCACCGCTCCAGCCCAGCTAGACGGATTCTAACTTGAAACCAACAAATGATAAAAAGAAAGCTATCATTTCCCGAAGCTAAGCTGTGCTGTTTCCCCCTGTGCCTCCTGCACAAAGAGCTCTCTCCCACCTGTCCTTTACCCGGCTGCCCAGCCTTGCTCTATGCAGACTGAGTCTTGACAGCTCCTGTGGAAATTGTCACTGTTTTTATGGAGGAGGACATCAAGCCATCATAGCCCTGTAGCGTCTTAACACACGTTGTTCAGATTGATCAGCATCCTGCAATCAAGCGCCCAACGGGCTGCTCTGCCCAAAGGCCTGGGTTCGAGTGTCTGGAGTGTGACCCATGCGTGGGCACCTCACTGAGCTTGTCTGTTGGGAGGTTTATGAATAACAAGAGCCTGAGCATTTTCCATATGCCAGGTGCTGGGCTGTGTGTTTTAGAGGCATTGTCTAATCTGACCTTACAACCACGGGAAGAAATAGGAATGAATATCATCCCCACTCGTGGCCTTTCCCGAGGTTCTGAACTGCAGAGGCTGGAGCTGAGACTGCGCACAGGGCCTGCGCTCAGGAGCCTTCTGCTGGAAGAGCTTTAGACGAGCAGATGCCTGTGATCATCACAGGCACGGGCTCCACTGACGTCAGTCTCGTGTTCCGCAAGAACAAGGAGCAGTGGGGATAGGGCTTTGAGACATTAAATGACGAGCCCAAGGCCACACAGCTAGTGAGTGGAAGCATCAGGGCTTGCGCTCAGCTTAGCCTGTGTAAGGTCAGCACTCGCACGGGCTGACCTAGTTTACCCAGCACAGAGCTTACCTGTGTGTCACCTGGCAGCACCTGGTACGTGGATGGACTCAGTGGCTACTGTTAGTTACTTATGGAACCTGTTACCCATAGGATCCCGTAGAAGGGCAACGTAGGAGACATCTGTGTGCTGGGTACCACTAAAGCCCGGGAAACTGAGATCCACTTGACCTGCTTTGCAGGGCTGCTGAAGGGCCTGGGTCCCGGGCTCCACTCAACCACAGTGGACTAGGGCTCTGGTCATCCCAAGCTGAGTACACTAGGAAGAAACAGACATGAAATAGGAACTGGGGTCTCCTTCATCCAGGAGCCCCAAACGCAGCATCTGGGGAACAGCTAGGCTCACTTGGTTAGGCCAGTGTTCTCAGGCCTGGGCTGCCGAGTGTGGGATCCACATATGGGCTGCTAGCTTGACAGGGTACCATCGTTGCCAGCCAGCTCCCTCCCAGCCCTGCACCATCAATCACAGGGGGAAACGAGGGAGGGCAACTTTGTACAACCTGTCCCTGCTCCTGGAAGACAAATTAAAATTTACATCCTACAGATGGTAGCTTCTCAGCTCTGTAGTCTCACACCACAGAGGGTGCGTGTCTCCATGGGCAGGGGAGCACGGGTACGGAGACAGGGCCGCCTCCTTCATATCTGCAGAGCGTCCAGGCCGCTGGCCCTTTGGGGTGGGCAAAGCTGAATGTGGATCTGTCGGGGTTAAATCAACCTGGTACTAATCTCTGACATCAGACTTCCTGGAAGGGGGAGCCCTCATTTTGGCAGATATTGGAACTTTCACTAGGCAGTCTCTCATCCTGCCACTCATTCAGCAAACATGGAATGAGAGCCACCTGTTCCAGGCCTTGTAGCATGCTTTCTACAGCAATAACTAAGTATTAAAACAACACTTCAGGGCTGGAGGGGTGGCTCAGCAGAAGAGCACTTGCCTGGCATGCATGAGGATCTGGGTTCAAACCCCAACTTCACATACACAGCTAAGTGTCAGAAAAACCAAAACCAGATGAAAAAAATAAAATTAACTCTCTCCTTCTCTCTCTCTCTGTCTTTAAAAAAAAAAAAAATCAGGTGTGGCGGCACACACCTATAATATCCATGGCTTGGAAGGCTGAGGCAGGAGGATGGCAAGTTCAAAGTCCGCCTCAGCAATTTAGTGAGACCCTGTCTCTAAATAAAAAGTGAAAAAAAAAATGAGCTGGAAATGTGGCTTAGTAGTTAAGCGTCCTGGTTTCAATCCATGGTATCCAAATTAAATAAATAAATAAAATAAAATGACACTTCAGTTTACAAGGCACTTTTAATAAGGCAAATCCTTTCATTTGATCTTCACAGTGACCTTGTGATGACTCAACTTTTCTTTTGGAAAACTGAGGCTCAAAGAGACATGGGTGCCCGTGAGCACCCAGCTAGTTAAGTAGCAGATACTTTCTCATATTATCACATTTCATCTTTTAAGATAATCCTATGAGGGAGGACAGGATAGCTCAGAGACAGCACACTTACCTAGAATGCACAGTCACCATTAGTGCAAAAAAAATTTCATTAATTCTTAATTAATCCTGCAGGGTAACCATTATCTCCATTGTATAGATAAGGAGCAGAGATTTAGTGATAGTGAGCAACTTTCCTGAGACTACACAACCAATAAGAGGCAGAACGCCACTTCTAATGCCATAGCCAAGTTCTCCCCAAAGAAAGAAATCTAGGAGGACTCTTGGAATCTTGAAGTCTGGTTGAACAACAAGAGGCAAATATGTCAACAACTTTAAAGAGAGTGGCCCTGCATATCTTTTCTCAGGAAGGATTCTTTTCCCTGAGATTCTGAATCCCTGACTTCACCCTTGAAGGGCTGTCCTCACTGGGCTCGTGTTTGGTGGAGGAGATATTTGTGTGTCTAATAGAGCTCATCTGCTGCACCAGACTTCACAGATAGGTGTCAGCACTGAGTCACTAAAATTTGCTCAACCGTAGGGTTTTTTTTTTAAAGATTTTTTTAGCATTCTTTTTTTTTTTAAAGAGAGAAGGAGAGAGAGAGAGAGAGAGAGAAAGAGAGAATCGATTTTTATTGAGTTTTTCACATGGCTTTCTTTGCTCTGACACTTAGCTGTGTACGTGGGTTGCTGGGGTTTGAGCCCGGGTACCTGCGCATCTGCGCATGGCGGGCAAGCTCCGCAACCCCCGAGCCACCGCTCCAGCCCCAGTGTTTCTTTTTTTTAAAGAGAGGGATAGAGAATTAATTTTACGTATATTTTTTTATCTAGCCTCTGTTTCTGTGACACTTACTTGCGTATGTGGTGCTGGGATTCTAACCTGGGTCCTCTTGTGCATGCCAGGCAAGCGCTCCAACTGCTGAGCCACTGCTCCAGCCCTGATCTTAGGGTTTCTGACATCAGCGAATAAATTTGTTTCTAATAGTGTGTGAGTTAGGCATCCACCTATGATGTTAACTTATAATTGAGTGTTCTCTGTGGTCTCAAATGTGTTCATAATGATGAAGGGCAACCAGCAAAAAGAACAATAAAACTGAAGTGGTTTAATCAAAAACATTTCCTTTTAATGGAGGAAAATTTTGAGACGGGCTTTGAATGGAGCACAAGTATCTTCCGGCTTCAGCTTCCAATGCCATGTCCACACACAGTAAACTTCTTAGCTGAAATTATGACATTCTTACAACAAGGGAGATTTTTCTGTCCCTACCTCAAAGCTGAAATTTAGACTTTTGGATACCTACTATTATCATCTCTTAATTACCTATTATGTGTGCCTTGTACTACATAAAGCATTTTTGCATGCATTATTTTCCTTATTATTCACAATTATTCTACCCAATAAATTATTGCAATAAATTATTTTTCAGTTGAGCTGAGACCCAGAGAGGTTTAGTGATTTGCCCAAGGTCACACAGTTAATAAGTGGTGGAAATGGAACGGGGATTTACCTGTCTGACTCTAAATCCACTCTTTCTAGCTTTCCACGTTGTATATTTGGTCTCTACTTGTCCCCATGAGGTGCTTACCCCATCCTGCCTATCTAGGCTTGAAATAGGCTTATAGAAGCAAAGGGATTTCCTCTTAGATGCGGCACAGAGGAGGGCTGTGGAGGTGGGGCAAAGTTGGGGCCTCGTCCAGACTGGTAGCAGGCAGACGAGCCCGTCTGAGCAATGGCTTGGAAATCTCCCCTCTGGAGTTAATTTCAGTCCCAGTGTCTTTCCTATTAAGAGGAGCAGTTGGTTGGCTGTAGGTGTCAGAATGGCCTTATAAAACTGGAATCCAATCTAATCTTAGGGGGAGGGGTGTGGGTGGAGAAAGAGAAGAAAGGGGGAGGGAGAGGAAGCTGGCAGCATGCGCAGGTACTGGTAGGGTAAGGAGGGCAGTTTGTCAGCTTTTCACTGTTGGTGGCTGGTGAAATCCAGACCTCATTGTGCTTTGTGCAGAGAAGCCGGGCCACGTCCCCATGACAGCTGATCTGAGCTGCTTCCTCTGCTTCAAGAGCTTTAGCTGGATTTTATCAGCCGTTCTGGGGAAACTGGGGCTCTGTTCTGGGATGGTTCACATTTGGGACCTCAGAGGCTGTAAGTTACCAGGCTGCTCTTTACCTAGCATGATTTTTCACCCCTGGTTGTGCCAAGCGCTGTGAAAAATGTTTTACCAAGTTCCTCTTAACCCATTTTCTCACCAAATATACAGATTTGAAATTATTTTCCCCATTTTGAGGGGAAACTGAGGCTCAAAGAAGTTACCCAAGATCACAAAGCTAATAAATTGAAGAGTCAGAATTTGAACTCTGATGTCTTTCTCCTAAGTCCACATTATTTCCCTGAATCACGATTCTTAATGACCTGCCTTTAGAACTTGCTGGGGAAAGGTGCCCTGTAGCCTGCTGTGCGCGTGTAAATGGACACAAAGATCTTCCTGTAGTCTATTACTCCACCGACAAAAAGAAAAAGAAAAAAAGAAAGAAAAGATGCTATAAAACAGAGAAACTTCGCTTTTCCAAAGTGTAGCCATTTTTTTTTCAAGCCTTCGTTTAGACCCCTTTAAATCTAGCAACATGAATATTTTGGAATCAAACTATGTTATCCATAATCCAGTTTTAAGTTCTTTAGCTAAAAAAGAACTACGAATTTGTAAAGGGCACAGAAAGAGATTGTGCATATTATCCATTTTCTTCCAAATCTTTATTTATTTTTTCCCGAAATGTTTCTCCATCTCATGGTCTGCAGATTTAGCATGAGGGAACTCTCCAGCCCTGGAGGGTCTTGCTCATCCTCATCTCGCCAAGGACCTGAGGGTGAATCCCCTGCCCACGGGACCCAGGAAGGCTTCCCTGAGGAAGGCTGGCCTAGGTGCCTGCCATGAGCCTTAGGTCAACAGCCATGCTGCTGCTGAGGACCGAGTCCAAAGCCTGGCCTTGGTACAGCAGCGAGGCTGTTTCCTAGCGACCAGGTTGGACGGAGAGAGCCTGAGACCAGCTGCCCGGGGCTGGGGTAGAGTCACTGAGCACCAGGCCCTGACTTGGCAGTCCTTGCGGGAAGCATATGGGACTGAACAGATGGGCCAGGCACAGGCGCCCCGAGCTAGAACCATAAAGACAAGAGCAGAGCTGGGGAGGAAATGGAGAGGACAGCAGAGAAGATGGGTCAGGCATTGGCTCCTGGAGCTCTGCTGGGGCTGAGAGCTTTGAGGCAGGCTTGATACTGGAAGCAGAGAAACAAAGGAGCACAGCCTCTGAATTATTCAGCAGCCTGTGTCTGGAAGGTCTCTCTGCCAGGAGTGGCCCTGAAGGCTCTCCCAGTGGAGGCCCAGGGACAAACCTGCAGGCGCTGGTCTTGGATTGCTCAAGACCGATTCAGAAGCAACTCTCCTTGACACACCCACCCCCTTCCCTGCTTCTTTTCCAATTTCAAATATAAGCAACTATTTGCCTGCAATGACTGCTTCGCTTTGCTTTTTTGTTTTTTTCAAATCAAAGCTAAAGGCTTCGCAAAGACGCGATGGAGGTTGAACGTGGACGCGTTCCACTGGGGACCTATTTTGTAGCAGGGCTTCAGTGTGTCTGCAGTGCTGTTAGACGGATGGGCTTCTGAAACTGGCTTGGGATGGCTGCGAAGGTTACAAGAAGCGCCATCATCAGCCTGTGGTGGAGAACAGGGCCGTGGGAGACTCATAGGCAGGTGCCGACATCCTGGAGAGCTATCATTTGAAAGAGGGAATTCACTTATTTTCCAAAGAGTAGAACCAGCAGGTGGAAGTTCCAGGGAGATAAATTTAAACTCTATTCTATGGAAGGCTTTTCTCGTAATTCAAGCTATCTTAAGATGGATGGATGTCATTACTAGGTGGAGAGCTCCCCATCCGTGGAGGGGTTCCAGCAAACTCTGAACAACCACCTGCTGGAATGTTGGAGAAGCCTTTCGAACACCGAATGAGGTTAAGGTCCTTTCTGACCTTGCGTGTCTGTGACTTTAGGAAAGGAACTGTATTGAATAGCTCAAAAATTTGATTCAAGCAACTCTGAATTCCATGTCCCTAGGCAATTGTCCTTTCTGAATGAGAAGTCATTTTGAAAAAGGTATCGTTAAGATCAAAAGTAGCGCAGTTGAGAGGAAAAGAGCGAGAGAGGCGCTCTGGTAGACCTCGCTCGTTCCGAGCCTTTGCCAGTGGTGTAGGGGGCATAGTGCCGCACTGCTACCTGGGCACAGATAGTGTGTCCCTCACCAAGTGGCAGCAGGACCTGCCCTGTGACCTCTCCTCCTCCCAGGGAGCAGCGCGGTGAAGCGTGACTTGAGCATTTTCTTTGCTCTTTGGAGAAGCCCCACCGTCCTGTGGCCTGGAAACGGGGATTGTTCTAGGTCACAGGGCTTCAGAGAGTTCAGTGGCAGGCATGCGTGTGGCCCTCAGGTCGCACCAGTGTGCTATGGGTTGTTGTTTTTTTTTCCCCCTAAATGGCTTAATACGCCAATGTTTGTGGAGCACCCTTGGAATCAAAGTGTCTTTGGCGTAATTATTGTTAATTGCACAGACTATTCTATAAACTCATCCAATTAAGAGAAAGTTATTAACTTTATGAAATATCGCAGGCATCCCACAGTGCCGTGTGTAGAAGGAATAACAGTTTGAGAGGCAGAGTCAGCGTGAGAGATCATGCAAATGACGAGGCTTATTTACTTCTTTTTAAAAATATCACAACATCCACACTAAGGGGGTGGGTTTGCTCTCGATTGGCCAGAAAGACTTGAGCCAGGGACTGAGACTGGAGCGCTCCACACCCAGCCCAGATCCCTAGAATAGGCCTAGGCCTGCCGTTAGTCAAAGTTCCCACAGCTCAGAAGATGTCCCCAGCTCCGCCCATGACGAGCTGTGTGGCCTTTCGGTGCCTTCCCCTAACCTCTCTGGGCCTCCTGCAAAAATCAGAATATTGACCTCCAAGTGTTTTTGGAGGATTCAGTGAATTAATATTTGCAACATGTAGTAAAAGCCAACAGATTTTCCTAAATAATGATGTCTTTATTATTGCCACTTTTAACTATAACTGTGAAAATGTCAGTACTTCCTCAAAGTTCCCGCTCATCTGTTGTACCTCCGTAAGAAATTACAAAGTCCTGTAATATGAATCGTTATGGTATTATTTGTTAAAAACTTAATCACAGTTGGGTCATAGTTTTTCAAATAATTGTTTTCATGAAGTATAACACATGTATGTCAAAGGATACAGATTATAGATGTACACCTTAACGATTTATCAGGGAGTAAATATATCCGTGTAATCATTGTTTGGCTCAAGAAATTGGGCATCCCCAGGACCCCACAAGCCTCTCTCATTCCCCTTCCAGTCCCTGCCTTCCCTCTCCAACCTGAGAACAGCATAAAATCTGATGATGCGAAGTGAACTCTTTTTGGAGTCTGGCTTCTTTTCTCAACCTTATGTTTGTGGGATTCATTCGTGTGAGACTCATTCATTCAAAATGGGAACCAAGTCAGATGCCCATCAGGAATAGAAAAACAAGCTGCACCACAGTGCTAGGGGAAACACAGCACATGCATCAGTAGCAGCACAGCCTTCCCTGGAGAATGCGAGGACTCTTTGGACTTAGGCCAGAGGTTACCATAATTAGTTTGTTTGGGACACTTTGTGACCGCACATCCTTATGGAGTACAGCTGACATTTCGATGCGTGTGCATGTGTGGCGATCAGATCAGACTCATCACCTCAGTTTTTCATTTCCTGGTGTTGGAAACGTTCAACATCCTCTCTACTCACTGTTTTGAAATATGCTATTGATTACTGTCAACCACACTTATCCTACTGTGCCACAGAACGCAAGTCATTCCTCCTGTCCAACTGCACGCCTGACCCGTTAACCATCCTCTCTCCCTCCTCCTTCCCCCCTTTCCCGCTCTGTCATTCTTGAGCCACCAACCGTGGGCACCATCCCAAGCCCTCCGCTTCTCCGGCTCTGACTGCTGAGAGTGCTGTGCCGTCCCCCAGCAATGGGCCATGGAGAGTGAGTCTCAGTGGAGACCTTGGGAGGCAGTGAGAACTCCGTCCCCTGAGGTGTCACTAGCAAACACTAGAAGACCCTTACAGAGGAGATGCAGGCACCATGTGGTGCCAGGCATACTGATGATGGCCCCCAGACCCCTTCCCTTGTGGTTCTGTTACAGGACTGTCACGTTGAACAAGTCATCGGAATTCCCTCCACCTGCTCCTGTAAGCGGGTCCCCTTCCAGGAAATCTTCCCCATCTCAGAGAACTAACTCGTTTTGGTCAGAGTGTCATGTCATGAGGGTCATGAGTAGGATTTGCTGCCCAAAGCCCTCTTCCCCAGCAGCCTGATCACCCCAGATTTCAGGGCATGAGTGAGGGAGGTTCCAGGGAGACTGCTGAGGTCACCGGTTGCTCCCCAGTCTGAAGGGTACCTGTGAGCAGCATTTTCCTTCCAGGCTCAGCATCATTGTCACCTTCATCTCATTTCACCAACACAGCTGCTGGTGAGTAGCTACTATGACCCCCAACCCCCAAACTGGAAAACCAAGCCACCCACACAGGAACTTAAGTGACCCTCCCAGTATTAACACATCAATTCCAAATCCACTAGAGCTAAAAGGACCCGTGGATTAGAGCAGCCTGGGATGGGCCATTCTGCCAGTAGAGTCTTTACCAGTGGCATGATCACTGATGGTGAACCCTGCCTGCTGCTCATCTGTTTGCATCAGAACCCACCCCGCCCTGGGCTTGCCTCCAGCCAGACTGGGCCAGCTGGGCTCCCTGCATGGGCAGAGCTGGCCACACTGCCAGGGGGCAGATGCTGGGTCTTGCATTGTGACAGTGGCTTCTCCCTGGTCTCTGCCACATTCTGATGTAGTTCAAACCCTCCCAATGTCAAAACTCTACCCTCAGTGGCCACTGGAGGCAGGGAGGTCAGGCAGGGCGGGGCACTGGGAGGATCTGAGCCTGGGGCCCAGCTCACGCTGCCCATCAGCTGTGTGACTTTAACATGCCACCTAACCTCCTCCAGCCTGGGTTTCATCTTGAGTCCCACAGGGATAATGATCACTGCCTACCTCAGGAAGCTGTCTTAAGAACTGACAATGGAGGATTAAAGGAGGAAAGAAGGAGAAAGGGGGAGGAAGAGAAATGGGAACCAACTGGGAGAAATGAAAGCTCTTTGATTAGATAATGGGGCTTCATGTTCAAATCGCCTGGGGAATTTTTAAAACTCTGGATGGCTACACTGCCCCCCAGAATCCAGGAAGATCCCAGAGGACAGCTAAGCTGAGCCCCTGTGATGAGGAGTATTGCTTGATTGTCATTTCGTCGACTAATTGAATTACCCAGGACACTAGGCTGGGTGCTGGGGATAGAGATGTGAACAGACACAGGCTTGTGTTCCCAAGGAGCTTCCAGTCGATGGGAAGGAGAACCAACCGTAAGCTGAGAGCGAGCTCTGAAGGAAAGAAAGGCAGAAACAGACACGCCACTTAACAGCAGGGTACGTTCTGATAAATGGAGTGTGCTTGGAAACTAAGATGGCTTCAGTGTCACTAGGCAGTATCTTAGGGGACTGCTGTCACAAATGCAGTTTGTCATTGAATAAAAAGGCATTATATGGCCAGGCACCGTGGCTGGGCCTGTAATCCCAGCAGCTTGGGAGACTAAGGCAGGAGTATTATAAGTTCAAGGCCAGCCTCTGCAATTTAGCAAGGCCCTAAGCAATTATAATAATATTTATAATTATAATAATAACTTAAAAAAAGGTCTGGGGATGTGGCTCAGTGGTTAAGCATCCCTAGATTCAATCCCTGGTATTAATAAAAAAGAAGTCTTTATGCGACACTTAGCTATAAATATGCGTGTGTGTGTGTGTGTGTGTGTGTGTGTGTGTGTGTATCTCCACTACCCATGTTCATCTCTGTACTGTTCTTCCTCCCTGTGGCCCCTTTTCTGTCCCCATTTCAGGGAAGGATGATTCCTGATAATGAGCAGTCTTCAGAAATATCCAAAAGCAACCTCTCCTACACCCAGAGAGCCCCGAAACATTCCCAAACCCCAGCCCCAGCCCACAGCCAGGTCAAGATGTGGCTCCTAGATCCCAGCGTTTGGGCAAGGGGAGAGGTGGCTGGGGGCTCTGAGATCTGCAGGAGTCTGCTCCCTGCTCCTGCATCTTCCCCTAGCTCTGGGAGGAGGCAGCTGGAAGAGCAGTCTTGGTCTCTGACCCCCTGGGGCGGGTTATATTTGGATGTTAAAAGTAATGACACATCTCCGAAGTCCTCCCTCCAGCCTGCCTCACACAGCCTCCTGGCAGGGAGGGGGCTGGCTTCTATTTAGGTCTGGCATTCCCTGGTAGGCATCCTGTTCTGAAATGGAAATTCTTTTAATAGCTAGCCAGCCCCAAGTATTTAATGAGCTGGTGTTGACTTTTTGATTTCTTGTTCTTGGTGGAGCACTATGAGCTGCCTCAGCTAATTAGGAGTCCCTCCTCACAAAGCATCCCATTTTTTGAGCATGGAGAAGAGGAGAGAGCTCCCTATCATTTCTCAGCACCCCCTTCCTCTTCTCCTTTCAACTTCTGCCTTACCTGAGGACGTTGCTTTCTTGTTGAGATTTACCTCTTCCAGGAAGTCTTCCCATATTTATCCACCTGCCTCTTACCAGCCCATTACTATTACATCAAAAGTGCCCTAGAGTCTTTTTTCTAGGGTGCCTGCTAATATCAGCAATCTCCAAGGTCACCTGTTTCTTTTGTAGTCACAGAATGCCTGATATGAAGGACACAAGCTGCGGGAACATGGGCCTTATACCCAGTTAAAATATACACAAATGCAAAATTTGAAGATGGTTTCAGAGGCACGTGGAGCATCCAATGACCATCCATGGACCCCAGGTTATCTAAACTAACTGCCTGGCTTACAGGCACAGTATCAGTGGTCCCAGCAGAGATGAAGAGAGATTTGCCCAAGGTCACAGAGCCAGCGGGTGGCAGAACTGGGACTGGCACTCTGGCTTGTACTCTGCCCCCTCACCTCACCCAGGCCTCTTCCATAGCTCTACCCTCTCTCCTGTTAGGCTCACCCATCATCCCCGGAGGCCACATACCCGGAAAGGCAACCATGACTTCACAGGTTAGTCCTGGGCCTGCCAGGGCTTGTGCGCAAGGTGTGGAATCAAGGGAGCAGGGCCATGTGGGACAGAGAGGGTTACATAGTATGGTCCTGGTCCTGGGGTAGAGATGTCCCCTTGATGCTGGTCTCTTTATTACCTCCTAGAAGGGCAGCTTCACTTGTCAAGGGAAGCCACGTCTGCATCAGCTACACAGGACTCATCCACAGCAGGGGCTGGGTGTGTTGGGGCGGAGGCAGGAAAGGGAGCGAGCTGGAGAAGAAACTGATGGTACAATGCTGATTATAGAAAACGCGGGTAGAAACTTGCAGACTGATGGAAGCATCTGACTTGTCCGATGACAGTTCCTGAGCTCTGGGGTGAGGTCATGTAGTGTGAAAGTCCGCAAACTCCAGGGAGCCAAGCGGGCCTCTTGGCCTTGCCTGCACCATGGGACTGGGTCCGCAGAGTCTTCCCCAGAGCTAAGCAGCCGAGGGGTGGCGTTTCTGCTTGAGCATCATTTGGTTTGAGTCTATCTAGAGTCTACGGAACACTTACTGTAGGCAGAGCTCTGTGCCCAGGGCAGCGGGGACAGCTCCCTCCCCTGCCAGACACCAATCTAGGCACAGACATTCAAGGTGGGGGAGGGCAGAAAAACCCATGAACAACTCGTCTTCAGCCAAGGCCAAGGCTCTTGGGAGATGTGGTGGTGTGGGACAGCTGGCAAGGTTAGATCCAACTGGGACAGCTGGAAAGTTCCTTAGAGAAGATGCGGTATATTCTAAAGGATAAGCAGGGCAGAGTGAGGCGAAGCAAAGAAGGAGAGAGAGGGCCGTGCAGGTAAGAAAAGGGTCCAAAGGCCTAAGAAGGGGACAGGCTTTGCACTGTAGGGCTGGCTGCGGAGGGAGGAGAGGAGGAGAGTGAAGTGGAGCGGCCGTCTCTTGCCAAGGCATTAGGAGGGTGTGGATGTCCTTCACCAAGGCAGCGGGCAGAGGATGAGACGTTGGGAGAAGGGAAGGAGTGAGTTTGTTTCACTTTTGTTTGGTACAGTTGGCTGGCTGCTAACTGTAGGCCAGACACTGTGCCCTGCTCTCAGGAAGACCACAGCCACTGGAAACAGGCATGTCCCTGCCCTTGGAGAGCGCAGAGTCCAATGGAGGGACCCACGTTTAGCCCACAGATCACTGCAGAGATGCCCCTGTGACAAGAACAGGGAAGGCCACCAGACTCCAAGACTTTGGCCAAGGGGCTGGAGCTGGCCTGAGTGTGCAGAGAAGGCCGCCTTCTGTGGGTCCAAGGGAGCAGTATGTCTGAGAGCAGGGCCCAGGGCAGGAATGAGCACTCTGAGGAGGCTGAGCAGGCTGGGGCGCAGGGGCCACAGCACATGCTTTGCCTTTTTCTAATTGTGTTGACCTTGATGCATGACGAAGAGCTCCCTTTGCACTGGAGGGGGTGTAAGGAGTGAGAGCAGGGGTGTGAGCTGGGGTGTCCTCCACAGTCCTCCACACAGGTAAGCTGGCAGGAGAGAGAAACCGTGGGATCAACCATGCATACCCCTTGACTCTGCAACACTGCTCTAGGAATTTACCCCGCAGAGATGTAAGGGATCTCTTTGTATAGGTGTGAAGCCATCTATGTACAGGTTTTTGGTTTTTTGATTTTTTATTTTTTTTAGTGTTACTTGTAATACCTGAAACTTAGAAGCAACTTAATTGCTCAGAAATAGAGACCTGGTTAAATAAAACAAATATTGCAGTGTGTAATTCCAACAAGGAATTATCTCCCAAGATTTTTTAAGTAGAGAAAGAAACCCAGGAAGCATCAGGAGGCATGCAATGAAAGTCCTAATGCTTCTCCCAACTCGTCATCCCCAGGACCCCCTAGCTATACCTGGAAACTAACTAGAATCTGCTTGAAGGAGGCCTATTGACAAGGCGACCCTTTAATCAGGAGCCCTGCCCCAACCTGTGGGCGGTGGGAGGCAAGTGGGCAAGGGTGGCTTTGGAAGAAAGCATGGCCGGAAGTTGTGGCTGGAGCAATGAAAAAGGGCTGGAGGAAATGGTCCCTAGAAATCCCGGCTGACTCAACAGGCAAGAGCGGCTGGGTCCTGAGCGCCCTGCTGGCTGCCAGCGAGAACCTGTACATACCGTTCTCTCCCCAGCAAGCCCTTGGCTGGGAACAGCTTGGAAGCCCAGATGCAGAATGGGTGGGCGTATCCCTCGGGGGGGCCTCTGCTTTGCTGGGTGTGTTTGGGGGCTTGTTGCTCTTTGGGGGGAAACATGAGTTAAAGAGGGATCACTGGGGTGTCCCCCTCAGTTTTTGCCAAGCATCACTGTAGGTTCTGAGGAGCACGAGGGACAGGGAGCTCAGCGGACCAGCTCTGTGGCCATGTAAGAAAGGCACATTGCAAGAGCCCATGCATGGTCAGCGGGCAGTTCTGTGTTAGCCACCACTCTACGCCATCAAGGAAATACTGTGTCTAGAGTTAAAAGGCAAACTAGCAACCAAAGGCAAGTTACTTGAAACAAATATGGCAATGCGTAAAAATTAAAATCGCTAAACTGAAGCACTCTTCTAGATGATTAGGAAAACACTAATAAGAAGAATGGACAAAAATATGTCAGAGAGTTTGCAAAAGAAAAGTAGTTGAAAAGAGTATGGTGTGGGAAATCAACCTCACTGGTAACTTAAATGCAATTTCAAGCAAGCTACCATTTTACCCTTTCAATCTGATACATATTTTAAAATAAATTATGTTCGGTATCGGCAAGGGTGAGAAGGACTTCTAATGACAGGGCAAACTGGCACAGTATTTACATCGAAAGGTGTCAAGTTAAGGCAATATGTGTCAAAGAGCCTTAAAATGTTATTTTCTGCAGTCCTAATAACTTCATTTCTATGAATTTGTCCTAAGAAAAATCATCAGATATACAGAAAAAGACTTACAATAGCAAAAACTCAGAAATGGTCTAAATATCCAACAAGGGAGAATTATTTAAATACATTATCGTACATCCACATGGTGGATCTCATGGGCATCGTATTGGCATATAAAAATATCCTCAGTGGAGTGAGAAAGTATAATAAGTAGGAAATATAACTATGTATGAGATAGTCTCAACTGTATCAAAATGTATGTGTGTGTATATGTGCATGCATGTATACGCACATATATGAATATACATACTCACTATATATATACATATATATTAAAAGTAGAAAATGTTATTAAAGAAATAGTCCAAAATAGTAATAGTAAATTGTAAATAGTAAATTGTGGTTTTCAATTCTTCTTTTATACTTTTCAATATGTTTCTTTTTTATATATATCTTTTTATGATCAGGAAAAAGTATTCAATGAAAGTTACATCCACGTGCAAGGCTGTGTTAACCAGATCAGATCTTTAGGCACTGATGTCATCTCTCCATTGTGGGATTGCTGTACTCTGCAATTTATTGCTGCTACATTTTATTTTTATTCAGACCTACCTCCCTACTTATTTCCTCAGCAAGTCTTTTTTTTTTTTTTTTTCATTCTATCCCTAATAGTGCTTGAGTGGATGCCCTTACCCAGCAGGTCTCAGGTCGCATGTCACGGGTCAGTGTATATACCAGAATGCAGACCAAACTTCTTTGGGCTTTCATGACTGACCTCTGTGCTCAAGGGTCCGCTTCCCCCAGGCAGCTGGAGAGTGGCAATCTGAAGCTGCCCTGTGGAGAAAGTGTGGTACACGCTTGTTCAAAACTCTGTTGGGACTTCATGCACACGTGTTCTTGTGAGGACTCCTCCCAGCTAATAAGGCCCCTTTATTCTTTCCACTCACAAAGGCTTCTGGGTATAGGGAAACTTATCATCCCTGTGATGTTGGGAACAGACCCCTCTGGTGTCTATGCTGCCCTTGCCACCTGTGCTGCTAAGGTATGATGGGACTAAAGTCCATTTCTTGGCAAACATATGGTGTGGGATTGCTTGTGGGAGCCAGGCCTCCTGCCTGCTGCCTCGGTCTGCACAGAGGTGCTGTGGATCCACCTCACTGGCTACCAGTCTCTGGATGCCTGGACATCCCTGCCCACACCCGTGCAGCTAGTCCCTCCACCCAAGCCTCTGCTTTTGACCCAGCTGAGC
Source organism: Aplodontia rufa (assembly GCA_004027875.1). Classification (NCBI taxonomy): domain Eukaryota; kingdom Metazoa; phylum Chordata; class Mammalia; order Rodentia; family Aplodontiidae; genus Aplodontia; species Aplodontia rufa. The sequence continues at coordinate 61,331 of PVKS010000028.1, read as the reverse complement.
TGAGTTCTGTGTCCTGCTGATATCCCAGTGCACATCAGTCTCTGGCTCCCAGGTGGCTGGCCATGGCTCAGGATGTGAGCAGCAGAAACCCAGGCTAGCTCAGCTGCACAAATACATGCACCCTTTCTCCAAGGCCACCAGACAGAACTTCCCACTCCAGGCCCGTAGGCTGCCACCTGCACATCTCTCAGGCACTTAGGGCCAGTCTCCAAGATGGAAAGACAGCCCAGAGCACCAAGAGGCTGTGTTGGTGTCAAAAGACCAGGGACAAGCACTTACCTCTCCTGGGATCCAGAAAGAATCAGTACCCTGCTCCGTCCACTCCCACCAGCTGCTGCCTCTTTCTAGAGAACCTCTCTTGTGGATGATTTGCTCACAGGGCTGAGGGCCTGGAACACTCTGTGGCTGCAGTGGGCACTGAATTTCCTGAGGGCTGGGATCTGGTGGACTCTGCACTCTTGTTTCTTAACCCTCTCTGCCTGGTGTGTAAAATCCTCCCAAAATATTGACTAACTAAATGAACCAACACTCTTCCCAATTTCCCTATCCAAATTCTACCTTCCTGAAGCAGCAGACCAGGCACCTTCTGCACAAAGCCCTTCCCAGATGAAGAAGCCACAGCAATTTTAATGAAAATAGACGTCAGAATGAGAATCTGAATGTCCCTCTTCAGGCTGCTGTGATGGGCCAGCGTTGGCAAGATGAAACGCAGTTATCTAATAGGATGCCTCGCACCTCCTGTAGCAGCAGAGAAAGGGAGCTGACTGGTCATCACAGGACCATTGTGGTTGGGTAGGAGGAAGGAACAGATGGAACTCATGTCCAATGAAGAATCGCTTTTATTTTTTAAAAGAGAAAGATTATTCTGAATTTTTTTTAAAAAGCTACTTCCTAAACTTGAAGGGGCATTGTATGGAAGGGACGTTCCTTCAGAAGGTCAGATTTATTTAGGGGTATGACTACAATAAGTGGGTGAAATCTAAGGAAGTGAGTTTAGCTCATTTTTAAAGGGCACTTGGTTTTACTCCTGCAGTGCTGAGGATTGAACCCAGGCCCTCATGCATGCTAGGCAGGGGCCCCACCACTGACCTACACCTCCAGCCCTCAGTTTGAAAGAGCAATTCAATCCTTGGAGCTGTTGACAAGTGAAATTGGCAGTTTGTCCCGCTGGGCCTCTCACTGCAGTCAGGGTCCACCTTGGGGGCTGAGGTCAGGGACAGGGAACAAAGGTGGGCTGCTACTGGGAGCCACAGAAGCCATGGGAGAAAGGGACGCATTCCTGATCCCTGGTTTCTGGTCCTCAAAATTACTTACAGAGAAGTCTGAGGAGAGAAGGAAAGGGGCATGGGAGAGCATGGGAGTACCCAGTCCACTACGCACTGAAAGCTCAGTGTGGGATTTGTCCCGCTACTCCTGTGACCAGCAGGAGAACAATTTCCCACATTCCCAACAGGGTAGCTCCCCCTCCCCATCACCCAGAACAGAAAACCAAGACAATGAGGGGTCAGAGCAGTAACTGTTGCCGTGTTCTGAGCCCTTACCAGACCCTGGGCCAGAGATCGTACGCATACAGTCTCTTCCATACAGCAGCCCACAAGGAGGTTGAGGTTGGCCTCAGGGGCCAGATGGGGAGGAACTTGAAGGCTCAATTAAATGACTGCCTTGTGACAACACAGGTAGAAAGGAGGCAAGCCAGGTCTCCCGGCTCCAAAGCTCTAATGACAGGCACATCACAGCCTCCGCTGGGGCAGCAGGTGCTCACCAGAGGCAGCCTGCGCAGTCAGAAGCCCCTTCCCTGACCCTGTGTCTCTGGCCCAGTCAACCCCCTCCCCGCACACCTCCTGCCTCCCCTTGCAGCTCCCGTGACCTAAATGGAGAAATCTAGTCCAACAATGACAGACTCTGTGAGCCCAGGACTAAAAGAAGCCAGGTGGCAGGGTAAATGTAAGTTGGCTGAGGGCCTCTGCCTAAGCGCTGCGTCCCGCGCTGTCTTTATATCCTGGGTTTGTGTGTGACTCTGTGCACAGTGAGATGGTTCTGGGCTTGCTGCAGATGGAGGCTTCTCGAGGCTGGTGATGGAGGAGTGGGGCACAGATGGACATGGGCTGAGCTGAGTTCAGCAGAGGAGGATGAGGTCAGCTCCATCTTTCCAGCCTTATTAGTAATCCTGGAGTGGAGGAGGGGATAAGATGGAGAGGAAGAAGAAGCAGGAAAGCTGCTGTAGGAAGAGCCTCTCTCATCAGCACCCCCAAACCCACAGTTAGCAGACAGCCTGTATCACAGGCTAGGCAGCAGCCATCCCCACAGGCCACACGTTCCCATGGCAGGGAGCCCAAGATCCTAGACGGGCTCTGTTGCCAGGGAGGCATACACAGACAGACCAGCATGGGAGAGATCTTTTTTCCATTCCTAGTCTCTGGCTCCTCCATCTCAGGCCCCTGGGACAGTCAAGGCACTTGGCTTCCCATCTCGTCTGCCACTGGAGCCCTTGAGAGAAGCCAGAGCCAGTCAGAAAGGCCAGTGGAGAGCAGGATTCAATAAGGGAAATGGTGTCTGCGAATGGGCCAGCCTACCCGCTTTGAGCATGAACAAATGAACCACTGCAGTGATGAGCCTGGCCACACAGCATGGCCAGCCGAGAGAGAATTCCTTCAAAAGAACAGAGCCTGGCTCCTTATTCATGAGCGGGGCCCACCAAAGTGGGGGCGTCTGGTGTTCATAGCAACTTCACACAGACCTTGGAGGGAGTGGCGGGCACCAGGCGGGAAGCAGATCTCCATGCAGCAGCCGAAAGTCAAGTTCACAGCAGTCATCTGAGAAACAAGCTCGGTGCCAATTGTCCTCTCACTGTGACAAAGGTCTGGGTGCTGTAGCCATGGAGGGGCACTTCTCATAAATGGCACCTCTCTACTTGCTGGTGTATGAAATAGATCGACTCCAAATAGTCAATTCCATAGGCTTGTGCTGAACACCTGCTGCGGTTCTGCTCCCTGGTAAGTGTGCTAAGGCTCACGAAGACAGTAAGTTGCTCACGTTACTGGCAAGGAACTTACTCTTTGGGATTTGGGTCAGACAGATGTGGGTTGGAATGCCAGCTCTGCTAGGGCTCAGCCAAGAAGTCCTGGCCAAGAAGCCTGCCTGCTGAGCTTCCTCATCAGTTTAGTGGACATTGTTATGTCTTCTTTCAAGTGTCATCTTAAGGATTACAAATAGGGTGTGTGGCATGCGGTAGATGCTCAATAAATCTGAGCTGCTGGTGGTAGCGATAGTGTTCAGCTCTCATATGGATATCTTGATCTTCAAGATCATTCAGGAAATTGCCTATTTTTTTTTCTGTTTTTATCCAAAGAGCTGGCATTTCTCAGAGCAGTCCTCCTTACCCAGAATGTTTCCATTTTGCACCTTGCTGGAAGAGAGAAATTGGACTCCCTTCTTTTTCAGAATGAATTCTTCTGTATTTCCTTTATGACATTAGCCTTTTGCTGTAGGAAATAATAATACTCAATAGCAAAGATTTTTTGTGTTTGCTGTGTGTCAGGCACTGTGCTAGGAGACCTAGATCCACTATTTTGTGAACTTTCATGGTCAACTTTGACATAGGTCGTTCACCATCACCACTTCACAGATGAGGAAACTGAGGCCTAGAGAGGTCAACCTCCCACAATCCCACAGTAAGTGACAGAGCAAAGATTTACATACTCCAAACCCACCATGAGATTTTCACATGACCTCCTTCAGTATGAAGGCCTGTGCAGTGCCAAGCTGATTTAGAAGAGGACATATAGATGGACACAGAGGACCCAGTGTAGCTCAGCCGTAGCATGAGGGTAGCAGTCCACCGAGATCCAGAGCAGGAGCTGGAGATTCTGACCCCCACCATAGTCAGGTCAGTAGACCCTGTGTCTGCTCTTTCTCATGGGGAACCTTGAAGGGGTCTCTGATTGTCACCTGTGTGTTGTCCTCACAGCAGGATGGTGAGTGACTCGAGGGCAGGGGTTGACAATCAAGTTCCCACACCTAGAGTCCTCAATTTCATTTTTCCTCTTGCTAGTGGAACATTTGTTCCATTTATTCAAGGACGTGGAATCCGCCTGTCTCTCTCTTTCCCTCCCTTTATAATCAATGCTTATTCTCCAAAAAGGCTGAGGAAATGTATTCTTATTAAGGGACAAATGACTGGACACATTTCATAGCATTGCCTCTCTCAGGGGTCTTTGCATTTCAATCAGACTAGAAGATTCAAATGAAAGGAATAAAACCTGGATAGTGGAATTCAGATCTCGTTGGATGCTGATGAGTATTTTGAGGGGTGGTGTGCTCCTGGATCTTCTGTGGGAGAACCGTTCCTTCTGTCTAAATGCCAGATGATGGTGAGCGTCTCCGTTGGGCCTTTTCTTGAAGGAGGTCTTCCTGCTGCAGGTTCAGCTCCCTGCTCCCGCTCAGCCAGCTTCCTTGCCTTTGAACCCTGGTTTTGTGAAAGGCCTGTAATCCGTCATGATCCAGGGTGGAGGAATCCTCATGAGACTTTGCCTCCTGTTCTTTGTCTCTCAGTTTCTGAGAAGAGAAATGCTGGACCAGCCAGCCCATGGAGGCCTGAGAGCATTTGGATCTTACTGTGGCTTATTTAGGGCTGGAGGTGGGGGAGGGAGAGAGGAGAAGTAGTGGGTACCACCTGGGGGCAGGGAACAGCTGGGGTGCCTCTAAGGGAACAGCTGCTATGGAGCCTGCTCTGTGGGTGTGCAGCAAAATGGTGGCTTTTAATACTTTTCAAGGGATAATCTCGTTCAACAAATTCCAGCTGAGGAGGTGGGAACTGCCCTCAGATGATTCCTGCCCTCCCTCCCAGAGACCCTTCCCAGTGTACAAGCACAGTTGGGCCCAGAGTCCTATGGCCTCCATCCCCACCCCTCCTCCTCCTGCTGCAACACTGGCCTCCTAGGCCAGGAGGAAAGGTTCTGGGCCCTTCATCAATCCTGCCTGGCAGTGCCTAGGGAAAGGAAGCTGCCATCTCCACAGCCGCGTGGCACGGTTACCAGCTATGCCAAGAGATAATGACAGGTTGAGTGTTCTCCGCCTAGCGAGGAGCTGCTGCATGCAAATGACTCGGCTCTGAATGGGCTTAATTGTCACTGCCTGGTGTGGTGGCTCAGACCACCTCCTCCTCCTTCCTCTGATGGGGAGAAAATGGAGCAGGGAGTAAAGGAGATCCTGCGGCCTGGGGAGGGGTGGGCTCAAAATGGCCCCTGGGACCCAGAGGCCTTCGGGAGAGGGGGGCTGGCATTTTCTCTCCGTGGCGCCAGGCCTGCTAGTGCACAGCTGGGAGCAGAGAGTGGGGATTCGCTCCACGATGTGACCCAGAGTGAGATGTGCTCTACAACCATAAATCCCTTTATGCATCGCAGCTCAGCCGTGAGAGGCTGTCACATGCCTGCAAGATGCTCCTGCTTGGCTGGCAGGGCCTGGGAAGAGACGGGAGAGGGTGCAGAGGACCAGGGAAAAGGTGGCTTCCTATGTGTTGCCTGAAGCCCTGACCCAGCTCAGCCTCCAGGAACTCCAGCTAGGGACGCCTGCAGAGCTGAACACGGAGACATGGGCAGGAAGACATGAGGGTGGGCAGAAGGACAGACGTCAACTCGTATTGAATGCTTCCTTCATTCCAGGCATTTTCCTAACAGCTTCTGCACAGTGTGTAAAGACTTATTCACTCCCAGCCGTGTCTCTATATATACGCCCTGTCATTATTAGCTCCTATGATGGCACACAGGAGAACGAGGCATGGAGAAGTTAAGGAACTTGTTCCAACTGCATGCTTTGGTGGTGCTCAAATTGAACCACAGAACCTGGCCCGAGACCATGTGCTCTGCTCTTCCACTACCCTCAGGTGCTGTGCCACACCCCAGTGCTCTCCTGGAGATGGAGCAGGAGTAATGAGCTCCAGATGCAAAGCTGGACATTAGTGTCTGAGTGAGCGCACATCACTGCTGCTCCGATGTTTGCACATCTGTGTGTTTTTCCATCTTCTGCCTCTGCCAGAAATCCTCTCACTCAACTGGAGCCAGGGTCCATACTGGGCTGAATCTTGGAGTGGAATCTGCTTTGGTGAAGAAAGTGCAGGGTGATGGCAGCTGTCTTGCATTTAGGAGGAGAAAGCTAGAGAAGAGCTAAGTGAATATGTTTACAGAGTGTGGGGAGAGGGAGGGTACTGCTAAGAGAGAGCCCTGGGCTCATCCGAAACATCACCTTTTCATCCTTTTTGCACTTCAGGGTTCCATGTGAAATTTCATTTGGAAAATAAAAAAAAAAATAATCATAGCCCCAAAGTATCTAAAACTAGAAGATTCTTAAGGGTCCATCCTGTAGTTCTATGAGTCTAGATGACCAGGAGCCACTGAAGACTTTTTTTTTTTAAAGAGAGAATCAATTTTACTTATTTTTTCATCAGGTCTTTGTTTTAGTTGTGTTTGAGGTGCTGGGGTTTGAACTTGGGTCTTGGCACATGCCAGGCAAGCATACCAACCGTTGAGCCACCACTCCAGCCTTACTACTGAAGATTCTTTTTTAAGAGAGAGGGACGGAGACAGAGAGAAAGAGAGAGGGAGGGAGAGAGAAACAATTTTATTTAGTTTTTCATGAGTCCTTTGTTGCTCTGAGACTTTGTTGTGTACGTGGTGCTGGGGTCCGAACCTGTGTACTCGCACATGCCAGGCAAGCGCCATAACCACCTCCAGCCCCACCATTGAAGATTTTTGATTAAGAAAAGCCACTTAGAAATTAGCTTCCAGTTGTAAATATCCCAGGGGATAAGAAAGAGTATGGACTAAACTAAACATGGCCACCCAGTGGCCAAGGACAGATAATGAAGAGGAAGGAGACACATTTTCCCTATAGCAAACAAAACTTAGGGCTGGCTCCAATGTTAGGTCCTCAGAGTAATCCTAGGAAATGGAGCAATGAGAGGTGGCATGCACCTGTGACGTACCAAGAATCGGCTTCTGGCTTTTCAGCAAGTGCCTCAAAATTTACCCCAAGCCCAAGCTGTAGCAGAACATTTCATGTTAATTGGTCAGGAACTCTCTAATCACTGAAAGGAAACTGGGGTTAAGATCCGTATTACTGTGATAATTCTGTAATTCCTCTGCATTAATGTTATTAAATGTCACCGAGTGATTGCTTTCCCAGTGTTTAAGTTCTTAATGCACTTATCCTTTCAAAACTTTGGGCACCAATGTCAGAAAAAAGACATCATCGAACACCCTGCTCCAAAATAGGATAGTCAGAAGGCTTTCTCAAAAACTCTCAGCACTCCTAATCAGTTTCAACAAAAGCCATCCAGGCCTGATTTTGAGACGATGACAAATTGACTTTGGGTTCTGCGTCACTGCATCCCCTGGATACAGAAACGTGGTTGGCATTGCCCCGCCTCACCACACGAAGTGCCTCCCTCCCCTCCTTTGTGCCTCCTCCAACCCCTTTCCCCCACCCATCCCAAACCTGAAATTGTATTAACAAAGGCAAAGAAATGCTCAGGCTTTGCGTTTGGGGAAGAAGAGATGAGATCAGTTTATATTAGTCTCTGAACGGAGACAAAGATGAAGAAGCCAGAGTTTCCACCGAGTCGAGAACTCCCAGGATGAGGGAAGAAAGCATAACAGGGCCCAGCCCTGGTTCAGCCTCACTCCCACTGCTGCACTTTGGACAGCTGCCATCTCCTGAATCACCCTGGATGCCCATGAAATGGCAGGATGTGCCTTGGTTGAGGACGTTAGGAAATCTCAGTTTTAATCCTCCCTTTTCTCTTCAACCTTGGGCCAGTCACTGACCGAATTCCTGCTGTTCAGGTAAATGGGGTAATAAGTTCTACTCCACAGAATATGGGCAAACATTAAGGTTCTATGAAAAGTATTATCATTTTTATTTTTATCCAGTAAAATGCATTATACCAAAAGGTAATCCCCTTGGGGAATCTCAGGAAGTGAGCAGGAGCAAGAGACCTGCTAAGATGGGATTCCAAATCTCTTAAACTTGCACAGTGAGAGAGAAGAGGGGGCCGAGAGCTGGAGAGAATGTTTGAAAGTTTCATATTCTGCTTCTCTTTTTATAAACAGTGATCATTCACTTGATGGGGGGAAATGTTGAACAATTGCATGACCAGCAAATGGTTTATTTCTTCATTATATGTATTTCCTATGTTGGGCCTGGCCTGAGTTTATGGGTGAGACTAAGCACTAAGTAGCTAGGCTCAATGTCTTTGTTTGCAATTTTTTTCTTTTTTTCCTCTTCTTAAATAAATACAATATTCCCACAGATGCAAAAGAGAAAGTGAGTTTTATGGGTAATTCTGAAGTTGACAATTTTCTTCCCAAGTAAGAGAAGGAAAATTAAGCTTTAAAAGGTAGAGGGAAAGACCAGGAACGACCCAAATGAAAAGTCTAAAGTAGTCCCTGGAACCTCCTCCTCCCCAGCTGACAAGGGTTCTGGCCTTAATCTGGTGGTCTCAAGTGCTCATGGCCTGCCCCTGCCCCTCCCGCACCTTCTCTCCATGTGGCTTCTCGCAGTCCTTCAAACAAGTGGGGTGACCAAGGGCACTCTGGTGCTGTCCCAGGTCCTGAAATGCCAAGGGTTCCCATCCTAGTGATTAAACTGGCTCTAGAGAGTTCCTCTCTTGTCCGCTGTTGTGTGGAAACTAATTTCCATATAATAACATTTTGTTATTTGCAATAAATCATACCCACAGTAAGGTGACTGGGTTATGTCATTATTTGCAAACCTACAGAATGTAATTATAACACGTCTGAAAACCTCCATGCAGAACAGGGCTGTTCCAGCCATAGCACTGTCCAATAATAATAAAAATTTATACTGTGCTTTATGTGACTGCTCATCACAGTAACTGTTCTATACCAAGGGAAAAGAAAGCCCACAGCAGTGACAAATTCACGAACATGGAAACCTTGTAAATGCCAAACCACTGGATCCCAAAGCTTGCTACTGGGTTTCCTTTATCCTACAAACATTTTAGTAATGTACTAGGTGTCCATATTTACTTCTGCATTTCAAAACAATGAGCCCTTTTCTGGAATTTCCCTTTCATGTATTAAATGCACATTCATCAGCCTTTGCTGATATTGGTTCATGAAGATTAGCTTTTTGAACAAAATACATGTGTTGCTTTCTTTCCTTACTTTTCCTTTTGTCCTGCTTTCTGCTTTCCATGCCTCATCAATATTTTCCAGAATGTATGGCCTATCACTTCCTGTGAGCAATGTAATACAGGTATTATGGGAAATAACTGAAGCCACACTCTGGTTAGTCATCTTGCATCTGTTTCCAAAAGTTCCTTCCTCAAGCATTGAAATACATGGTTGCAGTTAGAAATGGGCAGTCCAGAGCTCTCTCCTACAGATACGCACTTCCTACATTTTTGGCATGCCCTACTGGGATTTTTTTTCCTTGCAAGGAGTGACATATTCTGACTGATCAGAGGATACTCTTGAACTCCTAGGGACATTGTGTTTCCTGGTAGCAATCCCATTAAGAGCAGAGCATCATCGTTTCCAAAGACCTGGACTTAAGGGTAGTAATCCTTCACCATCTGGTGTCTTGTGAACTTTTGTAACTCCAGGGAAACACTCCCCCCTTTAGTCACGATGGTCTCACTTTTATTACATGTGTGCTGGTGGCAGTTCTCTAAGTTAATTTTGTTTAGGGCTGTGAAATTTGCCTTCAAACCCAAAATCGAATTCAACCCACTGCGTTTAGTAGAGCAATGGGCTTGCACGTATCTGTCTCTTTCCCAGGCATGTTTGCAGCTATTGATGCTGATTGTGGTCATTTATCATGGACAATACAGCAAAGAATGAATTTATTAATAAGTTTCCTGCTCCCACATGATTCTGTCTTGGAGTTGAAGAAGACTTGACATTTTGTTCCGTAGCCACTTCTATCTGCATATTTCCACAGTGCCTCTCTACCACTCCACTGTGGGAGGGTGTTGAGGGAAGGTGGTCTTATTATGTTGGTTGTAAAGGAATTGGAGCTTGAAAGGTCGTTTTCGTTACTGTACATGGAGCCGATGAAAATCCATCTCAGGGTGAGCACACCACAGTGGAGGAGGGGACAGGGACCAACATTAACAAGCTTTTTGTGATCATGAAGCAAGGTAGCAAAATGTATCACCAGGAGAGAGCTCATCCTTTGTTCCAAAAGACACTGGAGGAAATCCTGACCAGGCCCAGCCCTAAGACCTGGGATCCCTGAAAGGTCCATGCAGCCTGCTCTTGGAATAATGAATACAGGATATAAGCTCTTGTTGAAATATTTAATGAAAGGATGGAGCTGTGGCTCAGTTGTTCCAGAGTTTGCCTTGCATGCACAAGGATGCAGGTTCAAACCCCAGCACCATGCATGCAACGAATGTCGGAGCAACAAAGGTCGCATGAAAAACTACATAAAATTTTATTCTATCTTTCTCTCGCTTGATTGCTGCCCCACTCTCTTTATAAAAAAAATTTAATGAAAAAAAGAACATATAAAACTACAATGCAGCCTGACCCCCAAGCCACCCCCCAAAAAAGCACTGGAAGACAATGTACCAAAGGCACCAAAATATTGCTGCCATTTCTTGGGATTACAAATGATTTTAGTTTTCATATTTCTGCTTCTCTAGTTTTTCCAGATTTCCCACAATGAGTGTGTATTGTATTTTAATCAGGAAAAAAAAAAAGATATTTTTAAAAGCCCTCCTGAGACCGTGGCTCTCCTGACTTCCTCACCCTTATCCTAATGACTCCCTCTCCTCCTCCCCTGCACTGCAAGGAAATCCTCCCTCATTAAAGCACCAGGACAGCCACCCCTTACCTGAATGTCTTCAGAGAAATGTCTTAGGAAATATCAAAGTGTGTTGTGGGGGGAGAGAGAGAAAGTAATCATTATATCAGGAAGGAGGAACCCACCATAGAAATGCAAAGCAGCATAGCTGGAAAGAAAGGCAAGGGTGAACTATGAAGGGGTCCCATCTTGACAAAGGTGACAACGAGGCATTAAAACCCCACCAGAAGCTGTCAAGAGCAGAGGGTGGTGGGAGAGCTGAATAATAAAAAGAGAAGCCCTAACCAGGCAGGGTGGACGCACCCTCCCCCTTCACCCTTGCCTGGCCTCATTCTTGTGGGACTTAAAGGAGAGGAAGGAGGGAGGGAGGGCCTGGGGATTCCAGCCAGAGAAGGAGCAGTGGCTGCCCCTGATCTGTGGGGGTCAGATGGAGGTGGTCTAACTGCCCACTGGGGACACCTTGACCCACAGAGTCAAAGCCATAGCACAGGCCCTGTGTAGAAAAGGTTGACACACAGAGGGAGGGCATGCCACTCTTGGAGTCTGAGGACAGGAGACCCAAAGAGCTGTGTGAATAGAAAAGATCTGAGGACTCCTGAGACAGCACCTCATGGATGTTGGAAACTGAGCCAAGGGAGCATATTTTGCTGTGACGAAAGGCCAAAGGATCCACTGGTATATAGTGGGGGCAGAGCACATCCTTCTTTGCCTGGATAGGCCCACAAAGGCATGTGCCTGCCCTAATGTCCAAATGCCCTCCCCCATTGAGAAACAGCTGGAAATTCACCCTAGGAAGGATTCTGAGATGAGGCACAAATAGGACCCCTAAACCTGTGCAAATCTCTCCAAATTCCTTGAGGGAAGTTACTGTGAGTGCCTCTTGCCCCCTTGTGTCCCTTGGCAAGACCAAGAAGGCTGGCGTACTTCCGTAGGTAACCCAGCACACAAGGCCAGGTGAGACCCAGCTCCCTTTTAAATAGACCACGCAGAAATGTAGCAGGTTCAACACAACGGCTGTGGGAAAATGGGAATTCCCATCCTGTAATGGGCACAGATAGGAGGCTCCAGCCCAAGCCCTGTCTGAAGCTTCATTTTCCCAAGAAATGAAGTGGAGTGCTGCCTGGGCCCTGGGGTTGGGGTTTGTAAGAAGCCTGTGAGAGGCCCTGAGTGGCCGTTGGGCTGGCTGTCGTCTCTGCTTTCCAGGTAGCATGCGAGCAACTTCTATTCTTGCATTTCATTTGTCAGACTCTAATTAGAGAGGCCACACAGCAGCCCTGAGTGACAGATCCCATACCCCAATGAGGCACATGCAGAAACACGGCTTCATTGCTTCTTTGAGGAATCTACCTTTCGCGGGAAAGATTACAAGAGGTTGGGAAAGGCAGGAGGGTGGAAAAGCCATGACTGTGCGACCTCCAGCACCCCTCTGCATAGCTGGGGAACACAGCGCGTGGACAAGCGGGCCCATTCCCTCGCTCTTCCTGGTGCAAGGAGCAAGGACAGCCTCTTGTTAAGGGCCTCATAAGTATCTTCTGACTCTCGGATACCTTGCGTTATTTCACCTTCACAGTCCCCCTGACGTGAATCTTACTAGCCCCTTTGTTAGCCCCTCTTGTGGAAGAGCACACTGAGCCTAGGGAGGTGACCTGCCACCATAACAGTGTCAGGGCTCAGAGCCCTGTTCCGTAGCAGTTCAGGTGGCACCTGGGAGCTTGGCTCTGGGTCCAGACTGCTGGGTTCCACTTCTCATTACCTGTGTGACCTGGAAGGCATCAGCCTGTAGGTGCCTGGGCTTCTCCCATCTGAAAAGTGAAACTAATAGCAGAGCCATCTCATGGGGTTAGTTAAGGGATTGCATTCCTGAATTTGTGTGAAGCACTGAAGACATTGTGCTGCACATACCAAATGCTGCCTGACGATTAGCTGCTGACTGTCGGTGAGCCCAGTGCTGTTGGGTTTCCACAGTGAGATCTCAGGGTTTGAAGAGTCTTCGTAACCTTGTGCCAGACCCCATGGGAAATCCCCATGAAAGAAAAGACCCAGAGCCAACCCTCTTGGGGTTTCCAGGGACATGAAAGACCCTGGACACACGCAGACACAGACAGCTATTCAGGTTGCTTAAGATTTCAAATAGGACAGCGTAAGCTCAGAGTGACCCACAGGGCTGTGCTATGATGATTCCATCTGAGCAGTGAAGAAATCTTCTCCCAACTGGCTTCTAGGAGGTGCAGTGTGGTTAGGGAGAAGAGGTTGCTGCAGGCCAGGACTCAGCAGAGAGTGAGATGGCAATCCTGGAGCCAGAGTTGTGGAGCTCGGTCTAAGGCCCCTGGCACTCCAATGGCTGCTCTCAAGGGCCCCTGCCCATCCTCATGAGCCCAGCTTTCCACTCTAGCCCTGGATCCTCCACCTGCCTTGCCCATGCAGACAACCAGCTCAGAAAAGATGCCTGTGACCTCGTGACCCCCAGCTGTGGCCTTTCCTGCCAGGTCCCTCTAGGTGCCCCCTTTCCCTGCACTTCCACCTCATTCAGAACTAGCAGAAACCCACTCAGCACCAAGCACAAAGACCTGAGAGCCTAGAGTGTCTGACTGGAGCCTTCAATTTGAAAGTGAACCTCAGTGAGGACCTTGGATTTAGCAGAGGACAAAGAACCCAGGGAATGAAGGAATCCCTGAGAGTCGCCCCTCCCTCTTTCCAGAATGCACAGTGCACAGGGCTCCCCAAGGTGACTGTGACAGGACTTTTGGAAAGAGGGTGTTAGATGCCAGTACCTAAGTCTGTTAAAAGCCCGTCAAAGAGCAGGGACGATTTCTGAAGGAACGCAGACAGAGCAAGGGATGTATAGCAAGCACTGCCCTGACATAAATATCTAAAGCAGAGGCCCCGGATTCATACCTCACTGTGTCCTGAGACACAGAATATTACAGATCACGCTCGCGTGGCGCTCGCGGATTCCTGCAGCTCTGCTACCATACAGTAAATGCGTTGTGACAGTGGCTGAGTGGATTCTGTGCACTGAACAGATGTCTTCTAGCAGGCGAGGTTTCTGTGACTGTATCGCATTGTGCTTTCATCAATTATACATCACTCCTCATTACAGACGCAGACGCAGGTGTCGTGACGGGGTGTGGTGGCTAAGCAGAACCCAACCAACTAAACTTTGGTGGAGCCGGGGTGCCCCATTGAGTTCCAGCAGTGTTGGAGGCAGCTCTTCCCCCTAAAGCCCCACCTCACCCCCTCATCCTGCTACCTCCTTAGAGGTCTTAATACCCCTCTATACAACAGCCATTTATTTCCACTTTAAAAACAACTATTACAAATAATCTTCAATTGAGTAGAATAATGAACCTCCTCTCATTTACCTGTCACCCCTTCACCCAGATTTGGCAGACCTCAAGCTTTGCCCACGTTGGCTTCCTGTCTCCCCCTGCTTTGCATGGTCGTATTTAAAGGTGAATCTCAGGCGTCTAGCGATTTTGCCGCTCCGTACCTGTTTTAATAGGTGTGTCTATTTTCCCATGTAGCTGCATGTTCATTGTCACCGCTTAAGAAATTGTGGTATTTTCTTGTCATCCAGGATTCACTCTCATCTCCGGGTCTTTATGGTACATGATCACTTCCTAGTCATGGCCCTGGGACATCCCCACGGCACGGTCCTGGCAGAGCCTGATCAGCAGTTCTTTCTGCAGCGTCCCTGAATCCTCATCCCCAGCCCCAAACCAGCGCTCTGGCTATGTTCCAGCTTCAGCCTGTTGTCCTGTAGTTGACGACAGGGACATCACTAAAGAAGAATGTTCTGCAGACCCTAGCGGGACTTGTGTGGGAGGAACAAGCAGTTCTGGCAGGTATTGGATGTGGGACAGCCAGTAAAGACAATAATGTAGATGTGTCTGGGTGCTCCTTTCTAGCGTAGGCCAGCGCGTCCCAAAATGTTGTGTGAATGCCCGTGTGGTGGACCAGGCAATTCTAGGTGGTTCATGGAGAGGTAATTTAAAGTTGATTTTGAGAAAAATATTAAATAAGCAATAATGAAAATGGTATCTAGAGAAGGTGTAAAAAAAAAAGAAAAGAAAAGAAATCCTTAGTGACAGCCAGGACTCTGAAGTTTAGAAGCCATGTGTAGGGGAAGGAGTAGATTTTAGTCCAAGCCCTATTGACTGCCTGCTGGGTAACCTTGACCTATTCGCTTAGCCTCTTGGGATCTCACTTTCCACCTGTACAATGGGGCTATACCTGTCTGCTTTTGACTGCCGTGCCTCACTGATGCTTGAAGGGGCAAGAGAGTATTTTTAAACTGGGAAACCCTCTATAGAGGCAAGTGTTAAGATATACCCCAGTTTTAAAGCTTTTTGTACCTCACGTCATTTTCCCGGGGAGATTGCAATTCACAATCTGGAATCCAGGGGCTCTGATCAGCTCCCAGTACTGCAGGTCATTAAGCCTGGCCATGGTAATAAGCATCGATTATCACGATCTACATTATTTTATTTACCTAAGCTCCCTGGTGCATAGGAAAATGCAGTGGGCTCTCGTGCATCCCTTGCTTTACAAGAACAATTTGCCTTGTCTAAGAACCATTTCTAGAATTAATTTGCCTACTGCAAACAATTTATATTAATGAAAACACATTGAGCTGGGGGAGGCGGGAGGGTGTTCTGCCTGCAGAATGTGTTTGCATTGTTCACCTAGAATAAAAAGACTTTGAGCGTGTGTTTGTTTTGCATAAATAAATAGCTGGGTGACAGGAGGACCGGCTGCCCTGTGCATCTAATCCAACTTGGTCTAGCAGTCATCTCCAAGGCGGATGCCGAGTTGGCAGGAGCTCACTCAGGTCGCTTGCATTTTAAAACCTCAGCGATGTCTGTCATCTGCTTCTATTTACAGGCCTCTTTCAGGCTTGCATTTGATCATGGTGGAGACCGGGACCACTATCCCCTTCTTCAGTCCCACCCAATGCTTGGAATAAGCCAAAAGCGGGAGGGGCCCTTGTGCCCCCTGACTCCACCTGATCCTGCTACAGCCTCCAAAATCCAAACCACACACTGTTTTCCTTTGTAGCAGCTGCCCTCCCCGTGCATGTGCTTATTTTATTTATTTGGGTCAATGAGGCTCATTTTCCTCTCTACAGATGGCAGCAGGGTCCCCTGATCTCAGGCGCTGCAAGCATCAGACTGATGTTCCTGCTTGTCACAGGGAAAAGAGAGAAGGAGGAAAAGAGGAGGAGGAGGAACAGGGTGAGGAGGAGGGGGAAAGGAGGCAGGAGGACTGGGAGGGTGGCTGTGCAGAAGGGGACTGAAGCCCCACGTCCCACATGTCGGCCTCCCATCTGAGTGCTAGGTCAATGTTTGAAACTCTACCTGCCCCCCTTGCCTCATGGAACCCTTCTTGCTTGTTTGGTTACACGCATCTCAAACGCTGAGTACTTGACAGTCCCTTGGTGACCGTGTTCTTGAGCATAGTCTCCAGCTGCAGAGAGAGGCTGTGGGCCGTGAAGGCTCAGACCCTGTCACGCTACCAGCCAGGGCGCGCCTGTGTGTACTCACCTACAAAATGCGCTGTGCCCCTCACTGCACCCGATCCGGGGCCTGCAGGGGAGGGCAGCTTTGTCAACATGGCTTTGTTTGGGAGCTGCAGCCAGTGTTGTCCGGTATTAATTTGCCCCTACAGTTTACGCACTTCCTAAAACCAGATAGAAAACCAAAAGAGATCAGAAAGGGCACTCAGTACTAAAGGAGCCAGCACACCCCTCTGTGAGAAAAAAGAAAGGTTCTGGCCCTAATGAATGACACCCTCCAAGAGGGGCCACTGACAAGGCCGCCAGAGGCAGTCCCTTCCCCAAGTTAAGAACATGTATCCAGACTGCCACTGTCCCTCCTGACTCTGCCGCTTACTAGCTGTGTGATCTCAGTGACTCAGCTTCCCCAGCCCTAAATGAGGGTAACAGTGGGACATGACCCAAAGAGGTGTCAGGGGACGAAGGGAATTGATGCCACCAGTATGCTTAGAGTAGCACCTGGGACACTGAAATGCCATGTCAGTCTGTCAAGGAAATGCCACGCACCGTTTCCCCAGGTATAGAGAGGTGTGCTATTTAGAATGATGGTGTCACCGATCCCAGAATGTTAGACCTGGACATGGTTCCCCTGGTCCCCGGCAGAAAGGGGCCATGATTCATTCAGCTGCGAACACAGCTCTCCCCACTCCCTCAGGAGGGAGCCCCACCACGGGGATCGATATGGGATTCTTGGCTCGCTCTGAATGGGGAGGGATGAGGGATAAAGAGGAGATATGGAGAGCAGAGAACAGCTCTAATCCTGAAAACCAAGAGGGACTTAATATTTTTTAAATTGCATTTTTCCTCCCTTTAATTTTCTACTTCCACAAGAGTAACAGTTCTGAACCCTGCTCCTTCAGTTTATCATTCCACTGATGGCTCTGCAAGGTGGCCAGGGGTTCCAGCTCACAGAGGAGACCCGGAGAACACTGGTCTGACTCATCTCTGGAGGAGACAGGGGAGGGGGAGATGTCACCACCACTCATAGCCTGGACCAGGGTGGCAGTGCGCACTGGTGTCCCCCAGCCCTGCCATGGGGCCCTGGGGCTGGGAGGAGAGCACAATGGGAAGAGAGGGAGGGACACATGCAGCCCTCAGTGCTGCCACCCTCTAACTAGTTGACCTTAGGCAGTTCACTAACCTCCTCTCCCCTCAATGTCTTCTTCAACTACAATTCAGGAACAACCAGAGTATCCACATCATGGTTTTGGAGAGAGAAATCGTGGAGCTCATACCCAGTACTTTATTCTCTGCAGCAGGGCGCCTGCAACAGTTACCAAGAGGAGTGAAGGCAGGAGGGACACATTTGACCAGAGAAGCCATGCCTCAGGGCAGCACAATAGGGATGATGACCCCTGACAAAGTCAAGAGGCTTCTCCCTGCGGCCGCAGCATGTAGCCCCTGCCCAGAGAAAAGCCAACTTGGCTGTGTGTCTGCCCTAGAGGAGAAGGCCCAGGGGACTGCAGGGTGCTGGGAGGAAAGTCCCTCAATGTCCCCACTCTGTGCCAACCACAGGGTCAGCTTGGCGTTGATACCGTGAGGGGCAAGCCAGACTCCATCTTTGTCCCACAAAGCTAAGGTGCCAGAGGTGGCAAATTGCTAAAACACTGGATGAAAGGAATTCATGGGAGATGTCATCCTGGGCTGGGGAAACGGTTCCTCCTCTAGGAATCTGCCTCAGGGGATATCCCCTCTGGAGCATGAGGAGTCCCAGTGTGGCTCTGTTCAGGGGGAAGGGCTGGGTCCTCGGAGCTCTGCCTGCTGGTGGCGAAAGCAGGCCTAAATAACCTAAGCTCAGAGAAGTTAAAGGGCGTGGCTGAGGCTACACAAATAGAAAGATACAGCCAAGATTCAAGCCAAATTTGGCCAGGTGGCCATGTCCAGGCATTTTCCAGGATACTACACCCAGCCTCAGTTGGCCCATCTATAAATTGGAAGAGAGGGAAACCTCAGCACTTTGAAAATGGTAAAGCTAAACACACACATGGGGGGAAAAGGAAGGATCAGAGGGCAGCTGAGAAGGGCTGGGCAGAGGGAGAGAGGGAAGACCGTGTGGGGGAACAAGAGCCTCTGCCCAGCTCCCTACACCCAAAGAGCACACCAGGAGGCCGCGACTCTTAATTGAACACATTGGTCCCCTCCCCTCTAGCACAACCCTCCGGGCAAGTAGAAGTGTAAACCAGAGAATGCAGGGACAGACTACTCAAGGATCAGTGTGAGTCACCCAGTCAGTGCCACAACATCCCAGAACCAGGGGGAGAAGAGAAGCAGGAAGAGCTATTGGAAGAACACCGGGGGGAACCTAGGGTACCCTGTATGCAGGCCCCTCCCCAACACCACTTAAATGCCCTCATGTACTTTAGGTAGAGACAGGAGACGGGGATTAAATTCTAGGCTGGTATGGGCCACTGGTCTCCCCTAAAGGACCGGATTCAGACTTTTCTATCTCATAGCAAGCTTGGGTGTGCCCCCAAGAGGCGAGCAGATTGCTTATTTGGAGCATGGGCAATCAGATGTCTGGGCAGAAAACATTGGAACCAAAACACTGGGACTGGCTTGGGAGAAGGAGGATCAGGATACCCTGTCAACTCAAGGCATAGTAGAGCCTTGCTGGAAGTAATACCTCCTAAACCAAGGGACGGGCAGTTCAGGAGCAGAGCTGGTCTCTGCACTGGGATGGTGAAAGGGGTATTATCGTCCTCAACCAAGAGGGCCTCATTGTAGGGGTCCCTTGGAGGAGTGGCTGCTACCTGCGCTTTGAAAGTGGTACTCAGACTTCCCTGTCCATCCTCCCACAGAGCATAAACCATGCCCTAAGCCCACAGATGGAACTAAGCAGTACAGAGACTGGAGTTCTGGGCCCAGAGTCAAAAACCTTCATTCTGGTCCCAGCTCTGTTACCTTGGGAATGTCACTTTCCATCTCCAGCCTATTTCCTGGATCTGTAGGAGTAAGGAGTTAGTCTAAGTAGTCCACAAGTCGCTCATTCTAAGGTTCTAGAAGTTGTCAGTCACATCCAGGGCATTCATTGCCTTCATCAGCAAACATTACCCAGGGCCTCATCTGCATCAGGCCTGGTGCTGGAGGTTCCAAATATTCAGATGAACCCAACACCATCCTCCCTATGGGGATTGGGGGACCATTAGTGCAAGGCCCACGGTATCAAGAAAAATGCTGAGAACATGGAAAGGTGATTCATTCAGACAGGAGACTGACTAAGAAGGTCACACCAAGGAAGTGACATTTCAGCAAAGCCTCCTGGAGTGAGTGGGGGGTCCCTGGTTCTAGCAACTCAGATTCTCTGAGCTCCTGATCCATTTTTTGATCACTCTTGCCCTGGTCCTGGCTCCTCCCCTCCCCACTGGGTGAGGAGGGACAAAGGGAGAGCTCGTGGAAGTCACCCATTCTGCATGCCCGACGCACCAAGAGCCTCCTTCCAATACCAGCACTCTGTCGTATGCACACTTACAGCATATTTATAGAATCTGAAATTGCTCTTTTACAATAGCATTTAACCTCCAAAGTGTTTCCATTTGACTTAAAAATGCACTCTTGGGGGCAGAAACTATGAATTCCTAATTCCGTTTTGCTGACCATCAAAATGAGGTGTGTCTTGTGGAAGGACTGAACAGCTATGAAGAGAGCGAGCCCTGAATGATCCTGGGATGGAATGTTTTCAAGGGTAATCTGGACAGAGATCATCAAAATTAGACTGCCCATTGTGAACTAGTGGTGTTTGCCATACCCATCACCCATGCTGCGGCCCCCACGTTGCAGTTCAACGTGCTGTTTCATCCCTGTTCAAGTTGCCCAAGCAACGTTCAAAATGGCCCAAACTTGAGATGAGACCCCATCAGGCTTCTCCTGACTCAGAACACAGGACAAATAGTAGGGCTGCCAGAAGCTACCCAGGCCCTAAGAATAGGATCTGAAGACTGCCAGAGGTCACCACAGTGGTTTAGTTTTTCTTTGAGCATGGCTCATTGATTCCACAAGCTGTCCACTGGGGATTCTGCATGTAGGCAAACCTAGGTTCACGCTATTCTGAAGGCCAATGTGGCAAAGTTGCACTTGGGAAATAGTTATTCCTCTTAAATGTCCCCATCTTGGGTAGAAACCCAAGGATTTCTAACACAGTGGTGGTGCTGGGAAGAGGCAGGTGGTGAATCAGACCAAGAATCCCAGCACCTGAATTTCAGCGCTCCAACGCTCCAACAAAGACATTGTCCCTGCCCCTTGGGATTAGAGCCCAAAGTTAGAGACAGGGAAGATGAGGCAAGCATGAGTCAGTCATCTGAACGCAAGAGGACAAAAGTGGGGAAGAATTTAAATGCATTTCTATTTTCTTAGCTCCCCAAGGATCCCTTACCGTTGCTCAGGGAGGTGGGAATGGAAAAGGTAGGGACTAGGAAATCTCCACAAAGCAGGTTTGGTTTTGGCCAGGATGAGAGGGCCCCCTGCAGGGTATATACCAATAAGCTTCCCCCACCCCAAAATGTCAGAGCTAGAAGCAAATTAAAATGCAAAATTCCTGAAGAATGACAACGTTAAACCATATCAGGTCTTTTTTATATCACTCTCTGAGAACAATGGGTTGGAAAGGACTTCCAAGATCTCTGGATTCAGTCCTTCCCCGTTTTGTATATGAAAATGCAGAGAGGGTAGGACCATGATCCAGGTCACACAGCAAGGCAGGAATTGAGCTGGGCTCTCTGCCATCCTCACCTGGTTCTGTTTTAGGTGTTCCCAGAAGGGCTCTGGAGCTAATGGGGAGAAGACAGACATGCACATGGAAAGGGGACTAAGCAATGCAAGGTACCATGTAATGGAGCTGTGACAAGGACTGGAGGAGAGAGAGCAGCTGGGATGATCAGGGAAGTCAGCCCCCAAGGAGGTGGGGTCCTTCCCAGCCTGGAAGGTCACCAGGCATTCACATCTGAATGGGCAAGATGACATCTAACCTCAATGACTGAACCATCGGGCACAGTATCCCTTATGTGAAGGGGAGCAGGAGGAGGATCTTGAGCAGAGGGCTGGTGAGGTGGAAGCAGTGTCTAAGCCGAGCCTGGCAGAGGGGCATTGAAAGTGGAAAACCCGAGGCAAGGAGGCTCAGATGCAAGAGGCCTGGTGCTGGGAGATCTCTGAAAATGTGTAGGGAAGCAGAGCAGAAGGGTGAGGATCCCAAGGCTGCCCAGGCCCCACAAAGCTCTGTGATGAGGGGAAAAGCCATGGTTTCTTGAGCTGGAAAACCAGCCGGTTGCCTGCCAGTGACCTCTCTGGTCTCTGTCCTTGTAGGGAAACTGGCAATGCTAACTTCAATAGCAATGTCCCTGTCTCCTCTGCCAGGTAAGACTGGAAGGAGACCACGACATGTGCACATATTTAACAGGTGAAGGCCGTGCACATTCCTTTTCCCTCCTTCCTTTTTGGACATCAACAATGAAAAGTCCCTTTTTCACTTTTTGCCTGGGTTCCAACCTTATTTATTTCAAGGCACAAATAGAAACTACTTGTTCCCAGCACACTGGAACCACCTCACTCAGCTGTTGTCAGCCAGAGATCACCACCACCAGGCCCACTATGCCACCCTAAGGGCCACCAACAGAACACGTGGGTCAGGGTAGGAAGCTCAAACTCAGCCAGCCCCAAGATCAGGGTCCTGGTCTCATGCGGGGACCCCTGGGGCTTTTCCTCTCCCTTACAGTCTGGCACTCTCCGTTGTCCCTTGACAGGTCTGAGAGTCCCCCTCTCTGCCCGTCCAAGCATAAGCAACTCTCTCTTCCTCCCCTCTTGTTTGCGCAGACGTCTTTAGGCAGGGCCATGTAATTTATTTATATTTATGAAATCTCCAAGTAGGTCAGTGCACTTTCACACGCATCTTAATCATTATTGATACGGCCATGTGGGCCCTAGGAGCTGGCTCATCCCTATCCATACCAGCTGACCCAAGGGGAAGGAAAATGCCTTTGTTGGTGTTCTAATTGCTGAGCCCATCTCCAGCGCTGCCTTCGCAGCCCCAGCTCAGCACTTCTCCGAAGGAATAGAAAATGGTTTTGTGGTTTCCAACCTCACTGCACCGCCCCCCCCCCCGGGTCCCACTGGGCATGTAAATGGATACAAAGCCCCAAATCAACCAAGCAGCAGCAGAGATGAAATTAGACCCTGAATCCAAGAGAAACCAGGCTATGATTCTCACAATCAATGAAGCTTAATGTTTCTTTCCTGTCGGGCCTAGATATCCTCACTCCCAACAACACAACCTCTCCTCTACCCAGTGCACTTCCTCTCACTCGATTCCAGACCCCTGCCCCACGATGGGGGAGCTTCTGCCTCTCAGAGAGCCACGGTGTGCTCTTGACAGGAAGCTGTCACCTGGGGACCAAGCCTGGTTCTCAACGCAAGCATAAGAGGGAGATAGGATGAGCCCAGGGGACAAAACCATTTCTGGAAATGAGGATAGAATCAATGTGAACAATTAACAGAAATTGCTGATATTGGTTTCCCGCTTGTGGAGCGCTGCAGCAACTGAATCCATGAAACGTAGGGACAGAAATTCCAAGTTTAAATCCTGGCTCCAATGACATGCTAGTTGTGTGATCTTAAGCAAGTTAACTAGCATGTCTAAACCTCAGTTGCCTCTTCTATAAAATGGAGATAATAATGATGCCTAGCTCAGAGATGTCTTGAGGATGAAGAGATGATGTAGGTGCATAAATTTTTTAACCATTTTTAAAAAATTTTTAATTAAGGCTTTGAGCTGTCATACAATCATAAATACATATAAAGTAACAACCTGATATGCATTTGATCCTAAACCATAGCTACTCCCACATTGTCCACACCCCAGTCTCTTGATTCTTCTATATTATGCCCATGTAAGAGATATAAATGTCCATATATATATACACACACACATATATATATATGATTGTAAATTTTCCAGAGTTAAATGATTGCATAAGTATTTCTTGACTTCTCAGGGCGATAAAGAGTATGCCATGTTGTTGATTGTCTCCCTAGATCCCTCCCTATATTCCCTCCCCCTCCCCCACCTACATGTCTACGGTTCCCCTAGATTATGTGTCACTAGTTGCATAAAATTTTTAATGCATATATCTTACCTACATTCATCTCAATGAATGATGCTCAAATGCATTCATTCTATTAGGTCAAAGAAGCCAGTCTAGAAAGGCTAACTGCTGTATGATTCCGATTATATGATGTTTTGGAAAAGGCAAAATTGTAGTGGCAGAGAACAGATCAGTGGTTGCCAGGAGCTGGGCGATGGGGGAGGGACCAACAACAAAGGGACACCAAGCGATTTGGCAGTGAAGGAACTGTTCTGTTTCTTGATTGTGGTGGTGGTTTACTGACTGTGGTGGATGTCAGAACTTTCAGAACTGTACCCTAAGACGAGTGAGTTTACCCCAGGCACATTCTACCTCAATACATCTGACCCCTCCAGAAACAAAGACAACATGTCCACGTAGACCCTTAATGCTTGGTGTTCACTAGATGATGGCGCTTTCCCAGTGCACAGCTGATAGATGGTAACTTGCATTATTGTCACGGTTGTGGGAAGCCCCTGCCCGCCTCAAAGTGCAGAGGCTCAGCATGTATGGCCAACGGGCCAGTTCAACTGCAGTCCTCCTCAAAGCAGAGGGTTGGGGGCTGGAGAGGTGGCTCAGTGTTAGAGTGATTGCCTGGCATGTGCGAGGACCAGGGTTTGATTCCCAGCACCACATACACAACTAAGTGGAAGGAAAACAAAAACCAGATGGAAAAAAAATTAACTTTTCCCTGCCCCACCCACCACCACCTCTCTCTCTCTTTCTCTAAAAAAAAAAAGAGGTTTTAACTCAGTGACATGCAGAGGTCTCTTCCAGTCTGACATTTGGTAAAGATATCCCACCTCCTTGCCTCACCAAATGGCTTTTGCCTGAGAATGACTGTGAGGTTTTTGTTCTGGTTTGAACATCTTGGCAGGCTGGCAGACCCGGGCCCCAGCCTCCAAGCTTAATAGCCACGTTCTCGCCTCCCCTCATTGTTCTTTAATCTGTATAATTTTAGGACCCTGTTCAGCACCTTCTCCATGCTGTGGTTCCCATTAATAATCATGATCAGCACTTACCTAGGTGCTTTTCATTTTCAAAGCCCATTAATTAACACTAATTAATCCACACAGCAGTGCTAGAAGGAAGGGGAGCTATCATTATCCTGGTTGCAAAAAAAAAAAAAAAAAAAAAAGAAAAAAGCAGAGAAGGGGAAGGTTCCAGGTGACTTGCCTATGACTACAAAGGGGAGAGAGGGAGAACAAAAAGAGAATCTCAGGCAGAGAACCCTGGGGTCTCAGCTCCGGGTTCAAGGCCAAATCGTTAACATGGCCAACACTTCTTGAGCAATTGTTGTGTGCGAATTACCATACAAACAGTTTTTCACAAGATTCCTGAGGGGCTACGTGTTGTGATCCTCTGCTTGGTATAGGTAAAGGAAGGGAGAGATGAGAGATTAGCAGCTGCTCAAGGTCACACACCTGACACACAGTGCAGAATTCACCTGTACCCAGGCCTTAACCCTACCAGCTAAGGCTGCACAGAGCTCTTGGAGCCGGCCCTTCGGTGGAAGCTGCTGGCAACCTTGTCTTATACTAACCCCGTACGAGGAAGTAATACAGGCAGCAGGGAGGCAGCCTGCCCAGAAAGGAGAGAACAGACCTCAGCTGTAGGACCACCCAGGTAGCCATGACCATCACAACCTTCGGGGACACTTTCCCCTTACTGTCGTCCTCGGTTTCCTTCCTTAGCTCATGGGATGACTGTCTGTTCATTCTATTAGCAAACATTTATGGAGCTAAGCATAACTGTGAGCGCTGGGGACACTTGAAGGTGCGGAAGGCATGACCCCTGTCTTCATGGAATTCACTGTCTCCAGAAGCCAAGTGGTGACGCCTGAAACAGCCAGACAGCTAAAGAGCTACAAAAGCCTCAAAACTCCTTCCAATCACTCCATATGCAAATATTCTTGGGTTCCACAAAACTTTTACGTGGAATAACACAATTAATTATTAAATATTATAAATATATTATGTACCTCTAGAGCTGGACAGGAACTTACCTTTATTCGTTTATTTAATAAATATTTATTGAGTACCTACAATGTGCCCAGCCTTGTTCTAGGCACCAGGAATAGAGTGGTAAACAAATGGAGCCACTGACTCATGGATTTGACATACTAGAGGAGACAGACGGCACACGAGCAAGAAAAAATAATCATCGTGAACCGTGAAATATCAGACAGCGGTAGCTGCTGTACAGAGAATGACAATAGGATAAAGTAAAAGAGGGTGCTCAGTATCCACTTTAAATTGGGTGGTTGGGGAAGGCCTGTCTGGGTGGTTGAGAGTTAGCTGAGACCTAAATGACAGGGAAGAGCCAGGTGTGTGGTCAGGAGATGAGCTCCAAGCAAAAGGAGCAGCCACTGTACAGGCCCAAGATAAAAATGATCTTTTACTTATATTGTTATTAATTTATTTGTTTAGGTACTGGGGATTTAACTCAGAGGCTACTTTACTACTGAGTTACATCCCTGGCCCTTTTAATTTTTTATTTTGAGGTAGGGTCTTGCTAAGTTGCTTAGGTCCTCACTAAATTGCCCTGGCTGGCCTTGAACTTGTGTTCCTCCTGCCTCAGCCTCCCAAGTTGCTGGGATTGCAGGCATGTGCCACCACACCTGGCCAGAAATGATCTTATGCCCAACCAATGGGCAGAGAATTGGAGTGGCCAGTGTGGTATTAAAAAAGATGAGAAAGCATTGGAAGTGAGGTCCAAGAAGTAGGTAGGGGCCAGATGGTGGGAATTTGGTTTTAAATGACATGGAGGAGATAACACGTTTTTAAAAGGGACACTTTGGCTGTTAAGTGGGGAATGGATTATAAGGCACAAAGGGGGAAGCAGAGAGAACAATCAGGCTACAGTGCCTGCGTGGGAGAGGAGAGAGGTTTGGCTCAGGTCATGGCAATGTAATTAGAGGAAAGTAGATGAATCTGAGATATATTTAGACATGGAGCCCACCAAGACTCGCTGATAACTGGACTAGGACAGAAATGAACAGACAAATCAGGATAACTCCTATATTTTGGGATTAAGTATCTGGGTGGGTCAGGATGCCACTTATGGAGAATGAGAAGACTGGGGAGAGATGGGTTGCAGGGCCGAGGTGTGCCTGAGAGTTCTGTTCTGGACGTGTTCGCTCTGAAATGGCAATTAGACATCAGGCGGAGATGAAACGTGAGGTAGTTCTTTGGGAGGTTCAAGTCTAGAGATTCAGACCTGGCCATGTACACATAGGATTTAAAACCATAGGGATACATGCAAAACCCAGGCAAGCGAGTCTGGGCAGAGCAGAGAGTTTGGGGCTCTGGGGAACACCAATATTTAGATGTGGGCCAGAAGACAGGAAGAAGAGAAGGTGTGGCAGAGAGAGAGAAGGGGAACTGGGACAGGATGTTGTCATGGAAGCCAAGAAAAGTTAAAGGCTGAAATAAGGAGGAGGTAATCGACAGGGTGGAGCAAGAGGGATAAGAAAACCTTTCATGGCTGCACAGTTCCCAAACATGGTCATGCGTCAAATACCATTGAGTATTTTTGTTGTTGTTTTTGTTTTTTTTTAAGGAGAGAGAATCAATTTTTATTGAGTTTTTCACATGGCTTTCATTGTTCCAACACTTAGCTGTGTACGTGGGTGCTGGGGGTTTAACCTGTGTACTTGCGTATGCCTGGCAAGCACAGTAACCACCAGCCTCCCCCTCTTCCCTCGTTGAGTTTTTTTTTTTTTAAGTATAGATTTTCAGTCCTTCTTCCTGAGCTATGAAACTCTGAGGGGAGCATCAGGCTGGCCAAGGTACCAGTACTTCCTATAAAACATGCTCCAGGAATTTCTGGTGCAGCCAGGCCATGGATCTGAGAACCACTGATCTAAGTAAGCTCTGGGTCAGAGACCAGAGAGCCTCAGTAACCTTGGCTAAACCAGTGGTGGAGGGGTCCAGGGTTACACCAGACTCCCTGTTACTTAACACAGGTCTCAGTCCATTATACCATATTGTCACTCTGGTTTGGGGGTGGAGGAGACATGATTTGCCATATAGAAGTGAGGTGTAGAAAATATTTAACACTAATTATGTACAACTATAATGCACTAATAAAAAAGAAAAAGAAAAAAAATTAACCCTAAATCAGAGACGCAAAACTGAGGGTAAGCCTATGTCTTGTAAAAAGTGTCATGTTTTTATATAAGATGCCTAGAATATGCAGATCAATGGTAATTAGCCTTTGAAGGCCGCCAGTTCTGTGACTCCAATCCAGTTCTCAATTGCCTGCATTTGGATTATTCAGTCTCACTGATAAAAGTGTTGAGTCTGCAGCTGATTGCTCCCTGACACTCGGGACGGAGTAGGGCTTCTCTCCAGCAGCCCCTGCAAACCCAGGAGCTGGAAATAAAAGGGTTCTGGGTACAGAGAAAGAGCTTGTGCAGCACAGTCAGGCTTGACCCTGCTGTCCAGGGCACGGGGAAGGAAGGGTGGGGTGAGGAGACCTGCGTTTCTTGAGTATACACCATATGCCCTGAATTGTTAGGCCCTTCAGATATACCATCTCCCTTAATAAGTGCAATATTTTAGTTCTTGTGCTCATTTATGTTGACTAAATCAGACACTGAAAGCTGGAGGGTGATGAAAATGTTGGCAAATGAAGGGAACTGAGGGTAGAAAGCAGTCCCATAAATGTTTGGAGAGTCCACCCCTAGGAAAGCCACATATCACCCATGGAATGGTGAGAAGCAAGACTGACCCAACTGGATGAGCCAGCTCAGTCCTCTTGCTCAATGGCGGCAGCCCCCTCCATCTGGGAATGGTGGTCAACCCGCCTCCTCACTGGGTGGGAACCCCTCGATCACCGTGGAGTCAGCAAAGCCCAGACGGAGGCCCCAGTGCTGGTCAGGCCAACTTCCTCCCAGGGCCTAGTCATAGTGGCAGGGTTGATCCTAAAGGGCTCAAATGAGGGCAGCTGCTGCCCGGTCCTGGCCAGCAGGAACCAGACAATGCTCTCATTTAGGTGGGTGAACTGAGGTTAAAATAGACCCACTGGTCTTAAGTTCTTTAAGCACTTTATTTCTCCCTTAACCGGGGCTAACGGCCTCCAGGCGCTTCCCGCCTTCCCTCTCTTAGAGGCAAGGCCCTTAAGGCATTACATTTAGAGACAAGGCTATTAACATTTAGAATCCTTGTTTCTACTGCCATACCAGAGTCCGTGTTTCTGCAACCCAGGCTCTTACTGCCTGCATCTTCTACTGCTGCTGATCTCTCCACTATCGCTGCTGCTGCTGCTGCTTCCATGCTTCTGTGCTTCTGCTTCAGGACAGGGCGGGTTGCTGCTTCTCTGGCTGCTTCCTTCTTGGGCCGCTTCCTTCTCACTTGCTTCTGGCTGCTCTCTGGCTACTTTCTCCTTGGGCCGCTTCCTCTACCTGACTAGCTGCTACTCTATTTATCCATTACAATAGCCAATAGGGGTATAGTGAAACACGTTTATCCAATTGTACCAATGAGTGACCAAATAGCTTAGTCCTGCGGTCAGGCATTACATCACTAAGGAAGATACAAGCCAGCTGGGTCAGAGTTGTTTACCACCAATTCTTCTACAAGCCAGCTGGACCTCATGTTGGGGGATCCCCAACAAGCTGCATTCATACCAAACCCATCTGAGAGCTGGTGGGAGTCAGTCAGGCACGCAGGCTCTGCTGGCAGCAGGGCAGAAGCATTGCTGGTAGGAAAGATATCCTGCATTTAGGCCGAGGGTCTGGACATTCAGGCCTCTAGGCATCTTATTCAGAGCCCAGACCAGGCCCCAGGACTGCCACCTCCGTACTCTGTGGTGCAGATGGAGGCATTGTCCTGGTACTGTGGGCACACACCTTTTCTTTTCTTTTTTTTTTTTTTTTTAAGAGAGAAGGACAGTGAGAGAGAGAGAGAATCAATTTTTACTGAGTTTTTCAGCTTTCGTTCCTCTGACACTTAGCTGTGTATGTGGGTGCTGTGGTTTGAACCCGTGTACTTGTACATGCCAGGCAAATGCCATAACCACCAAGCCACCGCTCCAACCCACACCTTTGCTTTTCTGATTGCCACCTTATGACACTCTATTCTGTGTCAAGGAACATTCTGCCTACCTTAGAGATCATGTGTTGCATCTCAGGTGGGCAGGGACAAGCTCTGAGTTCTTCTCATGCCAGGGTTTCTCAACCCAGCAGAATCACCAGGACAAATTTAGCAGTTCAGAAGCCAGCACCTCACCCCAGCCTACTGACTCAATCTCAGGGCTTGAGCCCATGCTTCTGAACTTTGAAAAGTGATCCTCATGGACTTCAAAGGCTGAAAACCACTGAGGTGAACTTGACCATCAGGTCCTTGCCTGCCTTCCCTCTACCATGCAACTCCTGCTTCTGCCAGTGCCTACAGCAGGTCTCACAGCCTGCACCATCCGGGTGATTTCTCTGATTTTTCCCAGTCTCTACCTCCAGACGCAGACCCAAGGCCTCCCAGGACACTGTACTTCCTTGGGGTTTTAGTATGTGACCAAGTCTGCTAGGCCAGGCCTCCCTTTCCAGGACCTGGGTCAGGGAATCTTTTCCTGCAAGGACTGCTCTTTACATTTTTGGCTTTATGTGGAGTCTGTCTGCTGCTGGTGCCCAAGCAGGCTCCATGGCTTGCTATAGGTCCCATAGCAGGGGAGGAACAGAGCCCAGAAGGACTCCATGTCCAGTCCTTACCTAGTCCAGGGCCTGGACTTCTGCCCTTGAGGGGTAGCCCACCTACTGGAACTCTGTTCAGAGAGGAGATGATGACAGGAGATGCTGTGGAGACAATACAGGTTCACCAGGTGCTAAAGAGCCCTGGGTCTGGGAAGAAAGGCAACCCACAGTTCTCTGGCAAAGCCTGTTTAAGGGTCAAGGTGATGTGCAGAAAGGACATGGGTCTGAAATACAGTACACACTACCATAGGTCAGTTCCCAGGAAACGATAGCAGGCAACTCCCTGCCAAGCCACCCAGGATCCCTCCACCCGATTTCACCCATACAGTGAAGACCAAGGCATCCAGAGAGCAGGGCAAATACCCTAGTACCAGTCCTCCATGGGATCACACAGGGATCCAGGACTCAAGCTGTTCCTCCCCCTGCCTCTAAAGGGTGGTCTCATCCAACATGATGCCTGTTTGTCCTTCTGAAGAGATGGACCCCTCAAGGGAGAAATAGACCAAGAGCTAGAAAGTGCCCCTCCCAGGAAGTGAGGTCAGAGGGCAGGTTACACTCTAACCTATCCCCGACCCCTCCGCTCTGGCTCCTAGGATGGGATCCAGCACTCCCTCCTTCCCAGATCTAGAAAACTGCAGAATGCAGAGCTGGAGGGAGCTCTGAAGGAAGAAGAGAACAGCATTGGCCTTTCGAATATTCCACAAAGTGTGGGAGGAAACAGGGTTCTCTGTCACCAGGGAGTCCTCCTCCACCTATCTCCTTGGGATACTGCCTTTTGGCCCATGTCTGAGGTTTCAGGGAGAACTTAGCACTTCTCACTCCAAGGAGTGCCAGACCCTCTTCCTTTCCTGGCTTGGTGCTGGAATGATGGCTGCAGGTGGCTGCAGAGGACAGGGGCCTGCTGACTTCTCCAAGGAACTGCCCTCTCTGCTAAATCCCGCCCACCTTTTCATGTTGTGATTCTGGGATGCCCGCCCTGGGGATCAGTAGGAGTTGGAGCAGCTGGAGGGGGAGCACAGGAAGTCACACTGTCCAAGGCCAGGGGCTCAGGCAGCTGGCAGAAGGCTCTGGATAGAATGGGGGTAGGCTCTGCTGTCTGCCTCTAGCCATCAGCAGCCCAGCCAGAAGGTCTCAGAGAGACTCCTGCAGACTGGAATGTGGTGGATAAGCCCCAGTGGACCCCTGGAAGGCTGCAGAAAGCTGGACACAAGCCTGAAGAATGCATAGTCTACTCTGGGTATGAGCCCCTGATAGCAGCAGATCAGGTTTGGAATGGTCATATCAGCTTCTGGTTGTTACAGGATGTTTGAGATTTGAGTGTTGGCCAGGGCCACTTCGTTAGCAGCATGACCCTGAGCCAGTCCCTCATCCTCATTTTCCCAACTTGGAGAAGGGGAAGGTCGAAACAGTAGTTGTCTCCCAGCACTGAGGAAGTGCTGTCTCACTGTTCTCTCACCATGATGGCCATAGTGAATATCGGGCTGAATGGTACAAATCCACAGGTCACTTCTCTCGTCTGCCCCAGGCAGTTGCTGACTGACCCCACACTCAGAGAGCAGGGTTCTGCTGGCAAGTCTCCAGGGCAGGAAGGCAGGAAGGAGCCCGAGGGGGATCTGCTTATACATACACTTGAGCTAGCCAAGAACTTGATCCACACCACTTACCTAGCAGTGGGCAGTTGGCAATGGGCCTAGTTTACCTGTGAGCAACTGAATTTTGAGCACCAGCTCTTTACAAGGCACGCTCCCCCAGACAATGGCCTAACACTTGCATGTACCTCCTGAGCACCACTTGGGTAACAGATGGGAAATGGCTAGTGTGACCTGAGCACACACTTCATGCCTAAGTGGGGTGGGGTGCAGGTCAGGAAGTCCCTGGCGGAAGAATGGGAGGGGAGGGGAAGCTAACGGCTTGCCCTGTGTAATCCTCAATGACTCACTGTAGACTAATTATAACGACAACCAAATACAAGGCCAGGAATCATGAACCTGACTTCTCCAGGCTTCCCCAGCAGCCAGCTGGGTGGCAGATCATCTTCCAGTACTGGGCTGAATCCAGAGTTTATAGCTCGGTGAGCCCTTGTGAATGCTTCAAGAGTTTCCGCCCTGCCAGAAATGTTTATTACTCCATAGAGGAAGGCAAAAGCACCTATCAACATGGAAAGGACAGGTCGGGACCTAGCCTGAGAGCCTTCGTCCACTCTTCCCATGCCCCTTCCTCTCTTTTCAGCAGCAGAGCAGGAAACTGAACTGCTTTTCAAGACAAGCCTTCCCCTGGAGGTCACAGCAGCACAGGTGACCCAGGCTAGTGCTCTAGGAAGCCTTAGAGAGTGGAGGGAGAAGCATTGGACAGGAGTCCAAAGCCTTGGTTCCCCCTCCCACCTTGGCGACACACCCACTCAGCCCACAGTCTTGGGATCCTTGTTCTTTGGACTTTGGTGTCCTCATCTGGGGACTACAGACAATAATACCTACCTCTAGGGCTGGGGAGAGGTCTCTCTTAGTGTCTGGTAAGTAGTGGCTGCTCAGGTAACAGTAGCAATAATGGTAATGATCAGCATTTTCTCCAAAGCCCCTTCCTGCTTTCAAACCCTCTGCCCCAGTGCAGGGAAATTTCTCAGGTGCCCTATTTGCTCTGGAGCACAGAGAGCCAGGCCCAGCGCTGGAGTCTTGGTCTCCCAACACCCTCCCCACCAGGGCTTTGCTCACAGGTCCTGCTGCATCCCCCTAACGAGGCTTAGATTTCATTACCTCATTTGTCTGGGGCTGGTGCCCAGCTGAAGATCATTTGATATAAGAGCTGGGTTCTGCAAGAGGCTGGTATTAATCCTTAAAGCTTAGCATCCACCCTCAGCTGCCATGTGTGGAAAGCTGGCCTCACAGCTGGCGTGGGGCCAGGCTGGCGGGAAGCAAGAGGCCTTGTCCCTCTTTGAGTTCCTCCAAGGGACAGGGCCTCAGCCTCAGCACCAGGTTCCAGCTCCTGTGGCCTGTATCGTAGCTGGGTCTCCACACTCCTACCCTCATGAAGGGACAGGGCCCTGGAGTCAGAAGTCGGTCAGCAGAGGGCCACCAGCCGCCAGAGCAACATTTACAAAATGTAGTAATGAAGAGAGCTGTAAATATGCCTTGCATGCGCATTAGTAACCAATTCCTTTACCATAGAATTGCTCAGAGTCATCAATTGCTCAGTCACCAAAATTCATTGAACACCACCTACTCAGTGACAAGTACTCATTTAGCTGCTGGGAATAAGTGGAGAACAAGAAAGATGTCTTTGTACATTTTCTGTTGCTAATAACAATATCACAGAATGGGGGAATTATAAAGAAAAGGTGTTTGTTTTTGCTCACAGTTCTGGTCCAAGGTCAAGGGGCCACAGCTGGTCAGGACCTTCCTACCAGAAGTCCTGAGATAGTTCAGGGTCTCACATGGCAAGAGACCTGACCAAACTAGCTTTTATAGCAGACTTACTCTCCAGATAACCCACTGCTTTATTAATTGCATGAATGGATTAATCCATTCACAAGGGTAGAGCCCTAATCACCTCTTAAAGGTCCCACCTGGTCCCCCATCATACTATCTTACGCTGCGATTAAGTTTCAATATGAGTTTAAGAGAAGACAAACTGTATTCAAACCATAGCAACAGACGAGTTGAATGCTCTTGGGGAGCTTAAATTCTGGTGCAGGAGGAGACAGGAAATAAATCTATAAGCAAATAAGAGAACTTCAAACAGCGGTGAGCACTATGAAGAAAGTAGCACTGCACATTCTAGAGTAAGTCTAAGGGCTGTGATTCCTTAGGAAGATCTTAAGGAAAGTGCTAGAATGATCCTTCAGACTCTCAGCTCTAATGTGTCAGTGTATGGCATAAACCCCTTAATAGCTGCACTGTCATCTCCAGGGCAGTGTTTGAGGCCTCAGCAGCCCTAGCCATTGCCCAGCTCATTCCTGAACCCCTCTGTGAAATTCAGCCAGCATGAAATTCCCCCGTTACATTCCCACAAGTGTCCTCAAGGTGTTCTTCCTTCTCAGAAAACCCTTCCCTGCTTTCTTTATCCAGCAACCAGGTCCTCATCCTTCAAGGCTGTATTAGACAGAGTAGGATCTGCTCTAATCAACCCCAGAGTCTTAGTGACTTAAGCCCACACAAGCCTTCTCACTCGCATCCCATCCCAGAGAGTCAGTTAGGGACAGAGCTCTGTTCCTTGCAGTTCCTTCTCCCTCCTTGGGGTCTCAGAGCATTCGGCTGGGTCCCATGGATGTGGCCAGCTAGTGGAGCAAAGAGTGAGTGTGGAGGAACACGCAGGAGGTCTTAGGAACCAGGCCCGGAGCAAGAGCATTCCTCAGGCACATGGTCCCACCGGCTGCAGAGCAGCTGGGAAATGCAGTTTCTCTCTTAGCCCCCAGGAGGAGGAAATAGGCACTAGCATCACCTGGGCCTGTTCAAATGTCACCACATCGGTGACACCTTCCTGACCTTCCCCTTAGCAAAGATTAGTACACAGAATAAAGTAAGGCAGAAGATTCTGTGTAATAGAAGGGCTATAGGGTGGGAATCAGCAGACCTGGGCTCGATTCCATCTCTGCCACATGTGACTCCTGCCTCTGCTTTACGACTAACTTCACACAGGTTGCTCTGTAGGTCCCAATTCCCTAATCTATAAAATGAAGATGACGATGACGGTGACGATGATTTTATCATCCTGGGAGGATTGCTGGGTGGATAAAAGGAGCTCATCTACATGAAAAGCCCCACCCATGGCAAGTGCTCAAAAATACTTGACTGTGGAATTTTTTTTACCCCCTTTTTCATTTTCATTTTTTAAAATTTTTCATTAATGAGTTGAGTTATTGTACAATCATAAATGCTTATAAAGTAACAATATGACATGCATTTGTTCCTAAACCAGAATTACCCCACATCGCCCGACTGTGGAATTTTCCACGAGTGATGCCACATTAGTGCTCAAAATTTTCAGATTTTGGAGCATTCCACCTTTCAGATTTGTAGATTAAAAGTGCTCAACCCACAACTGGTAGCTGCCGTTCTAAAGAACAAAGTGTTTATGCACAAGGTAGAGACACTTCTCACACACCCCTGGGATCTGTCTGGGAGCTGGGAGCTGGCCATTAACCCATCAGTGCTGAATGTCAAGGACAGGTTCTAGTTGCTGTCCCCAGGTACATTTCTAGGGAGCAGGAGCTTGAGTCAGTCCGCGGAAGCTTTCAAGCCAGGCCTGCTCTTTGCCTTCTTGCAGATGCAATATTTCATCTTTTCCCTAAATAGACCTATTTTGTTGGCCTGGAAAATCTGCTGAGGCAGGTGACCCACCACCTCCCTGGCCCCCACTGCTGCCCCTGGGAACTCCCCAGCAGCTCCACCATCAGTACTAGCAGCCTCAACTCGGTTTGATGTTGGACCGATCTAATGGGCCTTGAACCTGGAGAACAACCCTTGGCTTGTTGCAAAAGTTCTATGGGCACCCTTGACGGTGCTCAGCTTTGACCTCCCTCGTCCATCCGTGCAGCCCCTGAGGAGCACACAAAACACTCACCCAACTCATCAGTCATTTATCATCTGATCTTTATGGTCAGCTTGCCCCAATCTAGCCCAGGCCCTGCCCCTGTCGAATGATTTGCTCTCTGCTTTCAGAACAGTCCTCACTGTCACAGGGTGCATCCCACAGGGAAACTCTGGTCCCTTCTCATCCGCTTCCCATTTTTGCAATTACTTTGTCATTACAGAGTATCCCACTGTAATGGCTCTTCCCAAAACTTACAACACTTGCTGCTTTGACGTCTTCCTAATACAAAGGAGTTGAGGCACTGGTCATAAACTGACACAAACCCAGCCAACACATCACAGACAAGCCACACACAGACCCACAGGACACGCTTTCCCCTGACACACAGCTTGGCTCACATCTATCAGAGTACAGAAGTAGAACAGTCACAGGGAGAGGAGCTCTTACTGCCTGTTGATAAAATGCAGCTTGCCCTGGGGCTGGAGAGGTGGCTCCGGGTTACAGCACTTGCCCAGCATGTGCAAGGACGCAGGTTCAAACCCCAGCACTGTGTACACAACAAAGTGTCAGAGCAATGAAAGCCACATGAAAAAACTAAATAAAATTGATTCTCTCTCCCTCTCTCTCTCTCTTTCTGAGTGTCTTTCTCATTGACCCTTTCTCTTAAAAAAAAAAATGCAGTTCACCCTGACCTTTCTCAGCTCTTTCTAGCTTTTGCCCTTTGCTCAGGGAACCATAGCTAACAAAGCCCCAGAGCCAGGGAACTGAAAGGTGAGCTGTCTCAGCGACAGGGTGCTGCCACGTCATCCATCTCCTCTGGTTCTCATTTGTTCTCTGGGATGTTTTCCCTCTGGGGTGTTTTCCCTCTCTTTTTCCTTTATCTTCTTTTTCCTGAAAAAAAAAAAGATAAGAGGTTTCTGAACCTCCTATCTTGCCTCCTATAGTCAAGAAATAAATAAAATAAACCTCATTTGGTGAAACACACCTGTAATGCTAGCAACTCAGGAAACTGAGGCAGGAGGATCCAAGTTCAAGGTCAACTCAGGCAACTTAGGGAGACCCTCAACAAGTTAGGAAGGCTGTCTCAAAAAATCAAAAGTACTGGGGATGTAGCTCAGTGGCACAGCCCCTGTGGGTTCAATTCCCAATACCAGAAAAAGACAAGAAAGAATGAATGAAAGGAAGAGAAAAGGGGAAAGAAAAAAGTAAAATAAAATGGAAATCTGCCCCACAATTAGCTGCATGCAGCCTCCACTGTAGGACCAGCTTCGGGGTGAGAGACACACATACTGCCAGGAAACGGCCTGATCCTTCAGTGACTGCTCTTGATGTTCCCAGGTTTTTAGCAAGCAGTGAGTTAGGATGGGAAGCAATTGCAGCACATTGATGAAGAATAGTAATCCTTATCTTCTGGATCAGACCTTCTATATAGTGTTTGTAAGTCTTAGAACAGCCCTGTGAGCTGGGAACAGTGGTGCCCACCTGTAATCCCAGCAACTTGGGAGTCTGGGGCAGGAGGATCATAAGTTCAAAGCCAGGCTCAGCCATGCAGTGAGGCTCTGTCTCAAAATAAAAAATAAGAGGACTCGGGTGTAGCTCAGTGATAAAGCAACCCCAGGTGTAATCCCCAGTACCAAAAGAGAAAAAAGAAGAAGAAAATCCCTATAACATAGATAAAGTTATTCCCACTTTAGAAAAAATGAATTTGCAACCCAGCTTCGTTCATTAATTCACCCATCCTCCATCAGTCCATGCACAAGGGGCCTGCTCTGTTAGCTACTGGGCAGGAACTAGCATGTGAGCCCCAGTCTGCAAGATGCTACCACTTCCCGCTAACTCACACGTCCCGGACCTGGGACCTCAGAGAACTTGCCCCCAACCAAGCAGATGCACAAGTGAGCATTTCAGTACAATTCACAGAAAGGCTTAAACACATCTGATGTGAGTCACATGCCACATGCTAGGAGCTCAGAAGCAAGCACGATTCCAAGGAGATCTGGGAAGATACAGGGAAGAGGTGGCATTTGCATGGGGTTGGCAGGCCCTTCCTGGTGAGGAGCCCAGGAAGGAAGGCACGGGGAGAAGTGGGTGTTATGGTACATCCAGGGCACAACCTGACATGGGTGGCAGGCATATGTAGGGCTTGGGCATTCCCTTGGGATCTATGACGGATCATTAATGGAGCTGCTATAACATAGTACCACAGACTGGGTAAATGATACACAATGGAAGTCCATTCGGCTTACAGTTCTGGAGGCCGGGAAGTCCCCCTGGAGGGACACATTTGGTGAGGAACTTTTTGCTGTTATAACTTGGCAGAGGGCATCACATGGTGATGTAAAGGGAGAGGGGCGCAACATTCATGAAGGTGGCGCCTAATCACCTCTTAAAGGTTCAACTCTTCGCACTGTCACGGTGGCAATTACATGTCAACACGCGTCTGGGAGCAGACGTTCAAACCATTGCAGTGCTCCAAAAATGGAGGCTGCCTTTAGGATGACTAATATTTTCTCCATCATCATCACTACTAAAATACATCTTTTCCAGCCCTCAAGTTCTTCAGTCTGGGGCTGGAGCCGTGGCTCAGTGGTTTCGGAGCTTGCCTGGCAAGCACGAGGACCCGGGTTCAAACACCAGCACCACATACACAACTGAGTGTTGGAACAATAAAGGCCATGTGAAAAACTAAATAAAGTTATTTCTCTCTTTCTCTGTCTCTCACTGTCCCTCTCTTTTAAAAAAAAAAAAAAAAAGTTCTTCAGTCTGTCACAGTGGTCCCTTCTTCCCTCCAACACGGATACCATCACCTCTGTGCCTCCCAGCCCCCTCATCCTGCAGGTGCCCCTCCCCATAGCCAGGCCTAAGTCACCTGGTGGAGCCACCAGAGGAGCTCTGGGTATGGGTCACATCCCCACTGGCTTCTCATTGCTGACCCCAGCTGGAGGCCCTGCCTGCCTGTGTTCCCTCTGTCCTCCAACCTGATGCCCCAGCCAGCCTCCTGCCGCCATGCGCGATCAGCCCCCTCTTCCCAACTTTTGTCCTGCTGAGTGCCTCTTGGTGGGCATTCCTCCTTCTCTGACAGGCAGCTCTCTGTGGGGTCCTCAGAGCATCTCCTCCTCACTGTACCTTCTCCAAGGGTGATGCCCAGCAGGTGCTGACAGCAGATCCTGCCCACATCTAGATGGTCCCTGCCTCTTCTGTCGGTTCCTCAACATGCCCGGGAGATGCTGGCTGAACATGACAGCCCAACCTTCCTGCTTTTGCCTCCTTTCCTCTGGTCTAACGACCTGCACCATTGACATTTTGGGCTTGATAGCCTTTGTAGTGGGCTGTCCTGTGCTTGTAGGATGTTTAGCAGCATCCCCAGCCTCGCCCCACTAGAATCCAGTAGCAACTACCCACTCCCATGTTATGACAACCAAAACTATCTCCAGACACTGCCGACCACGCCCAGGGGGCCAAAACTTCCTATGGTAGAGGACACTCCCTAACCTACAGCCTAGCTTGGCCTCTGGAGACCTCTCTGCTTTCTCCCACCCCAGCCGCTCTCCCTACCCTTTGCTCATCTCTGGGTGTCAGCACCCGGCACACACCACCACCACCACCACGTGGCACTCTGCAGCCCACACTGGGCTCAGCTCCTCTCTGGCTGCTGCTCTTTCTTCTGGCTGCCCAAACTCAGGGCGGAGACCCGATGTACGAATTGCACAGTGGAATGCTTTGCTAGCGCCTGGGGCCTCTCCCTTGTTTTCTGCTCAGATGAAGATAGGAAGAGGGGCTGAGTCTCAGTGAGGCAGGAAGGGGACCCTGGGAAACTCCAGCTTGGCTCCCTCCCTCCCCAGCCCCTACTGCAGTCATCTCTTCTGTGGATGTCAGGTCCCTCCAGGGGGGAAGAGCAGGAGTGGGGCAGGAGGAGCACTCCCCCTGGACACTATAGGTTGGAAGCTCTCATTCATTTCAGCAGCCCAGTCCCAGGAGGTCACTTCTGTCCCTTCCAGACTCTGCCTCTGTACCTGCTTGCCACAAATCGCTGCATAGCGTCCCATCCATGACACTTGACTCTCACTATCTAGGTGCATTTAAATTGCTTTAGCATCACTCAGAAGAGCTCAGAAGTCTTCAGCTCCATTGGAAAGGTCTGGTCCAACTTCCGTCCTGCCCAGTCTCGTCTGAACAGGCTCTTCTGCAGCTCTTCCCAGGAGGGGGCCTTGCTCCCCTCTTCCTGGGGAGAGGCCAGCATGACTCCTCTCTCCTAGCACCCTCTTCCCCCAGACCAACATAATCCATCAAAATGGATGAGCAGGTCAGGTAGGCATGGGTCTGGGAAGTTCTAGGCAGGTCGCTATACAAGGCACACACAGTCCCACAGGGCACGCAGACTTCTCAAGGCCATTGACCCTCACATGCTCTTTAGCTCTCAGCAGTCACATGGCCACACAAGGGGTGTGACGGCAGCATCAGACCCAGTCCCCGCTCCCAGGACCCTGGAGTCTTGTGGGATCTCACAGAGGGTTGGGACTTGGTCTCCAGCTACTCCCCCAACTCCTCTGCTTCCTCTTTGGTCCACTAGTGGGGTGAGATTAAATGATGACAGGGGCAACTCCTTGCCCTGGCATTTGAAGTCCCCACCATCTAGTTCTCCACTCTCTACCACCTGGACCTCCTGTGGCCCCCAACTCACCCTTCAGCTCTACCACAGGCCCCTCTACGCTCCACAGCACTGTCCCAATCCCCACCATCCCTCAGGGTCACTGAGACCCACTCTTGTCACTTTAGAGCAGTTTGTCTCCCGGAATTCTCAGAACACACCTGTGAGATTGGAGCTATGATTAACCGCCCTTAACTAATGTGCAAACCAGGACACAGAGGAATTGGAAACTGACGTCAGTAAGTGACAGGGCCAGGATGTAACATTACCTTATTAATATTTCAACACAGCACTTCATTCTCTGTGAATCTGATGATTGCTTTGAACTCTGTACCCATTAGCAGTAGCTCCTCATTCCCCCTCCCCCTGGTCCCTGGCAACCACCATTCAGCAGTCTTTCGTTACAAATTCCACTACTCTAGCTACGGCGCACGGTGCAATTCCTCCTTTTGTACCTGGCTTATTTCACTTAGGATAGTGTCCTCCAAGTGCATCCATGCTATAGCATGAGTGAGAATTTCCTAACTCTTTCAGGCTGAATACTACTCCACTGTGTGTATATACAGCACTCTGCTTACCCACCCACAAACACATTGCTCCCGTCTTTGGGCTATTGCACACAATGCTGCTACGAGCTTGGGTGTGCAATAATCTCTTTGAGTCCCTGCTTTCAATTCTTTTGGATCTGTACCCACAAGTGGAATTGCTGGATTGTGCGGTAATGCTTTGTTTAACTTTTTTTTCCCCTAGAAACAGGGGACAAAGAGAGAGAGAGAAGCAATTTTTATTTAGTTTTTCATATGACTTTCATTCCTGGGACACTTTGTTGTGTACGTGGTGCTGGGGTTTGAACTGACGTACTCGCGCATGCCAGGAAAGCGCCGTAATCACCAAGCCACCGCTCCAGCCCTGTTTAACTTTTTGAGAAACCACCACACCGTTTCCCTCAGCAGCTGCATGACACTTGTTATTCTCTGGATTCGGGGCTCGTTTCTGCTTTTTTTACAGTGGCGTCCTAATGGGGGTGAGGTGGTATCTTGTTGTCATCTTGAGTTGCATTTCTCTGACACTGAGAATCTTTTCTTGTGCTTTTCGGCCACCTGCGTAGCTTCTTGGAGAAATATAGATTCAAGTCCTTTGCCCATTTTTAAATCAGGCTGTTGGGTTTTTGCTAAGGCTAAGTGTTCTTTAGCTATCCTGGCTATTAACCCCTAATCAGATATATGATTTGCAAATATTTTCCCCGTGTCACGGTTGCCTCTCACTCTGTTGGTTGTGTCCTTTGATGTGCAGAAGCCTGAGAATTTGATGTGCTCCATTTCATCTATTTTTTTCTTTTGTTGTGTTTTTGGTGTCATAGTCAAGAAATCATTGCCAAATCCAATGTCACGAAGCTTTTACTGTATGTTTTCTTCTCGGAGTTTTATGATTTTACCTCTTACATTTAAGTCTTTGATCTATTGTGAGGGCCTTTTTTTTTTTTTTTAATGAGAACTTTCCAGGAAACTCTTCCCCACCCCACTCCCACCTCCAGTAAATTTGATCTTGTCACCCAGAACAGGCAATGATGGGCACTTTGCCAACCCAAACAAATGTGGAAGAAAGGGAAATAGACATTGGGTAGACACAGAGCAGAACGCTCATTGTGACCGACAACACTTCCCAGGCCAGCCAAGGACAGTACCGTGGGCCCTTAATAAAAAGGCACTCAGGATTGTGCCAGATTAATTCCCTGCAATTGGTTAATCAGCGACAATGCAATGGAGTGACCCCGAGTTAGAAACTAAAGGTTCACACCCCGGCTCCCCACTTCTGGCCCTGTGACCTCCAACAAGAACCTGGCTGAGCCTATTGCCTCCACTTCAAAAGGATAATACAGTCACTTCCTTTATGTAAATATTTCACACATGACAAGACCCTCTTCCCTTTAGGATTCGGTGAAATAGGGCAGGATTTATTTAATCTCTATTCTCAAGGTGAGAACATGAGTACCCAGAGAGGTTGTGATTTCCCCAAGGCTGCTCAGCTGGTAAGTTCCTAAAAGGGCCCTCAGAATCCTAAGTATGCAGTCCCTTCCCTCCCCTTCTGGAAGACGGGTGGAGGATTATGGTTATTAAATGAGGGCCCAGAGAGAAGAGAGCTTTGGGTGTTGTTTGGTTTCTCAGTATCTGTGTAGATTAGGGATGATCCTCTTTGATCCATGGCAGTTGGGACCAGAGGAGGACTGGGTTGGAGGAAGAGGATTAGGCCCTGCTTCACTCCTGGCACCTGTGGGTTCGGACAGTGATGGGGAGGGGCAGGGAGCACTCACTGCACTGGCCAGCATTCCCAGCAGCCCCACTATGGGGGAAGTGGCTCCCTGGCGGTTTTCCTGCTGGCAGAGAGCAGAGACAGTCCAGGTCAGACAACTGCCAATTCCCAGCTCACCTTTCTGTGACCTGCAGGCTGCAGCTCCAACAGCTCTCCAATGCTCCTCCAGGGCTACCCCACCTCCTTGTCCCCTCCCTGCCTCCTGCCTTCACAGCCATAATGAGTGATAAGAAATTGTCTGCTAATAGGATTAGCCTGGAAGTCCCCGCCCACGAATTCTGTAATACCGCTGGTCTCCTGTCCTGTAATTTTCTGCTGGTATCAGAGGCTCAAACCCACCTCCAGGTTATTAATTCCTCCTTGTTCTTTGATCAGGGAACCACAAATAGCTAGGATGCCCGCCACAGCCACTGATCCACCTGGCCCCTGGGTAAATCACACGAGGCTTTCTCAGGCTCCCTCCCTCCAGAGTCAGCAGCTCCCTAAATTTCTCCCAGTTCTGAGGGCAGCCACGTCCTCTAACTTAGCAGCGAAGGAGGCAGGTCTGAAGCTGGAGTTCAGGCAGCAGAAGAATGGTAAACGAATGCCCAATCCAGTCCCAGTTCATTTTTGTTTGTTTGGTTGGTTTTTGATTTTTCCAGTGCTTGAGAGTGAACCCCGGGCCTCATGCACACTAGCAAGCGTTCTTCTGCT
The DNA here is from genome assembly GCA_004027875.1 of Aplodontia rufa. Lineage (NCBI taxonomy): Eukaryota > Metazoa > Chordata > Mammalia > Rodentia > Aplodontiidae > Aplodontia > Aplodontia rufa. The sequence continues at coordinate 17,973 of PVKS010000028.1, read as the reverse complement.
GAGATGCATCCCTGCATCCGCAGGGACGGTACTTTCTATTTTGACACAGGGCTCCATTACATTGCCCAGACTGGCCTCCCACCTGTGTTCCTCCTGCCTCAGCCTCCGGAGTAGCCAGGATTACAGGCACCCAGCCTTTTCGTACCTTTCATACCTCCCCACTCACGGGACCCTCAGGAGACTGTAGGTGGGGCACAGGCAGATGTAGTTTGGCAGGCTGGGTGAGGGGGTTGAGCTTTTGGTCCAGGGCTCACTTCCTAGGTCTAATACAGAAAGAACTTACCAACATCTTTGAGCCTCAGCTTTCTCATCCGTCCGTTGGGGAGCTTGATGTCCATCCATCCGCAACTGTGAAGCAGAGTGCAGCACCTGGCATACAGCAGGAGCTCATCACTGCTCCTCTTGGCTGTTTTAAGACTTCAAGAGGGAGGGGAACACAGCTCTAGGGATTTACCAAGAACTGATGCAGAGGAAACTTCATGACTGCTTTAGCCCAAAACATTACTTAGAAGAAAATTCAGCATGTAGGGTGAATCCAGAGAAGAGTGCAGGAAAAGAAGGGTTTGCCTGTCCCATCCTCCCAAAATGTGGTCAGGCCAAAGAAAAGAGGCTAAATCCAGAATATTCCTAGTCCAGCAGCAAGAGGGCCTCGCAAGGCAGAAGACCTGACTCGAATTAGCAGGGTGTGGTCACCAAGAGGGAGAGAACCAGAGAGGCCAGAACCTGCAAGAGTTAACAGAGACGGAGGAAATTTTTGGAGTCAGAAGAGGGGAGGTTGGAACTAAATCTAGGTTAATTTGGACACCATTTTGTGATTGATTGTACAGAAAGCGTTAGCGAGTGAGAGGTGGGAAATTGCACCTGCTAGTGAATGAGCCCAGAATTCCAAGTGCTGCTTCATGGGAAGCTGGGGAGCAGTGTGTTGGCAAGGGGGGAGATGGCGGGGCCAGTCGCAAGCGTTAGCAATCACACTTTTTCTGTGCGTCCAGCCCCATGCAAAGCCCTTACCCACACTCATAGGGTCCTGTTGGTAACACCCTGAACCACGGCCATCAGCCATCGTTAGAGCAAAGGTCCCTGAACACAGGCTTGGCTTCCCAACCAGGCTGAGGGGGAAGGGAGGTCTCTGTCCCGCAGGAGCTCCAGAGGCCAGGGATCCAGTTCAATCCCAGGGCTGGTGTTCTTGAGCTCTGTGGCCTTGGGCATGCTTTTGAATCTCCATCAGCCCGGCGTCCTTTTCCATAACATGGGGACGGTATAGCCTGCCTCTCAGGATGAAGCTGAGATGTGAAGTATAGTACTGGGTCCTCATCCGAGGTCTCACTCCCTGTGAGACCAGAGCATCACCAGGGCTCAGTGCTCCTCCTCTTGACACCAGGTCAGAAAATCAATAGGAACCTAAGGCCCTGTCACAATGCCTGTCACTTACCTTGGTTCAGCACATCGCATAGGCACTGAACCATCTCACATCATCACCACAAGGGTGACTACAGTACCATGTGATTTATTTTTAAAGAGAGAGAGGGAGAGAGGGAGAGAGAAAGAATCAATTTTATTTATTTTTTCATCTGGCTTTGTTGTGTAGGTGGTGCTGGGGTTTGAACCTGGGTCCTTGCGCATGCCAGGCAAGCACTGCAACTGCTGGGCCACCGCTCCAGCCCCCCATGTGATATTTTAAGAGAAAGAGAGATCACATTCATCTAACTTTATTATAGAGTGTCATTGTAATTATTCTATTTTATTTTTAGTTATCATTGTTAATTCTGTGTTAATTTATAAATTAAACTTGATCATAGGTATGTATGTATAGGAGAAAAAATAGTAGATATAGAATTTGATATATCTGTGGCTTCAGGTGTTCACTGGGGGTCTTGGAACATCCTCTGAGGGTAAGGGAACAGTAATAGACACTACATGTAGCACTACCATGGTTCACAGTGGAAAATGGCCAACGAGAGGAACATCTCCACCACCTCCCCTCCTGCTCCCCCATTCACTGCCACCAAGGAAGGTAAGCCATCAATACAAAAAAAATTAAATCTATAATAAAAAGCAAGGACATGGTGAAAGTTGGGTAGGGGGCACAACTGGGGAGGAGATGACAAGGTTGGCAGGGGCTGCCCCTGAGAAGGAGGACATAATGTAGAGCCAACAGGTGCCCAGAGTGCAGAGCAGTGAGAGGACGGAGTGGCCAGCAGAGCTGTGCAGAGGGCTCGTGTATCCACACCCTCTCAAGCAGACAGACTCGCTTCCAGAGCTGAGACAATGCTGACGGGACGGTGAACATTTCCACCTTTGCTGAGAAACCGGCTCAGCCGATGGTCATACCATCTCACTGACTAGCCTGTAAATTAAAAAGGTAGATGTCCAAATTGCTGAGTGGCCTCTGCTGTTTGAGCAGCGTACAAGGACTTTTAAGGGTTCTAAGAGGGAACTGGCATGTAGAAGTGATCTAGAATCAACAACTTGTGTGGTCACCCCAAGTTCTGGAGGGTGCTGAAGTGGGCATTGGTTGGATCTCCCTTCCCAGAAAGCTGTTGGTCCTACCCAGGAGAGTGCTCACTTATGGAGCAATCACTGTGCATTCAACTGGGTGACACTAAAACTTTATTTGGTACAATTTTATAGATGAGGAAACTGAGTCCAAGAGGTTAGGTGACCTGTATGAGACTACATTAATGGAACTGAAGTCTGTCTGACTTCAGAGTCAAGGACTGACCACCTAGGTAAAGAGGCCAAGATTCGTGCACTCATCCACCCATCCTTTTGTTCCATCCATAAATATATTCTGAGCAGAGCAGAAAACAAGCAGGCGACGCTGCCTAGTGGAGGCCATAGCCTCATTCACCAACATACACTGGACTTTTACTGGGTGCCGGGCAAGCACTGTGCCAGGGACTGGAGGCAGAGGTGCATTAACCCAACAGCTGCTCTTGGCCTTTGGAGGCTCAGGTCGCTTATCTTGAAGCTTCTTTTTGCAACACGTGGACACTGGAGGCCTCTGAAGCAGGCAGGCTGCAGGTGGGAAGGTGGGGAACTGGGAAGCAAGCTTTGGAAAGACAGGTATGATCTGTCCTCCACCCTGGAGTATTTGGAGCCACACAGGGGGCAGTGTCAAATGGCTTTGAGAGGTACTGTACCATGTTTGTTTCAGCTGCATCCCCTTCTCGGGCACTGTGTAAGACCAACCCTCCCACTCCCTGTCTACAAGCACACCCTTGTTACCAGAGACACCAGAAGAAGGAAATGAAGCAGAGACAGAAAGGAGCGCCTGGGAGGCATGATTCTGCACCAGCACAGTGGCTTTCAGCAACCGTTCGTGTGTGCGTGTGTGTGTGTGTGTGTGTGTGTGTGTGTGTCTATCCCACACTCGGGAACAGGAGGCTGAGGCTCAGAGGGTTTTCTCCTGGGACCTGCCTCCAGGTCATGCAGTTCTGAAATGGCAGATCTTCCTCTTCCAGCTCCATGTCCAGGGCTCTCTTTGCAGTATGATCTAATCAGAGTTGACAGAGCACTTAGGAATCCCCAGCCCTGGCCCAGCTGTGTTGGGGGTTCTGAAGAGGGATGTGTGGGATCTTTAAGGAGCCTGAATTGTATATGGAAATCTAAAATGACCAACATGGAATGGTTAGGAAACCATCCAAAATGTGAAACTTGAGGGTTGTTCACGTCCAAGGATATGACCCAAGAGTAGAAGCCCATGAGAGGGAGAGAGGTCCTCCTTAGCTGGACTCCCAGAGAGGACTTGGGGATTCTTCTGTGGTGCACTCCTAATGGGAAGGAACCAATGGGAATTCCTGTGGCAAAGCAGTAAACTAAACACACTTGGCAAAAGGATGGCTTTGGATTTGGACAGCCCCAACTTTGAGATTTGGGGCAAGTTGCTTTGATCTCTCTGGTTCTCAGCTTCCTCGTCTGCTGGAATGGAAGAAACCCCTCCACCAAGGACCAAACAAGATGGCTGGCAGTGCTGGCCCAGTGCTGCCTTCCATTGAATGGAGGCTACACCACCAAGCTGGGGTTGGCACTACACCGTGGTTGGGACCCTCAGGGATTTATATTCTAGGAACATGCCAGTCCTTGGATGACTAATTTCACACCAGTTCAGAGGCAGAGACTCATGGGGAGGACCTTCTTGAGGAAGGGATATGGTCTGAACTCTGAGGGGTGGGTCAGAACGAACTGTGGGGAAGGAGTGGGAAGTATCCCAAGTAGCCCCAAGGCTGGGGGGGGAAGTTGTAGGACCAGCGGTGAGGCAGGAGTAGGGTGTTGGACTTTGGCTGCCCTACTAAGGATTCTGGTCTTTATCCTAAGAAACATAGGAGGCCACAGGGTGATTTTCAGCATGATCAGTTGTCCATTTGAAGAAGGTCTGGTCACAGCAAGGACAATGAATTAGATGGGAGCATAGCGGATACTGAGGTCCTTGACCAATGGCAGCAGGTATGGCCTTTACAGTACAAATGGGGGAGAGAAGGCCGAGGAGGGAGCCAGGGCTCCATGGGAGCTAAGCTCTGTGTCAGAATAGTTCCCTCTTCATCCCAGCTCCCTCTTGGTCAAAGAGCCACCCAGCATGAAAGAACCTTTGGAAATGCTCAGTGGCACATGGGGGTGCAGGGTGCAGAGTGATCCTTTAGAGGAGGAGCAGAAGGGTGAGGCTGTGTCTTTGCAGTGAGTGCAGGGTAGGCAGTCGCTATTCTCCTTCCCCAGGCCTAAGGACACAGGAGGGCCCCTCCCTGTGGCTGCCTGGCTATTGGGGTTCTGTGGAAACAAGGCAGTTTTTCCAAATTGCAATAACAGTGATTTCTATTAAACCATGAGCATCTGACACATGGAGCGAGGAGCCATGAAGCCCCCTGGCGGGTAACATAAAAGTGGGGGTGGGGGCTCTGGGGAGAGTTGGAGGCTGTCGCCCCTGGCTGGGCTCTGCCATGTGCAGCGAACGAGGACTGGGAATAAAGAGACTTATTTCAGCACCCTGTTATTATGGCATCTTGTTTTCATAGTTTGTTCAACAAACCTCTCCCCCCACCCTCTTTTTTTCATCTTCCTCTCTCAGCAAATCCATTTAAATGCAATTCTATTCTTAAAGCGCCCCTCTCATGCATGTCTAATGAATGTCAGGGAGATGCTATTACAATGGGGCCGAGGAGGGTCCAATCGGCGGTGTGTGTACAAGTCATTTGAAAGGAAGCCTGGGAGCGCTCCAGTTTTATTACAGCATAATTAGAAATAAAATCTTGTTGCAATAGGAGAATGAGAGATGTGTGCTAATCCTGTGGTGGAGAAAGATAGAGCTGTATTTAGAGAAAAGGATTCAGGGAGAAAGAGGAAAATAGACACTGTGCCTCCTCTTCCCAAGATTCTCCTGATTCTCTTCCCTGAGACCCTCCATCCTCACAGCCCCCAGGACCCCCAGCTTTCTGGGACCTACTCCAGAGACGATGCTGGGATCCTGTGGAAATGAGCTACCTAAAGTGATCAGTCTTCCAGGGCACCAGGGGCATCAAGCTGTGTCCCTTTAGTAAATCTATGTGTACCCCACCCACTTAAGGGACCACATGGTGATCAGTGGCAGTGTGGAAATGGCTGTCAGAGCTTGGACTTGGAGACTGAGACCCAGGTCCAGCTCGGAGCCAGCTGCTTTCCAGAGTTGTACATTTATTCACTCCACCAATTCTTACTGTCTTTTAGGTACCAGGCACAGTTTGGGGCACATTAATGAACTCATTTCATTCTAACAGCAAGTTGGTTTGGAGAGGTTCGACAGTTTGCCCAACATCATCCAGAGAGAAAGAGACACAATTTGAACCTCAACCCTTCCTTTTTTGGAACCAGGCTCTCTCTGCTCCACCACCCTATCGATGTCCTAGGTACCCTGAGTCCTTCAGATGCCCATCTGTCCAGTACAGCCTTCTGTTAGAGGGCCCAAATACAGAGCTGAGGAGCTGGGACCTGATTAATCCCTCTGACAGGGCAGAAAGGGGGCCTCAGGGTGGTGACTGCCCAGTGGTCCTGACCATCAGGAGGGAAGATGACTCTGGCCCAGAGAGAGAGGTGGGGCAGTATTGGCTCCCATGCTCTGACCCCCTCAGACTGCTGGCCTAGGTGGGGATAAAGGTGAGAAGCCCCCACTCATGCCCAACCACTGGAAGAGGAAGAAAGAGGTCGGCTCCCCCACACCTCTTGGGAGCATGTGGTATACTTTGTGCTCCCTTGTCAGTGTTCTCACCCGCCAAACCAGCCCAGCAGGACCTCTTGCTCAGGAGATGTTACCAAAGTCCCCAGAAGCCCCTGTGCCAGGAAACAGGAAGATAAGCCTGCCACCTTTGTAACGCCCTCCTCTAGGCAGGTCCCCAGTCCAGCTCCCGCCTCTGCTTCTGGCTGTGCCTGCCCTATGTGAACTTGCATGAGGAGGTCCTTCCTCCCCTCACCCAGTCTCCTCCTGACCCACGTACAGCCACTGAGTCCACTTCCACAGGGAAGGAGCAGCAGGCCAGGAGACAGGAGGCCTCTCTTGGCATCTCCACTCTGAACCAGACGAGGTGTGCGACTCTGCCTCAGTTTCCCCTAGTGGAACCTGAGGTGGTGACAGATGAGATCTGAGCCTTTGAGAGTGAAGATGAGGTCCTACCTGGGTTAAAGGGCCCATTCTCAGGACGGGTGCCTGCACACCTCCTCCCTGAGCACTGCCTTCTCTTCCTTCCTGCCTCCCCCAGCACCTGATGCTCACTGGAAGGACTCAGGCAGTCTCACCTACCTTCCTTACTCTTGCTCTGTGAACCCAGCCTGTAGGTACGTCTCGAGGAGCTTCAGGAGCAGCTCCCCTCTGCCCCCTTCCCCAGCCTCTGTCTTCTGAGCAGAGCCTGATCCCAGATGTTAGTTCTGCGGAGCCCGGATGAGGAGTATGTTGGTCTGCTCAGACTGCTGTCACAAACACCAGAGACAGAAAGCCCAGACAATCTTATTCCTTTCAGTTCTGGAAGCTGGAAGTCCAAGACCAAGGTGCTGGCCAAATGGGTGTCTTCCGCGGCCTCTCTCGTAGACTCCCAGATGCCACCTGTGTCCTCATGTGGCCTTCCCCCTGGCTGTGCCTACCCTCTTCTCATAAGGACTCCAGTCCTATTGGATCAGGGCCCCACCCTTATCACCTCACCTATCCTCATTGCCTCTTTAAAGACCTTAACTCCAAACACAGTTGCATTGGGGTTAGGGCTTCAGCATGAATTTGGGGGTAGGGGCACACAATTCAGTTCAAACAAGGAGGACCTACAATAGAGCCACCAAGCCAGAGCTGAGACTTGAAACCAAGTTCCTGACTCACATCCGCTGCACCTTCCACTCTGCTACTGGGCTTCTCTGTGAGGTGCTGGTTCAGGGGTTTACAATCCTCAGAGTCCTGAAGAGGACAAGAGGAAGAATGCACCTTGGTTTCCCTTGGGGTTTTTAACCCCAGGTAATGAGTACCCCAAGGGCTCTCACCATCTGCAGGAATAACAGAAAGGAACGGAAGGAAGGTGCCCTGCAAAGTACCTGAGATAGCTCCCTGCAGGCTGCCCCAGTGGGGCCACCAGACAGAGGCTAACTCCTGCCAGCCTGCCCTGTCCCACACACAAATAGGTTGGAAGGAAAGGATAGCCCTAAGTTTGCCCCTAAGTGTGATCTTGTTAGTCTTGTGAACTAGCCACAGACTCCAAGCCGTAGGCTGACCACACTGCTTTTATAAACCTGTATCAGATGGTACAGTAGCTGGTAGCCAGTATTGACTGCAATTTCTCTTTTGGGGACCCTCAGGGTCAATTGAGGCACTTGGAGGGCCTGACATCCTGAGGCCACCTCGGGAAACAGACTTGGGCTGTGACCAGCTAAGAATCTCTTCCGAGAGACACTGATCATTTTTTTCTGGCCCTGGCCAAAGCCTGGCATTGGTACAAAGCTCCATCCCTTTCCTTCCCTCCTCTCCTTCCCCTGCCTCCGATTGTCTTCAGGGACCTTCCCACAGGGATGAGGGGATGGGCAGAGCAGGACCCCTCCCTCAGCTCCCACTTCCTGCTTCAGGAAGGTATCTGTCTTCAGCAGTGGAAAAGCAACTGCCAGCCCCACGAAATCCCTATGTTCAGCAGGTGCATTGTGGCCACACACACCCTGTGCCCCACACACTTCCTGCTATGGTTTTAAAACAGTCCTCCCTAAACTATACAGTGCAGGATACATCACAACGTCTGTTCATAAATACCGTCACAAGAGCCTTGTAAGCAGAAGAAAAAAAAAACCACTTTTTGGAGATGAGCAAACAGAAGCCCAGAAAGGTTAAGGGATTTTCTTAAAGTCACACAGCTAGTAGGTAGCTGGTCTCAAATCTCCCATTGCTGACCCTTACAGCGCTTTCTGCAGTTCCCACTGGAGAATAACCAATCCTTTCCCCACCCTGCAGTGCCCCAGGGGCCCCTGACTGCTGAGACATAGATCTGCCCTTGCTGTGCACCAGCCTCCTTTGCTCTGCAGCATCCTTCCATTCAAGTCTGTATTGGCTTCTGAAACTGGTCTCATCCCACCTTCTGCCCAGTCCAGCCCAGCCAAGCCCCAGCTCTTGAGTGGGAAGCAAGTGGCCAGGGAGAGTGCAGAGCCCCACTGCACAGGAAGTTCTTGATCAAAGGCTCCTCCAGCTCCGGACTTGCAGCAGGGCTGTGGGCTGGGTTCAGGAACCAGGTGTGAGCCTGGCTCTTCTGTCCTCTAGATATGTGCTCGGGCAAGTTTCAGCCACTGTTTTCTCATCTGTGGAGACACAGGGACTGTCTAGGCCTGTGCTGATGCTTAAAAGAGGGAACGTGAGGCCCCCGATTCATGCACCTCGGGGCGTCTTTCTTGCTGAGTTTATGATATGAGTTAGGACAGTTAACCAACTCAACCTGGATCTGTCTCCAACCCTGAGATAGACTGTTCCCATGAGGGGTGCCCAAAATGGCTGGGGAGGGGAAGACTCCAGCCCTCTTCCTCAAGGGCCCCAGCTATGGAGCCTCTCGTGTCTAAGGAATCAAGATAGAACTACCCCAGGCAGCCTGGCTTTAGGGACTGTGTGTCCTCAGAGGACCAGAGGCTGCTCGGCCTGCTCTCCTGGGTTGCGTACCTCTGCCCTGAACGTTGGGTCCTGGAAGCCACCAACCTTAGTCTCTCTTCTGGGTGAGGGTGGCCCACTCCAATCACCTAAGAAAGGCGTGCATCCTCAGTCAGAGAAGGGTGCTGGGAGGCCAGACACCGGTGAGGGAGTGCCCACTCCCTCGTCCCAGGCCCAGTGCTTTGTTTGAAGGTCTCTCTCAGAGTCCATTTGTTGGAAACTACATCCCCCATGCAACCATGCTGGGAGGCGATGGTTAATAAAATGTGATTAGCTCAGCTGCACGCACGGAAAGACAGATGCCACTGCTGCAGGAGGGGCTTGGTCCTCCTCAGTGGGTTGTGGTAAAGCAAAACCAGCGCCGTCTTGCTTCCTGCGCACACACTTTCCTGCCTTACACCTTCTGCCGTGAGTGGATGCAGCATGAGGCCCTCCCGGGCTTCCCAGCCTCCAGAACCACAATCCAAATCAGTTTCCGTTCATTCCAAAGGACCCAGTCTGTGGTCTCCTGTTGGGGAAACATAAAAGGACTAAGATGCCCAGCTCCCCTGGGTTCACTCTCCTGGTCTATACCAAGTTGTTATTTCTCTTTTATTGGCTCCAAACCACCAGTCTTGCTTTAATGCCCCAGCCTGGACTCACCTGAGCCAGGGAACCAAGGATCAAAATGACCTAAAGGGAAAACACGAGCCCAAACACTAGCATGGCAGCAATGGCTAGAGGTGACGATCCCCAGGACCCCCAGGGACAGAAGATGGGGCCTCGTCCCACAGAGGGGCCTCCTCTGTGGCCAGCATCCCTTCGTTCAGCACATGCACACTGAGCACCTGCCCAGTCCCTGACTGGTCCTGCAGCTGGTTGCAGAGTCAACTGAAATGGTCCCCTGCTGTCTGGGAGAAGCACCACATGCTCCAAAGACAGCAAAGCAGGACAAACTGCGAGGCAGGGAGGTACAGCCATTCGGTTTTGATAGAGTGGTCAGACGAGACCAAGGCCGAAGGAGCTAGCATCTAAGCAGAGGCCTGAAAGGAGCTGGGCGAGGTGTCAAGGGAAGGGCACTACAGGCTCAAAAGGAGCCGCAGCAGCGAAGGCCTGGGGTGGCGATGAACGCATGCACACAGGGATCTGACTTCAAAGCCGTGCAGGCGCCGATCTGCCAGGGGCCTGCAGCAGCGACCTGTTTTAAGCTATGAGTTTATAAATTGCTGAGAGAGAAAGGATCTCTGGGATGGTCCATTTCATTTCTCCCCCTCAGCCCTGAAACTCCCCGTGCAACATCTGAGCCAAGAGTCGATTCAGCATCAGCTTAAATCTCTCTGCTGGCAGGAGACTCACTCCCTAACAAAGACACTCCTTGCGGTTTTCTAAGCCTGACTGCTTTAATTTTTCATTTCAATTGTGGCAGGAAACTCATAACATAAAATTTACCATCTTAACCATTTTTGGTATTACTTTTATGTAGTATTTTTATGTAGTGTTTTTTCATTTAGGGTACTAATTTTTATGCTCAGTAATATTTAAATTCAGTTTCATTTTATACAACTAAAACTATTTCCCTTAACAACTCCCCTTCCTCCCAGCCCCTGGCAACCACCATTTCTGCTTTGTTTATGGGAATTTCACTGCTTTGGAAACCTCAAGCGACCAGAACCATACCACATTTGTCTTTCTGTGGTTGTCTTGCTTCACGTACCATAATGTCCTCAGGGTTCACCCATTTAGGAGCATACATCAGAATCTCCCTTCTTTTTAAGGTGAATGATATTCCATTGTATTACGGACCACATTTTGCTTGTTCATGCATATGTCAGTGGGCACCAGCTGCTTTCACCTCATGGCTGCTGGGATAGCATTGCCGTGAACACAGGGGCATCAATATCTCTGCGAGACCCTGCTTTCAATTCTTTGAGGTCCAAGGCCACAAACGGAATGGCTAGGTCGTATGGAAAGCCTTCTTTAATGTTTTAAGGAAACACCATACTGCTTAGTTTTGACTTCTGAATGCTAAATAAATTTAAATCAAATTAGGTAGAGTAGGAGCAGTGAAAAGAGGTTTGCCAGCTGGAGAGATCTGGGAAGGCTGCCTGGAGAAGGTGGATTCCGGGCAGGATCAGGCCTCCTGAGTTTCCTCGATAGTGAGCCCTACCTCAGACTTGGGGGAAATTCCATTCACTTGTTCATCCTGGTCTACTGAGAGCCTGTGCTGTGACAGTCACAGCTTTCACACGTCAAGTGGAACCCTTGGAAGACTTGGGAACAAAGCAACCAAGGAACCACCTGATCTGACTTGGGGTTGAAAGCCTCACTCTGGCAGCATGCTGGGGACAGATGGAGGAGGGCAAGGCAGAAGCAGAGGCGGGACCCTCTGCTTTGTTCAATGATTTCTCTTCCTTTGCTGTTAGTGCAAAGATGTGTTGGGGCCTGTCCAGGTCACGCTCTCCCCACACCCTCACCCCGCACCTCCCCTGCCTGCCACCATCTCCCCAGCAAGCCCTCTCATGCTTCCCTGAGAGCACAGCACCAAGGCTGCTTCACCTCTGAGTAAGGCAAGGGAGGCCTCCCTCCATCCAGCACCTCTGGGGCCGCCAGGAGCCCAGAGGTTTCTATCAATTATCTCTGCAAGGTTCCTGCAGCTCCAAGGAGTCTCCAAGACCCAGCTCTCTGACCTTTTAGAAAAAGACAGAAAAGCTGCTGTCAACTCACTTAGCACAGGCATGCAGGGCCTCAGCTTCGCCAAGGAGGGGCTTCTTTGCCTTCAGGCTCCCTGCTCTCCAACCGCCCCTGAAGAGGAAGGGGCAGAATTTGCAGGAGGCCTGACCACAGTGGGGAGTTGAAGGCCTCAACCCCGGCCAATCTGGCCGCCATCTTCCTGGATGCTACGGTTTAGACTGACTGAATACACGGTGGCCTTGGGGCTGTTGTAGGCATGCTCCATTTCATTCTCCCACAACCCTGAGACGTGACATAAGCTCTGTTTATTTTCTTCATTCTCCTGATGAAGTGGAACTCAAGTTTAAGGAGACCAGAGAGGGAGCTGCCAGAGGAAATAGTCCTGATGCATTTACCTGGTCCGAGGGTCCTCTGCCCTACACATTGGAAACTCCCCAAAACTTCTGCAGTATATCAACTTCCAGGCCCACACCCAGAGAGTCTGAACAGCTCTTTGATGATTCTAATGTACAAACATAGTTAAAACCACTCACTTGATCCTTCTCCCTCTCCATGGATGGGAAAACCAAGCACCTGAGAGAAGCCAGGATTTCCCTAAGGATATCCCATATTAGTTTCCTAAGGCTGCATACAAATTATCATGGGTGGCTGTGACTTATTGTCTCAAAGTTCTGGAGGCTGGAAGTCCGAAACCAAAGTGTCACAGCTCTGTGCTCTCTTTGCAGGCTCTGGGGGGAGGACCCTCCTCTGCCTCTTCGACTCCTGATGGTTACCAGCAATCCTTGGCATCTCTGTGCTGCGGGGAGCATCACCCCAATCTCTCCTCCGCCCATCCATGGTGCTGTCTGCATGTGTGTGACATGTCCACCTTTCTCTCCTCTTACCTACACTGGACTCAGAGCCCAGCTAAACCCAGTGTGTTCTCATCTTCTCATGTTCCCTTTGCAAAAGACACTGTTTCCAGAGAGGTCAGTCACAAGTCCAGGTGGACGTTAATTTGGGGGGCTACTTTTCAACACTGTGTACACCCAACATTTGTGGCAGAACCAGGACTCCAGCCCCCTCTCCTCAATCCCTGCTCCACCATACTGGGCATCTGGCACCTTTACACCCACCCCCTCATTCCTGACTTCCAGCCAGCCACCTTCCCATGTCCACCAGCCCCCCAGCCCTGACAGCTGTACCTTTCACGGCAGAAACACACTGTCTTCCAATGCAGAATCCCAGAGAGCAGAGACCAAGTCTGAGACTTGTCTGTGGAGCCCAGCCCAGGACCTCGAACACAACAGTTCAGCCAAACTGTATTGAGTGGACCCCACTGAGGGAGTAACCAAGCAGAGGCTGACAGGTCACACGTCCCTAGGAGTGATGGTGCTATTCTAGGAGGGAGGGTCTGACACAGACTTTTGGAAAAGCATAAGAAGTAGACTAATAGACCAGATTCTATCAGGTACTAGCTGTGTGACCTTGGGTAGATTATTTACCCTTTCTGTGCTTCAGCTAATAATAATAATAATAATAATAATAATAATAATAATAATAGTATCCATTTCAAAGGGTGGTGGGGATTAAATGAAATACTCCAGGTAAAGTCCTTGGCCTAACATGTAAGAGATGCTCAATAAATATTTAGTGTTGGTCTGGCTGGGGATGTAGCTTCAGCTAGCCCATATGGTCATGGCATCAGGGGCGCCTGGCTGGGGGTGTGGCTTCAGTCAAGACAGGAGGCCACGCTGACTGGCTAAGGGGCAGGGCAAAAGGCAGCTTCCCCGCCCCAAAAGAACAGCCAATCAAGATGCTGGCAGACAAGCGCCAATGGATTGACCGATCCACCAGCCAATCTCTGAAAGACCAACCCCATCAACTCCTCCCATTTAACCAATAAAACCAGCTGCCTGGCGAAGGTCCACGCCATTTTCCCTGCGTGCCATTCTCCCTGCAAGCGCCTTTCCCCTGCCAGCCATCACTTCCCATGCCCGCCCTCATTATGGCAACGCAGGTGAAATTGGCCCGGGAGCAACAAATCCCTATAAACATCTCCACCTGAATTTACACCCATACCATCATTACTCTTTTTTCTTATTTTTACATTTAGTTTTTTAAAAATTTGAAACCTGGTCCAGGTCACCAAGAAAGAGGATGGCAACACATGCCAAAGTAATGCTAAAAAGAAGGCAACTCTTCACTAACCACATATGGCACTTCCCTGTTCGTGAGCACGGTGCCAGATGACACATGACAATTCAGCACCAAGCATCGTCAAAGGCAGAGTCCACGTTTAAACAGAGCTCTGTGTCCTAAGTCTCAGGGCAAATGACTGACAAGCACAAACCCACAGGGACACTGTTGGCATTTGGGGCGGAACAGTTCTTTGTTACTCAAGATGCCCAGCACCCCTGGCCCCTGCCCACTAAATGCCATTTTCATGGTATCAACTAAAGATGATCCCCTTACATGCATTTCCAAAAGGCCTCCGGCTGGGGGCTAGGGGTTGGCTCTCTCTTATTCCTCCCGTGGGACCCAGCCTGCCCCAGGAGGAGGTGCCAAGGACCGGGAATAGCTTACGCCTCTACCCATTCCAAGGACAGCTGATGCAAAGCCTGGGCTGCCAGACTGCCAGGACACCTCACCAGAGCCAGCCTCGGAGGCCAGCCGTGCTGTCCACCCCGGCCCATCCGAACCCCCGCCAGCTGGCTGTCCCTCCCCGCCAACTCTCTCCCCCCCCTGCACCCGCTCTACAGGCCTCTCTCTCGCTCTTTCCCTTCCCCAGCAGGGCCCATCATCTGATTCTCATCAAACATGCAGAACTGATGTTGCTCAAGTCCCCCCCAGAGGGGATTAACATAATACCCCTGATTTCTCCTTCCCCTCTCTCCGCTGTGCATCCCCCTGGCTGCAGCCTGCCTTTGTTTCAGGAGGAGCAAAACACTGTGTCTGAAAACGTTACTGCAATTAAATATGCACAAGAAGGGGGGGAAGGGAGGGGGAAATGAGGACAATGAAGGATGTGAAACATCAGATGCGGCAGCTGCTTGTTGCTATAGAAACCCCAGCTCCCCACCACCAACACCAACACCACAGCGTCGCCCCTACCCCAGCCCCCACTCCCGGCTTAAAATCCCAGTAAGGCCAAGGGCTCCATTTGACCTGGGGTGCTGGGAGGAGCAAGATCACAGGGTCCTAGGTGTCCTAGGCTGGGCACAGGCTGGGGCACCTGTGGGTTGCTAGCGATGATTTTTGTCTTTCCTGATTTTCCTCACCACCCTACCATCACCACCACCACCACCTCCCCACCCTGGAACTTCTGACTGGCAGCAACACCCTCCAGTAGTTCTGCATTCCAGTCCCAATTACATAATAAATTACTGGAGAGCTTCCGCATTTGACTTTGGGATGTCACAACATGGAGACAAAATGGCTCACGCAGAGTCCAGTGAGGGAGCCAGCGCTCCATTTCCTCCTTTCCTCTACTGCAGACAGTAAAGCTATTCCTCTGCCTTCTTGTCTGAACGGAGGTGGGGCGAGGTCTGCACCATTGTAAGCTGTGTGCTACAGTGATCCAGAGGACTGGTGGGCCACTAGGAGGTTGAGTGTTCAGCTAGGAGGACCCCCCACAGATGCAGCTGACCAGGGCCCCTGTGAGTTTGTGGGCCCACACAATCACTGTCTGAGGGGAGAGAGGACAGCGATGGGGCAGATTTTCATAGAGACGGGACTGGTCTTTAGCTGAGTGCTAGGAGAGCACAGAAAAGGGGCTGCCTCCCTCTGCCGTTGATGCACCTAACATCCACGATCCACATCCTGCTTGGTTCTGCCTTGACCAGTGAAGTCTGATTGTTAGATCCCCACACTTGGCAGAGTGCCTGGCTCCTGGCAGGTCCAGCCCTGTATTGAGATGTGCACAAGGGAGGGAGGGGGCAAAGAGGAAGGAAGAAAGGAAAGAAAGAAAGAAGGCAAAGGAGGCAGGGAGGGGCAATTAGGAGAATTATAGATTAACCAAAGTTTATCCAGAAGCAAGAGAC
This sequence comes from Aplodontia rufa, assembly GCA_004027875.1. Taxonomy (NCBI): domain Eukaryota; kingdom Metazoa; phylum Chordata; class Mammalia; order Rodentia; family Aplodontiidae; genus Aplodontia; species Aplodontia rufa. The sequence continues at coordinate 2,166 of PVKS010000028.1, read as the reverse complement.
CAGTTTGATAAAGTTGCTTGAAACCATGTCAAATAAATAACTATTAAAAAAATAATGTCCTAAAACTGTGCCGCCTGAACAAAAGTCAAAGGGCATGAGAGCTGCCTTCCAGGGTGGGAGGGAATATGTCAGGAGCACAGATTTCAGCCGGCTTCATGGGGCTCAAACGAGCATAAACAGGACCTGCGGCTCCTCTAGGAAGACCAGTGGGGACCATGGAAGAGCTCTCCAAAAGTAGAGCTGCTAACTCTGGAATGGACTGCTAGAGAGAGGTAGTGGTTCCCCAGCCCCAAAGGTATTCAAACAAAGTCTGGGAAACCTTGGGAAAGATATTAGGGAGCACATTAAACTTTTCAACCCCCAAATTCCACAGCCTCTGATGTCAGAAATTGTCCTTTGGTGAGGTCCGCACCTGCAAATGCTCAAAATCTTAAACTTCCACTTGCAGGGTGGGACACCACAGAATATTCCAAATAGGGTGAGCCACAGCCAGAGCTCGTCAAGGATCTCAAGGATCCAGGGGATGTCACTCTGCCCCCAGGTGGAAGGAATTCCTAAGCTGTTCCTCCTGCAAGTTCAACATTGGTCCCTCTGGTTGCTTTAAGGCACTCTGTACCTGCTCCCAGTGGAAATGGCAACCGGGGGTCCTCATGCTTGCCTGGACAAGCCCTAAGCCTGAGGGTCTAGAACAAAGAAGATCACTCCACTCTTAATGGAATCTCATGTTGTAATCAGCAAAACAGGAGCCTTGCTGCCTGTCCTCCCCATTCCCTGCTAAGTCCTGACAGTAACGGCTGTGACGGTGGCAGGGAAGTAAAGCAAAGAGCCTGTTCCTTTCTTTGCCTTGCACAAAATGGGTGTTCGAATACTGTGTGTTGAATTATTATTGGCTATCTCCATGACCCCTCTCCTAAAAGACCTTAGTTTCAATAATCATTTGCTGAGTGAAAAAATGGTTTCAATAAGGCCGAGAAGATTTAGGCCTTCCATTTGTCTTCATGCAGAGGGAGAGCTGACTTGGAAGACCGGGTTCTAATCCTTTGACCTGGGCCAGTCACTTCACCAAGAGTCAGTTTCCTCCTCTGTAAAATGGAGAGAATACCTCAAATAACTGTAAGAGCCAAGGAGCAATGCATGTGAAAGGGATTTGCAAACTCTCGCAGAGAAGAGAGAAAGATGGGGACCAATATTCATTTCTATGTGCCAGACACTCTGTTATTTTTTAATCTGTATCTCCAGCCTGTGAAGTATTTGTACATCATTATACAGACAAAGCTTAAAGAGGTTAAGGAACTTCCCCAAGGTCTCACCACTAATAAGAGGAAGAGCTGGATCAGGACCCAGATCTCTGACTCTGAAGCCCAACTTCTTTCTGTGAAACCCCACAGCAGCTACACTCAAGGAAACAATTACTGTAATTTCTATTTGCCATGTTGTTTGTGTGTGGAAAATCCTCATCTATTGGCAATGCTCCCATGCCTTTGAGGTTGTCCTGGCCTCACTCCCTGGTCTCTCCCTTCCCCACCTTTCCTGGGCAACATTTCCAGCCTGGGAGAAGGCCACCTGTCAGCCAGTATCACCCAGGCCAGCAAGTAATGGATTCTGTCCTGGTTGTGTCTCCAGAAAACAGGTTTTTTATTACTCACCATGGTGGGCTATACATCTCGGACGTGCAAAAAGAAGACGCCCTCTCCACCTACCGCTGCATCACCAAGCACAAGTACAGCGGGGAGACGCGACAGAGCAACGGGGCCCGCCTCTCTGTGACAGGTAGGCAAGAGGGCTGAGGGAAGGACCCCAGCACATCCCCACTACAGGTCTGGGAGACCCCTGTATACTGGGAGACTCAGAGAAAGAGATTAAAGAACAGTGGTGCAGAAGACCTTGCCCGGTTTGGGCATGTGTACCCTGAGTGTAAGGACTGGGGGACAAATTCTCTTCAGAAGTCTGTTTCAGAGACACTTAGCTTTCCAGAGGAGCTGATATGCTTCCATTTACCTAATCACAAAAATTAAGAACCCACCCTCCCTTTCCTCTTTTTCCCTTCCCTGCATGGAAGCTCGCGGATAAAATCTGATACTCAAACACAGTAACTACTAGCCCAGGTGCCAGGCACATTTCCTCACGTCTCCAATTTCATCAGTGAGGGCACGGGTAGCTTTTATT